>JACDJE010000133.1:1501005-1636339 GCA_016647715.1 Pavo muticus
TTTTTTTTTTTTCTTTTTTTTGCTTTTTAGTCTTTCTATAAAGATTGTGCAATGCTCTGAAATGCCTTAAAAACATGTAAAGTGCACCATATACCAGTGTAACTGTGTTAGCTTGGATGCTTAGCAATGTATGTGTGTCTTTGCATTTCTGTGTTGTTTGTGATATGGAGTAATGATATACATTAAGAATTAAGGGTTTGGTCTGTGATGGTCATTTTAGTATCATATGTGAAAATTCAGATATCATACTAGTTTCTGAACAGCTGCCTTATAATCATCTAAGCACTAACACCTCTGCCAGAATTCCCTGTTTGCTGGCCATAAATAGCTGTATCACCAATGACACTGCAAAGCTATGCTATAATCCCAGCCAGGAACTCCTCCACTACTTCTACATCAGTCTCAGAGGATTAGGAGCAACAGAAGCCAGTGATGGGGACTGCTTGCTGTGATGGAATGTCCCTCTTTACCTAGTGATGAGCACTCAGAAAAAGTTAGGCCTGGCAGATCAACAGAGCACTGTGCAATGGAGATCCATTTTTTCCATCAGTACTTTCCACTGAAGACCTCAGGTCTTCTGGAAATCTCAGGCAGCTAAAAGCACATCAACACTCAGCAAAGTATGGCACAAAGAGCTAATGGGTACCCAAAAACATGTATCCAAGAACATAACTGTTCTGCTTTTGGGCTCAGCCTGACTCCTGTGAAGCAGGCACTGCGAATACCATGGTCAGCTGCAGGGACTCATCTCAGGCATGTCTGCTCTAATTGTTTTATACATAATGTCTCTCTCCTGTTATTGTGTCAGGCATAAGGATGGCTTATAAACATCAGGGAGTACTGTGGTTCCTTAGGAAATGTAGTAGTCTTTTTCTTTGCATTTTAGATGGCCAAGCACGCTTGTCTGAACCACTGGACAAACCAGAGGAGTCTCTGACAGAGCTTTGTCTTTAAATAGCAAATTGAATTATGCATAAATATAAGAAAAAGGTATAACTCTCATATCGTGAGAACAATTTATCGTGTTTTTTTCATTATACCTTTTCTGACACTCTTCTGACATTGCGCAGTGGGAATTTTTAAGGCATTCATGCCACTGCTCACTAAATAAACATCTAAAGAATTTTTTAGATCTCGGATAAACTATACCAACTTCTCTTTCTTCTGCTATGAAGTTGTTTATATTAACAGGCCCTAAGACTCAGTTAATCTTCACAACGGAACCATTACACCAGTAATAAAATAGGAAATGAGCACAGTGTAAACAACACTTCTATTTAGGGAGCCTAGAGATGCAAAACAATTTCAGAGACCTGTAGCCATTAGCAAAAATAGCAGATTACCTGTGACAGCTAACCAGATGTATGAACAATATCTTTGACAGAGCTTTAACAAAGAGCAGCAAGCTACTTCTAAAAGAAAAAAATACAATGTGTTAAATGAAGGACAACTAGGACAAATGTTCTGGGAGGGTGAATATCAAAACTGGCCTCCTGGGCTGCAGGAAAATCATGGAAACTGCTCACAATGTCTCTGGTGGGTGTCATCTTAACAGTGCTGGAAAGCAGCTCTTGCTTGTCCCCTCTTACATCAGTCACAGGACTGGGAGTAATGGTGCTAATCCTTCCTGTGCCCAGCTGAAGATAATGAAAGCTGCTTTTTAGAAGAGAAACACCTAATTTTGGTTATGGCTGAAGTGATTTTTCTGCTACGGTGTGTTGCTTACCAGGGATGCTAAGCTGCGCACAGCCCAAGGAAAAGATTATTACCTTTATTACGGTGAATACTATAACACTCATGGCTCTTTGGAGGCAAGCCTGGAAGCTGGGTGGAGTATAATATGTCATGATTTATACTCTTTGCGGGTTGTACCTCTCCATGAGTAGTAGTGATAGCCTGGGGCTGCAGTTCAAACCTTTCTACATAAGAATTGTACAAAAGTCAGACTAGAGCTAGAGAGAGGGTTGAAGAGTGCTTGCAACAGAGCACATAAAATGTGATTGAGAAAAAACACTAAAATGGTAAATAGGACATCATAGATCACTCAGGTAGTCATATTAATTCTAAAATAATTTTACCTGCAGCAAGGCATAAAGCTATATATCTAGTCCTCTGTATAAAGTATTATTTATGCCAGTTTATAAGGTGTAACTGTGATGCATAACTCTAGTTGAATTTTTTGTTGGTTTTTTTTTGTTGTTGTTGTTGTTCCTTGTTCCTTGTTGTTCTCT
Organism: Pavo muticus; assembly: GCA_016647715.1. NCBI lineage: Eukaryota > Metazoa > Chordata > Aves > Galliformes > Phasianidae > Pavo > Pavo muticus. The sequence goes on from JACDJE010000133.1 coordinate 1,503,237, forward strand.
TTTCCTGGGGACACTTGCGTTCATGAATATTTTAGTATTTCTGTCAGAGATCCTTGTGGCCCTCAGAGATGGTTATTATACGACGATTGTATGGGTGAATGTTGCAACCTGCAGGTACTGGTCAAGCAGATTTTTGAGTGTTTGAGTGTGTGTTGATTCAAGTCCTGAAATGTCTTAAATGGGTATCAACATAATGGACAAACTTAAGGCTTTGTCATCTTTGTTCTAAGCAGAAGCATGTACGTACTTGAGCTTTACTTACTGTAATTTATGTGAAGCCTGTTGTAATTTTCAGTGGTAACATGATCATTGGTCATTCACATTAAAGCACAGGGTCATAGGAAATCTCGGGATGGAAGGGACCTCAAACAGTCCTAGGCCAACCCCCTGCTCAGACTAGGGGCAGCTGTGAGTTCAGCCCAGGTTGTTCAGGTCTGCATCAGAGGGGTTTTGAAAACATGTGAGGATGCATCTATGAGCAGTCTGTTCTACTGGTGGACTCTTGTCAGGGGAGAAAAAGTTTCCCCTTTTCTCCATTCTGAATTTCTCTTGTTTCAGTGTCTACTGTTCCTCATTTTCATGCATTGCTGTAAAGCGCCTGACTCCATTTCCTTGATGTCATCCTTGTAGTCATTGGGGGCTGCTGTTGTGTTCCCCAAAGCCGCCCATTCTTCAGGCTGAACCAGTCCAGCTTCTCCAGTCTCTCCTCACAAGGCTTCAGTCCCCTCAATTGTGGCTGTCCTCTGTCGTACGTGGACTGCTTTGCCAATGTATTTCTTATGGGGGGGAAAATGTAATTGCCAAAGGTATCTATCTATAACTGGAGTGCTGATCTTCAGTGCTCCTGTGAGAACACTTTAACCAAAGCAGTCCAAATTGGTGAAATGGTCATGCCTAAATGAGTCACTCTCATTTAATTTACAAAAGAATGTTTGGAAAAAAAGTGTTTTTGTCACCATAGAATGGCCCCCTCCTGGGTTTTCTATACAGTATCTAAAATGGAAAGTTGGGCTTCTACTAATGTATTAGTATGACTGCTCACAAAATCCTCAGTTCAGTGGTAATAAAATTATTTTCAAACTCATTTTATCACTAGAAGTTCCCAAAAAATTGTGGGTTTCCTTGCATAGAATACCTCTTTTTTTTTTTCTTTTTTTTTTTTGTGGGTGGCCTGCTTGTTGAACTTCTAAACTTCTAAGTCAGTTTTGAGTTAAAAACCATCAGCCCCAAAATACGTTGATTGGCAGAAGGAATAAAGAATATGTACAAAAAAAAACCCAGAACAATGCTACATTTTCAATTGCTAATTCTTTCAGGTAGCTCTCAGTAAAGTAGCAAAAAAATAATGCAATCCCTTTTTGACCTTTCCAAAACCTTCACTTTAGCTATGGGTTTGTCTTATTTGTGTTTGCTTTTTGTGAATATTCTGGAAAAATCTTTTTGTTGGTGGGAAAGTTTGCTGGAAGACTGTTTCATAGGTGAAAACTCAGTTCCAGGAAGTCAATGGGGCCTCATTTTTTACATTCCTAGATGCTAGAGAAGAGTAGATTGGAAGTCACAATCAATTGTTTGCGCCTGAAGCTTGCTTTGAAGAGTAAAACTATCCAACAAGGAACAGAAATGCGTGCAAAAAAAAAACAGATCAGTCTCCAATAATAAAAACATATGAAACCCAGTGAATTTCTGATCTGCATATTTTGTGGGCAGTACTGATGGCAAGCTACATCTCTTTTAGGACGTCAAGGGTGGAGACATCTTAACTCCTCCACTCCTACAGGCTATTTCAGATTTTATTCTAGACGTCTTTTTTTTTTTTCTTTTACAATTTTTTTTTTTCAAAATTTTAAATTTCCTCCTCTAGGTTGCTCCATGTTCCTTGGTTCCTCTGTTCTTTTTGAGTTTGATTTTTGGAGAGAAAGTTTATTTTATTCTTTTTGTGAGTTTCCTTCATTTTCATAGCAAGCATTATAGCTCTACCTTGTTTTATTGACTTATTTTCTTGATCTGTGGGTTTGGTGGTGTTTTTTTTTCATTTTTAAAAATCATTTCTGTTTACTTGGGATCTATTTTTCCTTTGGACTATTTTCCCCCTTCCCAATTATATCTCTTTCTTTCATGCTGTTTTTCTTTGCTCTTGCTTTCAACTTCATTCCCCTGCTAGTATGTTTGTTTTTCAGATTGTGCAACTTCTTTAGGCTATGACTTCTATCAGCTGCCCGTACTGAGAGGAATGATATACAATGGACTGGTCCTCAGGGACCACTATTTCAATGTTGTGAGAATGCACCAAGGACTCAGGCAGACCTAATCATATCGCACAGTTTGATTGCAAAGAAGGATTGTTTTCTTTCTCCCACCACAGAGAAGTAGGTAGTCTGCACTGAATAAGAGAAAATTTGAATGACATCAGGCAATTGAAATACTTTATAAATAATGGAACCACATCCTGGCTATACAAACAATGTCTTCCTATTGTTGCTGAACTCCTCAGGAGCTACACTGAGCCCTCAGAAAGGCCCTTTCAAAAGGGAGAGTATGTGCAAAAGAAAGCATTTAAAGAAAATTAACGTTTTTCCCTCAGAGTTTTAGAGAGTAGATGTAAAATGGCAGCATGGGAACATATACCACAGGAACTGCTGTAACTGAGAAATGTGTTTATATAAATACACTCAAAAGAACAGATGCTTGTAGATGCATGGGTTATGCCTTACCATTATTTTAACGTGGATCTTACTGAGATTCCTGCTGCTTTTTAGGAAAACAGAAGTTAAGAGAAAAAGAAGAGTATAAGGAGACTATTATTTCAACTACAAGGATTTTTTTCAGGGCTAATTTTCAATGGAATGCCAACTGTACATGAACATTGAGTTATTTGGTCACCATGCTAAACAGAGCAATACTACCCCATGGAAGAAGTAGTAAGGCACAGATCACCCCAGTCAGCTACCAGCACAACGTGCTTAGGACTGCCCCTCTCCCATGGGAAGAGGGAAGAAAAGAATGTAGCAGCCAGGCAGGGATGTGCTGGTAGGATGAGGGCAGTGTTGATTAAGTCATATAGTTGCATGGAATACGATAGTTGTCTAGTAGATAAACCAGTAGCACAGAAGTTTAATTCTCCACTCTGTGGCCCACCACTTCAGTGGTGCTGGGAAGACAACAAGATACTATGCTTTGACTGTCTTTAGGTGGTTGACTACTTTTCTTTTTAAAGGGTATGAGACTCGTGAATATTTTTTCGTTATGTGGAACTTGGTTTCTTCATACTGAATCTTTCCATCTCTGGGACACACAATGTCCTATCTCAGTACCCTGGAACCAGGGACATATGTCACTCTCAGGAGACCTGGGCTGGCAGCTGCAGATAGGTTAGGACAGAAGAGCCATCCATGTCTTCTACATTGTTATTTTCTCATCATACCACAGAGATGAAGGAGTCTTTGGTTTATGTAATTTATGTATTTTACTATTATTTTTTGAAGAGGAGGGGCAGGACATCATTATGGCTTTTATAGAAGCAGGGAAGTTGAAAAGAAAAAGCACTGCTCCGCATTTGGTGCAGTAGCTCTGGCATAATTGGGAAACAGGGTGAGAAAGATAAAACTCGTATGACAAATAAATGGATATTTCTGTGAGAGTGTTCACAGAAATTTCTTTGTAAACAAGATAATCTTCAGATGACCATACTGGGAATCACCAGCTTAAAATGAGTAGTAATAGAATTTAGAATTTATTTGTGAACATCCAAGCATTTTATACTTTTTCATAAACATTGCCAGCTCAAAAAATGAGAGTTCATTCATTTCCCAAGTATTTGCATTATTGCTTATCTACAACACCTGGGTTATTTCCTCATTCACTATAAGAACTTTCATCATATCTTTATTTAATCTCAGAACAGCATGGGCTCCTACTTCCACTCATCTATCTTATGTGCTTAGTGGAAGCTGATAGTAAGATAGGAAGAGGAGTTACAGATACGGTTTTAATGAACAGCAATGATCAAAATATTTGGTACACTGTTTGGAGTACAAATCAGGGGCTACAATCTATAATGCTTTGCAGACATTCCGCATGCTGTTGACTAGATAATGTCTACGTAATGTATATTCTTGGCCATCAAGGTGGCAATTTTTCACATGGGTGCTATTGTTCAGTTTTTTGAGCAAGATGCTGGAATCACAAACTACAAGACAAACGTGAATGGCATTTGTTACAAGCTTTTCCTCCAATACACGAGACTACACTTACACATTTCTTTTTAAATGGATTTGAGTTGCCTCTGGTAGTGCAGAGAGATTGATTCCTATGAAGTAAGAAAGCTCTGGTGTATCGCTTTGTAAGACTAATATGACAACATGACAGACATAGCTTCATGTGAACATATTATTTATTAGATTATGAGCAAAACTGAACATTGCTATGTGCTGAAAGAATAAACTGGCTATGCAGGTGAGTGGTTGGAGAAGTCCCTGGGAATGTGTCACAGGAATGGCACAGAGGGGCTCTGTGTGTATTTTCTTGCCCCACTCTGGTATTTGTCAATGCTTCTGTGTACAGCTTTTTAATTTTTTTTAGTCATAGATTTCATAAAACTGCTTAGATTAGTGAAGATAGCTTTTGCCTTAGTAGTAAAAAAGAGCTACTGCATTAAAGTGCTAAGATGGTCACGAATCTATTCCTGCCCTTCAGAGGGAAACTGGAACTCAATAGAAGATGCATATATTCCCTCTTAAAGCTTAAGAAGGAATCAGATTCATAAAACTAGCGATTCAGATGACCAGCTGAGCAGAAAACAATTTAGTACTAGGTAAAAAGAAATGTTGCACAAAGTCTGTTATAAATCCTACCTTTTTCTGGAGCCAAAACCAGTAGCCCGTGCTACTGGCTTCACTTCCATGGGACCCCAGGGCAGGACTGTGCACCTTTACTTTCTGCCTGGGGACAGATTTACTTACTTCCTTGGCAGAATGCAGCTCTGATATTCCCCAGAATAAAACAAAGACACTAAAAAATGCCACCCTTGATACAGGAGGATAATCAGTGCAAATTCTTAAAATTTCTAGATGAGCCACCAGATAAAGTCTCCATGGGCTGGTTTATGCAGGGGAAACAGAAGAAAAATAAATTAGACAGTGTTTGCAGGCAAAAAGATAGAACAAAAGGAAGGAAGGAAAGAAGGAATACTCATTACTTCCTAAGGAGTAATCAACTGAAATACAGTTGATGTATGTATAACATTTAGGGATGTGGCTTTGCTGTGGACTTATTGTGAACTAGTGTTAGAGGATGGTTGGACTTCATGATCTTAAGGGCTTTTCTCAATCTAAATGATTCTATGATTTTATAATTTAATAATCTGGCATCAGAGTACTGGTGCTATTTACAGCGTTGCTAGACAATGGCAGAAGTCCTCAGTCCAGGAATGCCTATAGCTTGAGATAGACAGAGATATTTTATCTCATATGTCAAGAGCAGGAACCACACCTATTTGGTTTCCAACCATGAGGGCTGCTGGATACAAAGGAGGCAGTGTCATTTACAGAAAATAGCTGGGCTTTCAATTTGTGAGGGCCCCAGCCTTGTTCAGATGTTCTGAGGCTATGGGGCAAACTTGCTCCCTCTGCCTGATCACTCTCAGTAAGGTGTTTCTCTGGGCACATGCTGGAGTTGTGTCCTTGGCTCCCCTACATTGTGTTTTTGGGTATAATGCCTAAAGCAGCAGTTAGGGGCATTTGTAAACAACATAAGTATGTCAGTACCATCCTATTCTGTTAATTAACTGAAGCGCTGCATCACTCTGTAGCTATGTTGCTTCTGGGTCCAGAGTTCAAAGGCTTGCTATTATTTAAGATCCCAGCATCTCACTCACTGTAGGACTGGATAGACTCTGTCTCCCATTAGTCCCAGCCAAGAATTTCATTTCTGCACTTTACCTAAGTAAGTTTTTTCTATTATTTATTTGCATCACCACAATGTACATCCTCATGATCATACATCCTCATTATTGTTCTGTCCCTTTATAAAACCTCCACCAAGTTTTTTCTGCTTCTTGTTGATTGCGTAAAGGACTCTTGAGTGTTGAGTAACCTATCAGCTGCTTTCTGAGTTTATTCTGAAGTAAGTAACTAACAGCAAAGTCACTATGGTATATAACTAATGAGAGTGAGAGCCTTCCTTTGGGTCTCATCTGCACTCCTATATGGTTTACCTTTATTGCCATCACTTCTTTTGAGATGAGATTTTATTCCAGTGATTCCAATCCTGTCAAACTCCCACCACTGCCACAGCCACCTCTGAATAACTAGCTTTGAGAAGTGCAGATGGGACCATTGACTAAATTGTCCCTTATTTTCCCTGAACATTTGTTATTCATTGGTATTTTCTGAATAATCCGGATGAGTAACATTCGAGCTATAGACTGCTCACAAACCATTCACTCCTGCTATCAATGTTCATTACTCCTGTTGTGTGACTTGGCTGCCTAAGTTTCTGCTATTTGATTTTTAAACAGCAGAATAACAACAAGGGAATATGACCATGAATTTTCACATAAAGCATCACTTTTTCTAAAATTCATTATTTTGAGACCTGTGCCATTCAGATATCTGAAAGGATTTGTGTTTTCCTTGGAAATGACTTATACCTTCCTCAGTCCTCCTGGGGAGCTTCCACTGACAGTGCCACCAGGATGAGCTTTTGCTTCCTTCATAACTGAAGACATTTCTTGATGTGTGGCAGCTAAGGAGTTATTATGGCTATGTGTTAGCAATATGAGCACAGCTCTCTTTGCAAGGTGAAGAAAAGCCCATATGCTGTAAAACTCCTCTGCATTTTTCTTCTCACTCCATTAATCTAATAAAAGATGTTGCCTCTCCTTATAAACTCTATTCACTTTCTGAGGAAGCACATGGAAACTGGGGCATTTCCATATTGAATAGAATAGAAATTGTTGCATGAGATTCCCCAAAGAGCAGATGAAAATAGAAGCATTTATTTGCAGCTGCCAGTGGAATGAAGAGATATGAAACTTTGTTAGTACTTTGCCAGAAACTGGCAGTCAGCAGGGAGCAAGAGCCCTGTGAGCTCCTCCTTACACAGGGACCCGATAAATGAAGGAGTTGGTGCATTAGAAAAACCGTGACGTTTGGAAATACCAAGAAACTAGCAGGCATTAGAGGCCATTGCTCAGGACTACCAAAAGTCCTGAAGGAAGGGAAATGGAACCTTATTTGGAAAGGAACTGTGCTGTAAGAAAATGGTGGGTCTGATCTTTTATCCAGTTCATGTTGTATCTGCTGAAGTAAAATCAGAGCAATGATAAGGAACCATGCAAAACTGTGAGCAGAAAACAGTTTTCATCAGATTTGGAGGTTGAAAGGGTTAAAAGGAAAGGTCTCTTGTTCCAGCCATCTAGAGCAAAAAGCACATTAAGAGCATGTGGAAAAGTGGCTCAACAGTGCATCTCTGGCAGTGGAAAGTGATTTTGAAAGTGTATTTTCCCTGCAGTGTAACATTATGCTAGGGAGCAAGGAGCACTGAAGTTAGAGAAACACTACATGTTTCAGGAGATGTGAATGTGCTGTGACAAACTATGGGACATCTTTTGTTGTGCAAAGCAGCACCTGCCTTGACAAAAGGAGAGGATGTGAAGAGATGCTGTGCTATGAGGCACTACCAGTCTGTGTTTCAACACACTGGCAGAGAGCTGCTTCTACTGCCCATGCTGCCTGCTGGGTGATAGCCTTGTCCAGGCAACACAATGGTCGATGATTACTTCCAGATATCCATGCTGGTCAGCCATGAAGTCATCCCATATATATACCTCTACCCACTGTGAGCACAGTTTCCCTGTGGCAGAGGGAAAATGAATTCATAAATTTTGAGGTAGGTGACCAATTGTCCATACATTTTCTGTGGTAACTTGCAATACAGGGGGCTTTAAAGAATTTTCCACACCTCTTCATGGTATGTGAATCTATTCCTTGCAGAAGGGCTTGTCTTTCTTCCTGAGAGAGTAACATAAAAGTTTATAATCTGATTTCTACTTGAGACAAATCAAAAGACTTAATTTCTCTCAAGTCTCAGCAGAAACATATGGCATATTTCCATTTGCATGTACCTAAATTTGATGGTACCTTTAGAGATGCAATAGTATGTTTTAATATAGCTTCATATCATCATCTGAAATATCTTAAAAGAAAACTGTTTATACATATACCAGCCAAACCTGTGTGCAAAAGATGTGCAGTAAAATTCTCAGTGATGTTGTCATGACAACAATGAAAGTCAGTAGATCGCTGGTTAAAATTGCTCTGATTTGAAGCTTCTTTTGAAAAAATGGAAGCTGACTGCTCTGACGTGATGAGTCTCTAAAAGCAAAGTGTCTTGCCTTCCTGGAAAAGACCATACCATATTTTTAAAAGTATATGTTGATATATTTGAAGCTTACAAGTGCCAAGTGATACATGGTATCCCAATTAAAGGACCCATATCTCCAGCAATTAGACTGAAATAAATTAGTTCCTGAATTTTCTGGGAACACAGTCTCCCCTGCCACTCTGAAAGTTTTTTTGGAGAACTCCTTGTTTCCGTCTTGCCACTGAGTGATTCATAAATAAATTAAAGACTTGTCCTACCATTGAGTGGCTCAGAATTCTTCAAGAACAGTTTATAGAAAAGTGCAAAGTTTTTAAATGGCCAAAAATATTCTAGTTATTTAGCACTCTGGCATCAGATAAACATGGGAAGCAGAAAGCAATTTTAACCAGAACTCATTGACTTGCAATGAGAACTGTGCAGGAGACAGATGTTCCATTTTCACAAAGGATTTTGTCATTTCCAATCTTGTTCTGAATCTGAATTAAATATAATAAAATATGGAAAAGACAATACTGAAAAGTTTTCACAAAAACATTTCAGTTTGTTTTTACCCATTTTTATTTTCCCTTTGTAGCATTAGGTATCTCTCTCCCTCTTCCCTCTCTGTTTCCATGTCAGGGATCAGTCTTAACCCTGGCTATTCATTCTCCTTTCCAAATACCTTCTTTTAATTCCTCATTCTCTAGTCCAGTCCTTTCTCTTCTTACTCCACTGAGACCACTTTTGTCAAAGCTTTTCTAAAACTTTCTCTGTCTTACTTTTTCCCCAGCTCTCTCCATCCTTGTTCTCTGAAGCCTGGCAGCTACTTCTAACACTGCCAGCTGCACCCTTCTTGAAAGCTTGTGTTTTCTTCACTTTTCCTGCCTTCAGAGTAACAGAGCTCACTCTTTCCATCTACAACAACAGGCATTCCTCTGAGTTATCTTTGTGTCAGTCAATATCTCTGTGCCTCATTCTGTGGCACAGTTTTCATTCCAAGGAAATGGAGGAGCTCTACCACCGTTCACGTAAGTTTTGCTTTCTGGTTCTATAGTTTTCCAAAGACATAATTTTAATGCTGGAAACTTATAGTTTTTAAGTTATGGATGAACAGAAAATAACACACAGATAAGACAGATAACACACAGAGTGATTAGTCCCTGGAATGGGCTGCCCAAGGACGTGGTTGAGTCCCTGGAGGTGTTTGAGAAACATTTAGATGTACTAAAGGACATGGTTTTGTGGGAAGTATTGGTGGCAAGTGGGAGGTTGGACTGGATGATCTTGGAGGTCTTTTCCAACCTTGGTGATTCCATGATAAGAATTTTACCATTATTCTTCTGAGCATATTGAGTGCTGTGCTGCAGTCAGGAATCCCAGCACATCATGACTAGAACCTAAGTACACAAAAAAGAGAGAAGGATTAAAATAGACTTACCTAAGATCACACAGCAACTCAGTACCAGACTGATTTAAATTACAGACTTAAACATAAGCATACAAGGCATACGAAACCCGTATGCAAAAATTAACATACCATCCTACCAACTCTTTACAGAGTTAAGAAAAATAAAAAGAATAATTTTAAGCTTCTAAAATTCAGTGCTGAGATCGTTCTTGAAAGTAAAAATCTTGTTTTAGTATTTATTTTATGCTACTACTCCTTTGGGAACAGATTTGTAAAAGCGGCCAGGCATCTAAAAATGATGGCAGTTACTCAAATATACTTCTAAAGATGCTCTTATAATTTCTGTCATGCCATTCTCTGTAGCATTTAGGACCTTTGTTCTTTTTTTTTCCTCTGGTCTTCTCTTCCTTTCTTCAGTATTATTTTTGTTTTTTTCTATTTGTTTTTGCAATATTTTGTGAGAGAAAAGTAGTCTTCTTACAATAAGCACTACCAAATGTCAAGATGGTCTGAGGCTTGAGGCATGAAGTTCACTGCTGTGGCAGGGCTCTGGAGTGATGAATTTCCTAAATTAGAACTGAAAGTGATCAGAAATGATGAATGGGTCCTCAGCAGAAGTTTTATGCACAGGTTTCTGCAACAGGGTGTTATGCGCCTTCTTACGCAAAGGCATTTGGCTTCATGATGTCAAAACTTGGTACTGTACCTGAGCTAACAAGTGGTCTAGATTTTCAGTCCCTGCTGCCTAGAACTGCTTGGCTTGAAGGAGGCTACTTCTATTTTCCATAATAGTGAGAAATCACAAGCTCCAAAGGGACAGACTCTTTAGCAGGTTCTGTTTTGATAGAACAAGGGGAAATGGTTTCAAACTAAAAAAGGAGAGATTTAGATTGGATATAATGAAAAAAGTTTTTTACAGTAAGGGTTTTGAGGCGGTGCCACAGGTTGCCTAGAGAGGTGGTGCTTGTCCTCTCCCTGGAGACATTCAAGGTCAGGCTGGCTAGGGCTCTGAGCACCTGATCAAGCTGTAAGACGTTCCTGTTCGTTGCAGGGGAGTTGAACTAGATGACCTTTAAGAGGCCCTCCCAAGTCATATGATTCTATGACGTGAATCTGATTTACTTGGCGCTGATGGTAGCTCACTTGCTGATTCAGAAAGCCGTAACACTGCTGGAATCGCATATATTCTTTCAAACCCTCAGATAAAAGCTTCTCTGAGGAATGCAGGGAATGGTGATGAATATTCCTGTCCCCATTAGACCTCTGGTTTTCTTCAGAAGCAGCACTGTTGGTTTGGTGATGTGTTGTTCATCCAAGCACAGTGATTGCTACTTCTGGCTGCAGAAAGCAGCAAACAGCTCGTAATGAAGCTGTGTCAAGATCTGGTGGGCAGCCTCAACAATTATCTCTTCCTTTTCCTGTGCAGGGAGGAAAAGGGAAAGTAATTAACTTCAAGCCCAAACCAACACCATTACCTTAGCACTGGCAGAGCTGGCAATGTATTGGTGCTGTTCATTTATAATAAGTAGCAGAAGTCTCCTTCTGTGTCCTAGCTGGGCACTTTAGCTGTGAAGATTGGATTAAATAGTGTCATACAGGCACTGCTACCCACAGCATCTGACGGCTTTGATGTAAATGAAACAGGAAGCCAACGCACTCCATAGTGAGCTGATGTGCAGAGAAAGTGAGATCTGTAGAGATGGGATTAAATTGTGGGAACTTTGTGGGTGTTAAATGAACCTGCTTTGGAGAGCTGCCAAGGGAGGAGATGCAGGGAAATCTGATGAGAGATACCAGGCATGAGAGTTAATTGTGTTTCGGAGGTTGGAGAAAAAGCTAAAATTAAACCATTATCAAAGAAAAGCCTTGGACAGTTTGTTTTAAAACAGAGTTAATGGCTGGAGCCTGTAGAAAACCTAATTAAAAGGGAAAAGAAAACAAATGAGGTTTAGGACTGTGGCAATGCATTCAGAAACAGCTTTATATATGGATTTTCAGCTGTTCCCTGCTGCATTTCTGTGACTAAAAAGGCCAAAAAGAAAGAAGCAAAGCACATTAAAAATCTTTTGTAATGAGGTAAGAACAAGGTGCAGCACGAAGCTCTATTGCTTATTTTCATCATCAGAAATGACAACTAGAAAACAGATTTTCCTCTCAGAGGTCATTCTGAGTTAAAGGGCCTAGTTGCTCTTAGCTTCAGATCATAGGGACACGGCAAGATTGGGGCTGCCCACAAAAACTGAGCAGAAGACAAAGGATACCACTGCTCCGAGATGGCATGTGTGCACCATAATTTTCCTAAACCCTGTGCCTATGGATGGCAGTTATACCATCCAGCTTTACATGTCTGTCCTCCAGATATTTACATCTAAACATATCCCCCTGACCTACCTTTATATTTGAATAAAAAAGATGGGCATTTTTGAGGTGCAATTCATCTGGTCTCATTAGATACTTGCTGCAGGACAGCACAAATGGCACCTTTAAAGTGGCTCCCCTGCACTTATTTATTAAAGGAATCCAGAAAAACAGCTTTGGTGTAATATATTCACATTTGGTCAGATTTAATACAACTATGTGAATCTCATGGAAAGGATACTTAGTATGGATTTGAGCAAGTTTCTGACTTCCTCAGAAATACAAACCTGAGGGAGAAGCAAGGATGATAGCTTTTCCCTACTGCTGTGCTCTCCATTTTCTGTGCTCAGTGGGGGCCGAAACAGTTTCCAACAAAAGTTAAGCCAAAACTTGAGACTTCTTATGAGTTTCTGAGTTGCCTGGAAATACCTCTCTTGTTCAAAAATGTGTCTGCCTTCGTGGCCTGGCACTGCACAAAGCACACCCTACAATTTAAGTGTCCCCAAATTCAGTCTTATACAATTGCCTGGGCCAGCTCAAAGCTCTTGCTTTGTTTGAGGTTCACTGAAACGGAAATTGATTTGGCCTACCCAAAATCCACCTAATGATTGATTCTTCTTTATACAAAGCTATGATGAGAGAGGTTATAACCAGTCATCATAAATGTTTCGACTCACTTGCTATTACGCACTAGCATAATTTTATTATCTTTGGAGTTGTTCTCCATGTTCTAAGGAACGTATTACAGCACCAGTGTCATGCATAGACAGATGCTCCATTAGCTGCTCTAAATCACCATCTATTGCAAGTCTTCTGTAGAGATGAAGATAAATGATGAATGTTTCTGGCTGCATCAAACCACAGTGAAATAAGCAGGGATTAGATATGATGAAAGGCCAGCGGCCTATCAAATATACTGACCTGTCTCTGATAACTGCTAATATGGGCTTCTTCATAATCAGGCAAAAATAATATTTTAATAGTTAACTATAGAGTTAGAAAGGCTTATCTCCCACAGCTACTGGTTATTGTAGATCTTAGGCCAGGAGATATCTGTGTTCCTCCCTAATTTAAGGTTTGTATCCTTCTTTATTTCTGTCTACATTTGGATTCAGATGCCACCTCATTTGGTTCAGATGACTCCCATAAATTCTTCCTGTACTGAATCATTTTCACTGCCTATTTCTAAGCCTCCTTCATTTTTTTTTCTGCAGTAGCAACATCCCACAATGGTCTGAGACCTGAAGCACAGTAACTTTTTCTGGGTAACAGGACAATACTATTGCTAAGTACATCATATGTTTTAAGCTGATGAGCTCAACCTTTTTTTTTTTCAGAAGTATTCAAAGAACAATTACAAACAAATATTTTCCTCAAACTACTGTTACAGCATTTAATCTTAAGCATCTCAGGCAATGTCAACTTGAGATGTCAACTTTATTTTGAAACATTACAGTAGTGTCACATTTAATTTTTTTAAACTATTATTAATCCAAATATAAATTGTCTACATTAAAAACAACATCGATAAAGTGAACAACAATGTAATAAAAATGTCGGAGAAAAAAATGGTTGTTTGTAAATTAGCTGTGGTGAATTATGGACTGAACTATCACTATTTTTCTCTAACCTTTTTAGATGATCAAATTAAAAAAGCCCAAAAACTAGAGAAAGTCTGAGAGAGAAAGGGACCGATCACCGGTATCGTTAGATCTAAGTGTGCAGATATACGTAAGGATCTCATTCATTGATACTTTCAGAAGCATCCAAATATATAGAATGGGATCACCCTTCTCTATCTCCTAGACACGAAGAATGTACTAGTGATGCACTCACATATAAGACTGATGAAACGAACACCTCCAGGGGCAGCTGTGTTCTCCTCAAGAACAGCTGAGGTTCAATAGGGTTTATCTCATCTGTAGCTGGAATTTGGGCTGGTTCTGTTACCAATCTCCTGGGAGAATGCTTACTCTCTCCAGGTGGCACAGTCAAAGAAGCACCGGTCACAGCATGATACTAGGGAGGAACCACTTGCTTATTGAGGAGGGGCTGTGACTGAGCCACCTCTATGCTGCAGGACGGAGCCACTGGAAGAGCTTCAGTGTGTCAGAGTCAATGAAAGCTCTGCCATTGGTTTCAGAACAAGGATTTTTTCAGTTCCTTGTTGCAGACTGCAAACTAGATCACACTGGAGGATGAAAGTGTGCAAGTCCAAAAAGCCACATAAGAGTTAATAGAGCCGAGGACTTTCTGTAAGGGTTACAAAAATAATAAATGTTTTTCTACCTTTCTATTATTTGTCATGAAGAATTAAGCCACCTGGAATAATTAACTCACAAAGGCTGCTTGTGTAAGTGCTGCCAGACACAGCATGTTGAGATAGGAAAACTTCCATAACAAATCTTATGTGTTAGAAGGGAAGGTTTTTAGTGGGTTTGAATAAAGACAAACAAACAAACAAAAAAAATACAGCAATCAAGGAAATGTATGCTATAATCAGAAATATTTGCTGTGAAGATTATACGAAATCTACAGAGAATAATTTATCAACTTTTTCATTTATGAACAGTTGATGTTTTTCTTAGTAGATTGTTCTCTTTTCAGAGAGACAAATGCTAAATCTAATTTTTCTTTCTTCCTTCTCTTCTTCCTTTTCCTTCCTTCTCTTCTTCCTTTTTTTCTTTTCTATCTTTTTTCTTCACTTCTTTCTCTCCATCTCTTTTTTTTTTTTTTTTTTGTTCTGATCCTTTCTTCCTTTCTTCTCCCTTAATTTTTTGTTTTTCCTTCCAGTGTTCTAATACCTTTTATAATTGTTGTTTTCATCTTGAATGCATTACATATGTTCTCACATGGAAACCTCTGCTTGATCTGTGTACATATGCACCGGGCATGGAGAGGCTTTCCATGAGGAAAAAAAAGTTTTAGCATTAGGAATGCAGCTGCAAGAGGAATAGAAAATGGGGAAAGAGGTGAATTCTGCTGTGTTTTCTATGTTGAGGTCAACAAAGTCATTCCTGTGGTCAAGAAAGCAACTCCACAAGCTGAGAGCTGAGATGGGAAGGGAAGGGGAGGGGAGAGGGGGGCTGGTACACATGGGCAAGAAGTCCATCTTCATATCTGGAAGACTGGAATGTGAGAAATCCACTCACACATTAGAAGGCAGAACTTCTCTTACAGAGATTTCCAATCTTCCTTTTACTTTCTGTAATCTACATTCTCTCACATGTGGCATGTAGGCATATCTAGATTATTAATGTACTATGCCAGCAGCCAGATTTTCATCTCTCACAGGTGTTTATGAGAACATCTCTCCAATAATCTATGTTCAGTCACTGTGAAAGTACGGTTTCAAATTTGCCCTTGAAATGTGAAACAATCAATGTTGGCAGCATTTATTCTTTCCTGTCAAGTATTTTTCTAAACTCCATAAACAATTTAAGAATAATGCCTTATGACAGTGATGCTGTGATCCAACAGGATCTCCTTTGCTTTCTAATTTGTCTTTCTTTTGTTCAATCCTTACTTTGTTCAAGTAAGGAATCTAGCAGCTACCAGTGGCAGCATCTGGTTTGATCATCTCATCACTAATTGGTCCTGTGATTAGTGCAGACAACAATGGAGAAGGCAGTTACAAGCTTTTAATACTTCTAGGTGAAGGCAGCTTCTAGCCCATCTGTTACTTTATATAGTCACTAACATATTCAGCTTCTCATCTTTCTGAGGGATCCTCCTCAGAGGCAGGGTAGTACTTTTCTGGGTTTTATCAAGGTGACAGTGTATCCTTCTTTTGCACTGTTAACCCAAACTGTAATGTTTGCTTCCTGCAGTAGACACCAAACCAGTTTGTCAGAAGGTTAGCCTACATACCTCCACTTGCAATGTTATCAGCCCAGTCTGACAAATAACCATTTAAAGTGTTTTAGTGCTCATGTAAAGCCCAAGACTAGGTACAGAAAACTTTAGTTTTACTGTTGAACAAATCAACAAGATTTGTTTGTCAACAAACATCAGTGGACAAAGTAAAATACTGAAGAAAAAAAATCACAGAGTGGTAATTACATACAAGAAAAACACTTAAAACCATGTTTCTCTAAACAGTGTTGGAGACAAACAGCTGGAAAAGAGTTTTCTTACTCCAGTTCTCACTCAGATAATGCTCAGCCTCAAAGACCACAACCAATACTGTATCCAGAGCCCTACATTTCTGACCTTGTTTTTATTTCCTGCTTTTCTGCCTCCTTCCACCCATACCCAAAGCAATATTCAATGAAACTACCCACCTTCATGGTCATGATATGCTTTGACACTTGTTTTAGGAATGAATTTGTCTCATTCCTAATTATCTGATAAATTGAGCTCAACCACAGTTCAGTTTTGAGGATAAATTCAATTAATTGATAAACTGAATCACAGAGATTAACAGTATGATCTCAAACCAGATATTGTGAGAATGCTACAAGCTGCTTGCTGTAGTTCTATCAAAATAACATCAGCCCATCTATGGAAAGCCCTGATTTGGCTATGATTTTCCAAATTGTCAGCAAACATACTTAATTTGCCAAACTATGCCTGGTTAGCATAGTGTATACATTAGTAATATAAACATCAATCAATCCGCTGTTCCTGTTTCTGAGGATTATGTCCTCAGGACTTTGTCCTCCATGATGATATTCAAATGGTTTGTTTTTATCACAGTTTGAAGTGGTTGCAAAAAAGTAGACCATCCTGATCTGCTAAGTGCTGACAAAAAACAGCAGGAACTAATAGCTGTAGTAAAGTTGATGCAAGTGAGTAAGGCATGCAAGTTGCTGCTCTACAGAAACCTTCCATGCTTTAAAGGGAGAATGGTAAAATTACTGACAGCACTGCAAGAGCTCATCACATAGGGTTAGGTTTGATGAGAAAGATGTTGTCTCAGTTCTTTGTATTTCATGTAGAGGTATAAATAAACCCAAGCAAAAGCTTAATTCAGTTTGCACTTTAGATCTGACATTCATTTTAAAAGACCATTTTGGAAGACGTGAGTGCAACCTAACTACCTATCATTTGTCTTCTCCAGGGGCTCACGAGTTCAGTTTGGCCTGAAAACGGACCAAACCTTTCAGCAATGGCATACTAAACAGGAGACCAGAACTTCTGAGAGGATGCTGAGGAACCAAAGTGAATAGCACAGAGACAATCCTCAGCAGCTAGACTGTCTGCTTCGAGTCCTAATGCATTTAACTGAAGCGGAGAATACTCTGCTGGCCCTGATGAATATGCGTTAAGTGCCATTTTCAGTACATAACAGTTTTTTAGACAGCTGCTCACCCTCATTTTCTTGCCTGTTGCAGTTTCCTTTCCACTGTCTATCCTGAAAAGTTAAATATAGCCATCCGAGATGCAGCAGTCCTGAAAAGGTACCACTTGTTGGATGTGGTATGTTCTTTTATTCTCATCAATTCCTCATTCTTTTTGAACTTGACGTATAATCCCTTGTAAATGGCTCTCTTTATGCTGCAATTTGGAGCTGTTCCACTTGATAATTTATGCTATCGTCACTAGTTAGCATGATCCCTAATCTCAGCAGCTTTTATCAAGCTTTTTATCAGAGGTACTGCTTTGAGTTGTTTGTATTAATAATAGTTAAGAGCACTAGCCAAGAGCAGTGCTGTCTGCTGCCTCTGCCCAGCCCCTCCACGCAGTGACCTTCTCTTCTGTACAGAGCAATGGCTAATGAAAAAGCACCTCCGCCTTTTCTTGTTTTCAGGTTCACACATCCTTGAACATATACTAGTTTAAAGTTTGTTTGACATCTTAGATCAGCTGAAGGTTGTAAGTAATTTAAAGTCATTCATCTAAGTCAGCACCTAAAATGAAAGCAGTAATGGTTTATTCCACAGGGAGTTACTTGTGAGCAGCTAAAAGTGTGTAACAGTCCATTGCACAGTGCAAAGCCGACCTCGGGAGAAAGTAGATGAAAACCTATACAGAGTTTAAAGGGCATCTGCAAGTATTCATTTTACCCCAGACAGTCAGTACAGGGGCCACTTGTCTTTTTATCAACGGTATCTGATAACATGAAGAAATTAATAATTTACAAAGGGCAGGCAGTACTTTTCCATTACAAGCTGTGTGCAAAGGAAGAAAGAACTGCTGGCACACGCCACAGTGCTCCCTGCAAGGTCGTTCTGCCTCAGTGCTGCAAATGTGTTTCTTTTTAACCCCTTCATAATAGTGAGAAAATACAGCTAAATACAGTTAAATATACATGTATATTTAACATTTATTAAGTGCAGAAAACAACCCACAACCATTTAGGACTCCAGTCTTGGAAGCCGTGCAGATCAACATCTAGCAATTCTTTGGATGGGAGATCTCATGGAACCCTGGATGCTTTGAGACAAGCCAATGGCTCCATTCAATGGAGCTCCATCCAATGGAGCTGGCAACCCAAAACTTAACAGGTTATTCAGTGGGTAAAAAAAAGTGATGAAACTTGGCTTCACCCAAGGTCTGCACCCTTCACCCACCAATCTTACCCTCCAGTTTCATCCTTCCATGTCTCCTGTAGTATGCCCTTGGGCAAGGGAAATCAGTACAGTGGCTGCCAGCTCAGTGATGCGCGCAATGTTCATTTGACTGCTGCCAAAATCATAGCAACCTCCAATCATCCTTATTCTCTATCCCTCAGCTCAGATATTGCCCTTTGTGTAATATCTGGGGTTACAGGTAGCTCTCAGCCTTCAATGGCTCTTTCCTGTTTGGATGGGAGTACTTGAGGGAGGAGAGAATGGCCAAGCACAACCACTGCACAAGGACAGAAGTTTGCTGCATCTTCCTAGGAAACCAGGCTAAAACGATAAAAAAGCTCATTCAGAACATACATTAATTAAATATAATGGTGACATACTTGAAAGAGCAGGAAATGATAACATTATGATTCTCACAGAAACAGCAACCTCTGCTACATGTCCAACATAGTCCTTGATTAAATCTGTTAAATCTGCAGTCTACCACACTTCTATTCATGTTGTTAAACACTGTAATATATAATAGGTGCACAATATTGGAAAAGCATTTGAACTTCTATTGTTTACAGTTAGAAAAATTAAATAAATGCTTAGAATATGCAGAGCCTGTCAGAAACATGGAGACATACTAAAATGGCATGATATTCGGTTTTATGAGTACACGTGATTTCTTTGTGTTCTTGGTGGAAATATTTTTGAAAGACTGTCCTGAAAATGAGGTGAGGAGGGGAAGGAATCCAAAGGATTGCCATGTGCAGCATTTTTCAACTTTTTTCTTCATTTTGTTTAATTAAGTTGCGTGCATTTCCAGAAGAGTTTTTAATGCAAATTTTTTTAACAGCATTGTCAGGCAGCATGGGAAATCTGTGGAGATACCACCACGAGCGGGACAGGATTCCATCAGGCTCAGTTAGAAACCTCCACTGATGCTGTCTGAACATTCTCAGAAGCGCAGTCACTTACAATTTTATAATTGGCCAATCAAGGTGCTTTTTTTTCTTTTCTTTCTTCCAGCTTGTATATTGAAATGTACTTCCATGATTCATGGAACGTTCTTTATCTGTCAAGTTTTTCTGTGATGATATATCAGGTTTCCTTGCAGGCTTTCTGTATATCCATCTTATTTTTCTCACTGTGGGTAGAGTGAAGGAGGAGAATTATGAATGTACTGGGCAGTGCTCCAAAGTTGAGGCTGAACTGAAGTTTGTACTTAGAGGAGTTCAGTCACTCTGCTGTGCACTGTATCACTGCTAAATTTACAGTACTTACTGAGAATTTACATGTAAACCCATTAATTAAAGTTAATTGAAAATAGGTCCTTTTGCACCTTCTGTCAGACTTTTATTTATCTCTAATGAATTCCGTTATAAAATACAGACCCTTAGTTATTTGTATATCATCAAAATTCTTTGAAGCCTTTCTGCAGGACATTTTTGAAGCAATTATGTTAGGAGTTATGTCCCCTTCTGCTATTACTGCTCAGAGCTGTAAGTTTCTCATTTATCAGTGAGAGAAGGGAAAGGAGCAGCAGGAGAGGTCCTCAGGAGGGCTCTCCATGGCTGCCTCCCACCTGGGGTACAGGGACACTACAGGGCAAAAATGAACCATCTCTGAGTCACACACATCATAAGACCTTGGTTTCCCAGGTGATCTGTATTGCTATAGAACACAGCCACCAGCTCTGATACAGCAGTGGGTTACTCCTCAAGCACCTTCTCAATCTGATATGCCTACTGATGCTAGGTTCTGCTGCTGTATGCTAAAACAAAAGGAAAAAAGGCTTTGGAATAAATGTGGTCTGAGGTAGCCCTGCCACCCTGTCATCCAGTCTACTAATGATGTAGATTTCAGCCATTTCTCCCCATCCAGGCTTCTCTTCCAAGGGAAATTTAAAGACATTCTCATTTTCATTCTGAGTTTCTTTTTGTTTTCAAATTTTAGGTCCTCCCACAGAGCACAGACTCACGAATTTCAAAGCAGCTGTATTTAAAGTTGGTCAAGAGTATAATGCAAACAACTTTTTTCAGTAAGAAAAGAAGAAATGATAGAAAATTAAAATACAGCCAGTGATTGTTAAAATATTAGATCATCACATAAATTTGCATTAATTACACAAAAGCTGGAAGTACTTCATTAAATACTCTCATGACACAGTAACCTCTTTCTGGGATAAGCATGTAAATAATTACATACTCTCTGCCCCATGTAGCTTCATCTGACTAAGGAAGGGAGAACAGAATGTTATAGATCAAGAGCACACTGATTTTTGATTAAAAAGAACAAGCATTTTAATGATGTTCATCAGAAAAGCTGCACATATATGAATTGTGTGTTCAAGTATTTGAGGATTTGAGTTCCTAAACTCAGTTCAGTATGGAAAAATCAAGTGTATAAATGATATATTGTTAGGGATCAGTACTGAAGGTAAGAATATGGGAATAAATCTGATTAATTTCAATCTAAATGAGCAACGTGATACTGCATGCAATTTTGAGGATGTAATTGGTCTTTGCAGGTCCCTGTTGCCAGTCATACTGACAACTTTGTATTCTGCAAGGAGTTTTATTTTAATGAATGACTTTATACATGGTGCAGTTTCAAATTAATCTTTATTCTTAGGAACCTTTATTTCCACAGTATGTAGGCATTTCACACTAATACTCTTATCCCCATAACTATAGGCTGGCAGATAATTTTCCATTTTATAAAAAAAGTTACAATTTACAGAACATTTTCATTTCTGAGTGGGAAGAAAAGTCTCAAACTTGTGAAAAATCAGACAGAGAGAGCCACTTTGGAATAAAACATAGAATAAATTCACTGGGTACCATTAAGAACCAGCCTGGTGGAAAGGTTTCATTCCAAACATGATGAAGAAATGGACAGGTTCTGGGAATAATTTCCTATTTCTCTGTTTATCTTGATAAAAACTGTTATTTAGCTAAACGCCACCACAAGGAGTTGGGAGTGTGCCACTGCCTCCAGTTTTAGACAGACACTGAGGTGAGCAGAGATTATATACTGGGAGCAGAGATTACAATTTTCATCTGAGACTATGAAGGGTCTACAGCAAAACAAAAAAAAATGAACTGGGTCTCCCAAGTTTCTTTCTTGCTAAGTCTAATGATAATGACCCTGTTCTGTTAGATTTTTTCTCTCTCTCTTCTAAAATACAACAAGTAAACATTCACCTGAAAAAAATGAAATCGTAGAACTGCAGATATAGTTATCAGAGTGCTAATTAGTAATTTGGCTGCTGCCTTTTCGCTCCATATCTCCACTTTAATTGTAAAAGATGGTGGGAGGAAGTATCCTAGGCTCATATTCCACCTGGCCTTCCCAGGAGAGTGAGCATAAAGCATTCCTTCTGTGTCTGCATAGGATCCACGCTGCCTCTGTGAGAGCAGTACAGAACTCTCCTCCAGCAGGGAAATTCCTGCCCATTGTGTGTTCCCAGCCCACGGAGGTGTGAGAGCAGTGGGCATGGTGGCAGAGAAGGTGCAAATGTCTGCTTCTCACTGCCAGCAACAACAGCAATAGTACAGAGCAAACTCTGAGGTCACCTTTCTCTGTGTCCCTCTCTCTTCACCCAACTCTTTCTCCTTCCAGCCATGATCAGGATATTCCCTTGGTTAAACTCTCATCTCTATACATTTGATTATTGGTTTCTGATTATGTTTTATTTATTTTACATTTATCTTGATTGCTAGATAACCATCATTCTAGCTTTGCAACAACCTATTAAAAGGTGGCAAACTTTTTCAAATGAGGCAATAAAGACACATTCAAATTTGTTATAATTTAGTGATTCTGCTGCCATTGTAGCCATAATGTTGACTCAGGTTATTTGTGTATAAAACTTGCATAACTGATGCATTAACCTATATCAATATTTGTACAACAGTGACAAAACTATACACTTATGAAAATTGAATGTGGTCTACCAGAAAATCTTTACTGTTCTATGAATTAAAAGATTTGCCTGAATATATTCATTGTATTAAATCTACTCTTTGTGTTTCTTTGTAAGCCTTGCAACATTTGCACCTGTTTGTTTTAATGTTATTTAGCCATTCTTATGGCAATGGAGAGAGAAACAAGCAGACCTATGAATTTGAGCAAGTTGCCCTACATTGTTTATAAAAAGCAAAGAATGAATCTTCTTCTTAAGTGAAAATCAATGTGCTCTTAATGGCATCTCCATAGTTAAGCTTTTCTGAGTCTGATGTGCATTTAGACTATTATATGTCATTCTGATAATATAGGGAAGTCTTAAAGATGTTGCAAAGGGGCCAGAGAGTAATGACAGTAAGAGCCAGTACATGTAAATTATGTAGCTCTAAAAAGACATGTCCTCATTTTCAGAGCTGCAGAGGAAATTTCTGCTGAAGTAAAGCTAAAGAGAAACAGAAAAGTAGGAGACAGATTCTAATGAAAGTACTTGTCAGATCAGCTCTATTAATTAAGCATAAAAAAGCAGATTAACAATACTTTAGATAGTCTTAAATCCTTCTTAGACAAAACTAGTGGTCACAAAAACGTTTTTCAGCAATATTGGATAGAAGTTTCTTCCAGTCTAGTACATAGATCACTCCAGAAGTAATGCCTCCTACATATTTCCATGGAAACTACTACAGATACAAAGAGCACAATAACACTATTTGATCGTGCAAATTCTCAGCTATGAAACACTATTTTTTAACGTAGTCACCACCATTAGCTATGCATTTTCACCAGCGATGAACAAGTGCCTGCATGCCATGTTCGTAAAAATCTGCATGGTCATCTGGAATGTGGCTTGTCTTTCACATCAACGTCACTGCTACTGCACCACCCACCACCTCACTGTGCTCACATCCACTGTTCAGTCTCCGCAGACATTCAGCAAGCATCAGTGAATGTCAGTGGGTGCCATTTTTTCCACATGGAGGAATTCAATGTCACACCTTTGCTTCATCCATATTTCCATGTCAGGAGCCATTTTGTCAGACTGCCGCTCTGCTGCCATCTGTCACACGGCAACAAAATGTAACAGAACATTGGTGGGAATGTTCAGCCTCTACTGCCATACTACCGACATCCAACTCTGACACCGTGGGCCAATGTAATAAAATAGGAAGCATTACTTTCAGAGCAATCGCCATAAATATTTCATATTCTCCAGACAGCACAGATTGTGGACTTCTGTCTATGTGTGCCTGTGAGTGATTTTTCTAACCAAACTTTTCTGAGTGTGCAACACTTGGAACTCGATATACACATGCAGCAAGCACTCACACAATACACGCCCAATCAATATTTCATGTTTACAAAATGATTTTTTTTCACCAGTCCAACACTTTATCTGCTCTAGTCCTTCATCCTTACTGTCAAATCCCTAAAACAGAAAAGTCATCTTTAAATTAAGAAGTCATGTCTCTCTCCTCTTAGATACAGTAATAGTTTTCTAGTTGCTATGCGTTACAAATGGCATGACTCAGTATGTAACCAGCCCAGCAATCAGCAAACAAGTGCCTCTCGCTCTGCTGTTGCGCAGTGACATTGCTGTGCCAGCTTTGCCAAGCACCCCGTGGCTTTCCTGATCTTGGGCAGTGAGCTTTTGATCAACCCTGAGGGGAAAATGCAGGAAATAATAATGGAATCTGAGATCTTAGCTTAGAACAAAACCTCCTCCGGGCAGCAAAGGAAATAAACTAAAAGTTTGTGGTAGCAGCAAAACAAGTAGCTTCCTACCAATTCCTTTACAAAGTCATCTACAAAATCTTATCTGGAATGGGAGACAGTCTTACCATTATAGAAATAACTGAGACCATGGTAGAAATGAACATTACAGATTCAGGACAGCTGAGCCACACACACTTTGAATCAGAGGATTGCTCAGTGTGCTGTGTCACATCTTACGGCCAAATGGTTGAGTGGGTGGATGTGTTTTCAGATAGCAAAAAGGTCTCTCAGGTGCTCCTGAGGGTAGTCCAGGAACTACAAGTCCTATGGCAGTACTCGGCACCTCAAAGGGATGGATGGAAAAGTGAGCCAAATATTTCTTCTCCTTTCAGCAGTCTCTGGACAAAGTGGAGGAACACATGCATGCTTAACTGTTTGGCTTTGAAACATACGAGTGAAAAAGTTTCTCTTGGCAGAAATGACCAACAGAGCACATAAGGGCTTGATATGTTTTGTATGAGGATATATAATATGTTATTTTTTTCCTTGAGCTTAACTAATAAGTGCATGTGTTTTGAGGATCTGAAAAACTACTGACAGTCTCCCAAGTGTGTGATTATCCCCGGGACTGTGCTTTCAGTATTTAGCAGTGGGTGCACTGTAGCACACTGTCTTGCAAATGGACTTTTTCCAGCAGTGGCTTGACAGGATGTCCATAATGCTCCAGTAAACACTGAGTCTGACTGCTTATCTGCAGTATTTTCCACCAGTTCTCAATTATGATTTTCAAGAATACAATACCTGATACAAAGTCAGATTGCAATAATGCTCTTAATTTGCTCAAGGCCTCTGTTACGTCTTAGAGCATCTTGCTACAGAGAGCAGCTTAAAGACAAAACCTAATTGTGAATTTTAATGCTTAGGTTTCATCCACATTATAGTGAAAACCCACATTCTGTAAGCAACCTCCTAAAATCACTATTTCCCCTTCTTTTTTTTCTCTTTAAACATGTCCAGAGGAAAGATCTTTAATCATAAATTTCAGTATCCACCTCATGCAGAGCCAACTATTGGTAAGTACCGTCTAACTTTCAAGTGTCATGAAAAATATGCTAGTTTTAAATATGGCAGAGATATGGCAGAGATAAACGAAAAATTGACAGAACTGCATAAATCTGAGTTTGCCAAGAGGTTACATTTAATGCACCATATGAACAGGCCATCATGAGATGGTTTTGTTAAGAAGTTTTCATTATTTTTTGATAACCTAAATCTATGGTCCTCTAATGTCAGTAAATTCATATAGCAAGCAGGGTAAACTTACTTCATGCTTTGGCGCTTGGTGTTAGTCTGATACCTCCAGAAATAACTAATGGCACTGAAAGGGAATTCAGAATACTTTAGAGGGTTCAAAATACGTGAAATAAAAAATACAAATACTCTTCCATTCTCATACCAGGAAAAAAAATTACACATAAATAAAAAGTAATTTAGTTTTTTAATGATATTTTCATCCACTCCAATATACTTTTTTGTTGTAAAAATGACTTCTTTAATCTCATTTGAAGTAGGTCCATTAAACCTAATACACTTAAAATTATGCTATCAGAATAAATAGGCTCTAAAGAGCTAGACCCTCTAATGAAAAGTCATAATAAACTAAGTCATTAATTCATTGTATCATCACTCCTCAGTAGCTAAACACTTTTTGTGCAGTATAAATTTGTATTGCTTATTTTATCTGCCTTAGCTAATCTAACTGGCTTGAAAAAGCATAAGGGTGGGATAGGGTTTTTGGAAGCTCTTAACTATCTATAGGAAATTCCTCAAAAATTGGCAAGTGATCAGTTTAACAGTTTAAAAGTAATTAAAATCTACTCTTGGGTCAAATGCCAAACTTCCTTTCTGACATTTCTATCTGCTCTTCATGGCTGTGAAACAGTCACATTTACTGTCAGAAAATGGTGGCGATTCCCACATAAAATAAAGCAAAACTGAAAAGGACTCAGTAGAACTGATTTAAAGAGTATAGCCTGCCTTCCTGCAATGTTTTTGCCTGTTGATTCTCATTTGTTGTGAGCTGCTGGAGCTGAAGAAACCTTGTCAGACAGATCAATATTTAAATTTGTGTAATATTGTAACTACTGCAAGCATACTAATATTCTCCTTAGAATAATTTGTTTACATTAATGATGATTATTGATTCATTACTGGCTGTGTCAGTGTTTTCTTCTAATGTGCATATATGTTTTGGTGTGTGCACACACTAAGCATGTGCATGTATGTGTAAAAGTAGCAATGCAAATATGATGGAGTCTCATCCTTCATTTTTGTAGATCAAGAAAGCAATGTTAGTGAAATGGCAGGCAGATTAAGATAGAAGTTGATGTACCTAGTTCATACACCTCAGTATTTGGCTGTTTCCCAGATACAATGAGAATTCAATGTTATTTGGGTTGGAAAGATGGTGAGTTAGATTGAGACCTAGTCTACAGGTCGCTGGAATGGCAACAACTCACTCTGCAGTGGGCAGTAGATAGCATCACACAATCATTATTTGAGCTGTTGGATGACGTGCTTTCTTCCTAAAGCAAGGCGCTCAGGAAAGAAGGAAGCAGGAACTCTTAAGGTTTCCTGATTTGTTCCTTCTCGATGGTAACCACAAACATTGGTATTTGGGAGCATAAATCTCCTTTCAGTTGTGAAGTTGAAATAAATTGTGTAATAAATCCGGATTCAGGGAGGAATCTTTATCTTGCGTTATGTGTTTCAGTGGAATCTGTACTGTCATTGTTCAGTTATCAGCTCTGCTACATACAGCCTTGAAACTTAGAGCTAGTGCTCTAAAGGCCACAGCTGTTGTGGTGCTAACTGCTGTGATGCCAATTTTTAGAGCAATAATTGAGGAGATAGATAAGTCTTTTCTTTTAAAAAAGACAGTTAAATATTTACAGGCCTTTGAGATATTGACACTGATGCTTATTTTTCCCAAGTAGAAGGGATAACCATAATGTAGCCCAGTTATGTAGAATGGAGCATAGAGAACAAGAAATGTCCTTCAATTTCTTCCAATTAATACCCATCCACATTATATGGAATTATATTCAGTAAGAGGAAGAGAAGACAAGGTGTGACTGTGACTGCACAGAGCCCTCCCCATTGCACAGAGAACCTAGATTCAAGTTTCTTTTCCTCTGTAATTTTCCTTCTATGTAATTTTGCAATTAACATTCAGTGTCATTGAAAAACTGACCTCTTTCTGATACCACAGCTATGATACCTTGTACAGATATATAACACATTTACAGGAGTGTTAGAAATACAGCTCTGGCAGTTCCTCAGATAGCGTTGTACTGGGAAACATGCATAAAAAAGACTAAATAACACCAAGTAGGGGTAATTTACTGCTTTTAGTAATGAGCACATGAGCAGTGGTGATAGGCCTGTAGAAGTCACCGTGTAAGCACTTGTCACAATTTTCTTACAGGCAAGTTTTTCTTTTCTTGAGACTGTAAAGAATGGGTGACATCAGTTTTTGTTTTCTTTGGAGTTTTTTGTTTTCTGAAGAGTCTGAGCATCTGTACTTCAAACAGCCATGAAAAAGAAGGGTGAATGGGAAGCTGTGAGCTGGTGGCAGACCAGTGTGTGTTCAGTGTAAGCCCAAGTGATGAGCAAACAGGATCCTTTCTGAATGTAGCTGGCCCAGTTTCTATTCTCCTGCTGACAAAACAAGTGTCAGAAACTTTCAAGAAGCCTGACTTCACTCAGGGAACATCAGCAGGAAATTTAGTAAATAATTAGCAATCAGAGTTTGCTGTGAAGAATTAAGTTGTGGGGACATTTTTCCATCTCAAGGTAAAGGCTTGATAATAAGGACTTCCAGGCTGACACAAATCTCTGCTATCTCATCACCTCTCTTTCTGTTAGTCTGAAGATTACAACTTAAAAATGTAATAATAACAATTAAAAAACCTTCTTTCATATTCCTGGGCTTGATTTTTTTTCCACTTTGATGAGGACTCTCAGCATGGCTACCCTAATTATTTTCTTCCCACTGTCTGTTTTTGGCAGCCAAAATAATATGTTCGTCTATATAATGGTCCACAAAAGCCGCTTACTCTCTCCATCTGACAAGTTGGTTCTTTCCAGAGGGTAGCTCCAAA
The DNA here is from genome assembly GCA_016647715.1 of Pavo muticus. Taxonomy (NCBI): domain Eukaryota; kingdom Metazoa; phylum Chordata; class Aves; order Galliformes; family Phasianidae; genus Pavo; species Pavo muticus. Next base: position 1,531,706 of record JACDJE010000133.1, read on the forward strand.
AGGAGGTCAGTTGAGAAGTCAAGCACCCACAGCTACCGTTACGTTGTTAGCAAGATAAAGGTGTACATTGTCTCTCAAAACAAGACTCTCTGTGTGCAGCTCAAAGCTTGATACCTGAAATTCTGCCAAGTGCATCACTCTCTTAGTTAAACCTCATTAAGCACTTAATTGCTTTTAGCATTCACCCAGATCTTACCAGAAGAAGGAAGTCACAGCTAAGTACACTTTAAGCCACATCAGAATTTTGATGTTGTTAGTAATGGAAGAACTATCCATAAACCTTGCTTTTCCAGAGAAACTAGCAGAGTGGGAAACTGTCATCAATATGACTGATGGTGATCAGCTTTAGGAATCATAGAATCATAATCATAGAATGACTTAGATTGGAAGGGACTGTTAAGATGATTAAGTTCCACCCCCTTGCTATGGGCTGGTTGCCACCCTCCAGATCAGGCTGCCCAGAGCCCATCCTACCTGATCTTGAATGCCTCCAGGGATGGGGCATCCACAACCTCTCTGGGCAGCCTGTGCTAGTGCCTCACCACCCTTTGAGTAAAGAATTTCTGCCTGAAATCTAACCTGGATCTCCCCTCTTTTAGTTTAAAGCCATTCCACCTTGTCCTGTCACTATCAGACCATATAAAAAGTTGGTCCCTCTCCTGCTTGTAAGCTCAGTTCAAGTACTGGAAGGTCACAGTGAGGTCTCCCTGGAGCTTTCTCTTCTCCAAGCTAAAGAAGACCAACTCCCTCAGGAATGATGAGAGAAACCTGTTTCTAGTAAAATCTCAATCATTTATGACAGAACAAGATTTCTGCAGATATGCTGACACAGCAGGCCCCTAAATTATGATAAGAAAAGATAATAATGACTGCATATATCTATTCTAGATCCTTGCCTTGGAGTTAATGGGCTAGTTATAGAGTGGATACCTATGAGCAAGGTTCATTTCCCATAAAGTTGAGAGCAGTTTGGGTTAGGTTTTGCCTAGGGTACAGAGAAGGCTAAGTTTACTGGGATGGTGAGGTCACCTGGAACATACTGCTCCTGTCAGTATGTGTGGTGTAGAGCTACATAAAGTACAGTTTTCTGTCATTCACCTGAGGATCTCAAGTGCTTCACAAACCTATTGTTCTCTCAGTTCTGGAACCTCCACTTTGTCAATTTTCAAACCAATACATACTTATCTGTGTCATTTAAATATTAGTTAACTTACGTCCATGTACATCACTTCAGACTGCAAGGTGCTATGACATAGTAGATATTATAGAAATAAATAATCAATCTAACAATGTAAATGATCCAGCTAGATGTGAGGAAATGAAAAGCCCGGCTCTTAGTTAACTTACTGAGTACTTAATCACACAGCCTTGTAGGCTACTTGAGCATACCCAATACAGCTGAAGCTGCAATTTGAGTCATAAATTATGGAACACATAATGGTTATTTTTAATATTCACAAGGCCAGTCTATTCATGTTCAGAAAACCACTCTCTTTACATGAGAGAGAAGAAAATGATCCTTTGGATACATGACAACTTTTATCATTAATCTAATACATTTCCCAGGCACATACTGCTGGAGCATTGAGGAGCAGAGGTTCCATCCAGCAAAGTGAATGGAAGGACTCCCACTGATTGCAGAGAATTTGAATCAGGCCTGAAGCCAGGTAGAGAAACCAGGCATTGCTTGACCAGCAAAATACTGATGCTGCTTTCCAGCATCTGTCAATATTCATCATTTTTTAAAACTTTTAAAATGGTGCTGATACTGCTCTAGCACCATAACACAGTGAAATATCCATTCGCGCTTTCCATTCAGGAGTTGTTCTTATTGAGTAATGCCTGTTGCTTGAAAAGGTAATACGGAAAGAAATCACACCATTTGCATTAACAGAGTCAATGTGAGCTGGTAATCATAGCAGGTGTGAATCCTGCATGCAATTTTTTTTTTCAGCCTATTAATTATTGATTTTTTATGTTCCCTGCATGTATTTTTAATAAATTTCTTCAGTGCTCTTACTCCTTCTCTTGTTTGGTATCCTGCTTCTGCATGTCCTCAGGCACTTTCCTTCCTTGACTCATTATCCTTCCGTTACAGAGGACACACTCTTGTTCCCTGATTCATGGTTCACAGCAGACACATGAAATCTTTAATGAAGAATGCCCGTTTTCCCAGTCAGTTTAATAGGGTAGATAAAGAGAGCAGAGGTACAGAATCTAACTTAGGTCATTAAGAATTTGAAAGGTATTTCTTAATCATTATTAAGGATTATTACTTGCATCTTGTATCCTTAAATGACTGTATGTGATGACCAGTATAAATCTCAAGTTGCTGGCATGTGAAAAAATGAAGAAAACTCATTTGGAAAGTGGGGATAGTCGTCACAAGAAGTTATAAAAGCCAGCCATGAGACTCGCCATGAAAACTCTCATGTAAAACATTTGACAGAGAGAGTGTAGATCAAAAGGCTTTAGCATATTAAATCTGCATGTAAGCTTTGTTTCCTCTGTACTTGAGGTGAGGCCTCACTTATTTTGAAAATCAAAAAGCCAGAGCTTTTAGAAAGTTTCTGGATTTAAATTCCATTTTCTCTGTTTTATCACATCTCAAATTTATTACGGTCAGTGTTTTGTGAGTTATGGCTCAAAGACGACAGAGAAGGAAACATAGGAACTCTTCTGAAAGGCGCTGAGGGACAAAACGTTACTTTTATCCGAGGCCTCGGTCAATGTGTGTTTTGCCCCAGAAGGATGCTCTCACCTCTACTAGGACAAATGCAAACAAAAGCAAAACAATGCATTATGAGCTGGTGGAGGTGATTTGCTCATCCTGGTAATTTTTTTGTGACTGCAAAAATGCTCTTGAGTTGAAATCAGGAAATTTCTGCTTTATTTTCTTGATTGGCAGAAAGCAAATAAGTAGCCTCAAACCTGATATCCAGAATAGAAAGGAGACATTGTCCAGATAGACATCTAGTAAATGGGAAACTTGTCTTCTATTATTTTAAGCCTTTAAACCTGCTGGAACTGCAATGAAAATCTCCACTGGTCACAGCTTTACTTTCACATATCTTGTCTTATTTCTCACACTGTTCATTAGCTTGTTTAGAACCTGGAGTCAATGCCTGAAGCGAATGGAAATTTCAGTAGTGACTTCAGTGAGGGCAGCATTAGATCATTAAACCTCAGTGCTTTTTAAAACATATTTTAAAAGAAGGGAGCCATGGAAGAAAAAAAAACTGATATGATTTTACATTACTTCAAAGCTCAGGAAAGAAAAGAAAGCCTGCTCTTTTTCTTCTTTAAATACAGCATCATGTACAGCCTGGAGAAAATATTTTAGGAAGTCAGAAGACTGAAATCCTGATCTGTGACTGTATTGGATATGATATTGGATATGTATTGGCCAGCTCTAATCAAAGGCGTGCGTAGAATAGACTCATTAACTGTTTAACTAATTTGGTGATGTCTGGTGCTCTTTAAAACTGACTTGTTTTCTTCTGGTCCAGAATTTCTGAAAACCTTTCAATACCTTTTTATGCAAATCTGCTTGCTGCTGATATTGTTCCTATTTTCTTCTAGCATGGTGCTTGTTTGTATGGACATCCTAATCCTTTTATATCTCTGTGTGTAGAGGGCTCAAGAGCTCTTGCTGCTATCTGTCACTTCTGCCTGGTGGAACGTGTTGATGCCCTCATGCAGCCAGAGACATCAACGTGTTGTTCTGCCATCTGAGCCACTCACTTTTGTAAGGAATGTGAAAAGTTGTGTTACCTGCAAGTGTTTTATGTGCCAGACGCTGAGCAGCAACTTCGCAGGAGGAAAAACACAGAGGCCAGAGCTCACCTAGCTGTGGCAGAACTAAAGGAGGAGCAAAGCTTTGGTCTAGCCATGTCGAATTTGGGATCCCCTGGGAAAAAGGAATGTTCTTTCTGCCAGTGTTCACCTGTTTCCTGTTGAATGGACTCATCAGTTTCCTGCTGAGTGTCCAAAGGGAAGAGATGAAGGCAAAAATATACAATTGCTTTCACTTGCTCTCACTTAACAGCAACACTGCTTTGGGCCTGGGGACTGCAGGCAGCCAGCCAGATCTCCAGCCTGATTTCCCTTCTGCCCTGTGCTGCAGATTTATTTATGCAAGTGCTTTCTGAAACAGCAGCCCATCACCTTTAAGTGCTTCCTTGATCACCCGCTGATTTCTCCAGCCTGTCTTTTCTCAACAGTTAGGGCAGCTTTAGACCTGTGAGTGATTTATAAAGAAAGGAAATGCTAATGGTAGACAAATAAAGATGAAAGTATTGGGCCTATTTTCCCCTTTCTGAAACCAAAGGTCAGGCATACATTATCAGTCTGAATAACCTTCAGATAAAGAAAACTAATAGCTGGGAAAGCAAAAAATAATGCCTTTAAAATACAGCGTTGACACTGCCTTGAAAAATGGTGACTGGTGAGCCTGAATGCACATACTGCCTATGAGGAGGATTTCTACAAATTATAATGGCTGGCCTAATAAAACTTCACCTCTTCTTATATACCTTGCCTAGTATTCTGTGCATATGCAGTTGTGGTAACAGAAAGGTATATGAGTGTAGAGAGGTGTGTATAGAAGGTTTGCCAGCTTAGCAAGCCTGCAAAATGCTATTATCTTTACACAGCTGGGCACAGATTTGCTGTTAAGAGCCACTGGTAAGAAACAACCTGTTTGTATATGCATTCCTGTAGTCAGCTATGGCTTAATATTATGGAGACCAGTGTTACCCACATATTGAGATCTTGTTTGGATTCAGACCAGGAGGCTCTGTATTTCTTGCTGCACTACAGATATCAGAAGCACCTACCTTAGAGTGTAAGACACCAGCCTGGCAGACCTGGGCCTGGGACACTGCCTCCCACTAAGATAATGGTAATAAATATTGGGTGGTTTGCTTTTGCTGTTGAATACTCATTAGTCCCATTCATCTTATGCTTCCTCTGCTGACAGGCACCAGGAGTAGCCCCTGTGATAGACATTTCTCAGCTGCTTCAGGATCTAGATCAAAACAAGTTATAAGCATTTGTGGAACTTAACCAAGAACCTGCTTTGTATTTCTGAAATTAAAAGGTTTGTCATCCTCCAAGAACTGAGCAAGCACAGAGCTTTTGTCAATGACATAAGGAAAACTCTGCACCAATGTGACAAAACAGCAATGATATTTCTAGATGATTGATAGTAAAAGCACTTCCCAGATGTAATTTTGGCAGGTTCCTGTTAATTCTGTTCTCCAGCTGCCACTGTAACTCATAAACCTGCCATCAAGAAGGGACCTCAAGTGGCCACCTACTCTCTTCTCAGCAGCAGGATTAAGTTTACACTTTGGCCAGACTAAACAAAGTGTTCACATCCCACTTTTACATACCCCCACCAAAGGGGATTCTCTTAGCAGCCTCTTCAGTTTTATTTCTCATGCTCAACTTAAATCTTCTTTGCTGCCAAATTACTCAACAGGCATAGCAAGCAGTTTGTTCTCTCTTCATAACAGCTTTTTGCATATTTGAAGACTGTTAACATGTCCCACATTTATCCTGCTTTTTCCAATCTGTATAAACCAAATTCTCTGAACTTATTCACAGGCCGTGATGATTGATTCTCTGATAATTGTGGTGTTCTTTTCTCAGCTTTCCATCAACTGCTTTTTTAAAATGGACACATTATTCCAAGCAACAATTTCTCAGGGCAAATGGAAGAAAATAGATGTCTCCTCTGTCTTCTGTGTGACAAACTTACAGTAAAAGTCCCATCGTTTACAATGTCCAACATGTTAATGCTGATTTTCCACACTGCTTTCCCAATCCCTGTTTTAAGAAACGGCTTTCTGTTTAATCACAGAGTAAAACTAAATTTTAACTTGCACCCAGCAGGCCTGTCTTAAGTCTACTGGGAAATCTCAATTAATTCTTTGTTATGCTTACAGTCTTTGTGAAAATTACAGTAATCCTCAAAATGTCATGTGAGAAATTCTGTGTTGTGGGATTATAGGAAAATCTGTTTCTATTACCATTCTTCATCCCATCCATTAAAAGGCAAGGACACTGACCTCTTCATCGAGAACTGCAGATCTCCTCCCAAGTGGCTTCTAAAGCCACAACTGGTAACTATCGGGGCTATGACCACTGTCAGTAAGAAAGTGAATATCCACGTACTAGGCTCTGAGCGACCTGATCCAGCGGTAGGTGTTCCTGTTCATTGCAAAGGAGTTCTACTTGATGACCTTTAAGAGTCTCTTCCAATTCAAAAGATTCTATGATTCTACGGTACTTAAGCGGCAGATGGCAAGGAAGGAAAAATGAGTGTGATGTTGCTGGAAGTGGGGGCACTTCACAATTCCTTTTCTATGCCCATCCCATAGTTTAGTCACCAGCTTCTTCAGTAGCAACAAAGCTCACTTGGTGATGTGAGGTTTGAAAGCTGGCATAAGTTGCCAAACCCCCTCTAACATTCTGAGAGAAGATTTTGCATGCAAAGTGTGGCACATCCACCTCTATTCCGTACTGGAAGTGGAAACTGATGCAGAGTAGCTGTATTTTTCTTAAGGTAACTTAATTTATTTATATTCCAACTATTAGTTCACCAAGAAAGACCATCAAATGACAGTCACACAGCTTCCGTCAGAACACCAAGGGAGCAGTTCTGCTCAAGTTACTGAGTTGAGTTAAAGAGATTAAGACAGAGAAGTTCTGAGGCTGTTCTTGTGTTTCATCCCTTGTCAAAAAAATCTAACAACCTAATGTTTCCTCAAAGATGAAGAGTGTCTGTGAAAAAGAAAAGAAAACCTTGCAAAGGTGGATGAAATGGCACCACCTCTTGCCCATTTCCATCACAACGCAGACTCCAGGACACCTCCCTGGATCAGCTCCATAGAGAGTGTGTCCTAAAGAAGATACAGATTTCTATTATATCTATACAGTTTGATGCAAGGTCACGTGCTTTTAGCTAAAGTACTTTAATTGCTTCCTAAGTGTGACCCCAGGATCCGGTTAGATGCCATTTCACCTGCTACAGACAAACCTTTTGAAGTGCTTGATTTTCTTTATCTGGTCAGACAGTGAAAGTTACTGTTTTGTTGAAACTGTAATGAGGATGGAATTGTCTTTAGAGAGGCTTTTGTTCAGTAGAAGCTATAGATTCCCATTTTCTTTTATTCTGCAGCAAACTCATTACTGTGGCATTGGCCACAAAGCAATGTGTTATCCCTTTCATCCTATCCTTTGTCTTGTTAAGACAAAGCCCCATCTCTTTATTATTCTTTCTTTTTGGTCTATGCAATTAATACCCAGGCCCTTACAAAGTCCTGTTTCTCAGAGTGCATTGGAAATAAACAGACAGAGACAGTCTTGGGCAGAAATCCAGGTCACATCATCAACCACCAAGCCCAAAAGAAACTTTGTTTGCTAGCTTCACCCGCGGCTACACTGATCATTGCTTCCTGCTGTGCAGGCAGGATTAATTCTGTTGTTCATTTCGTTTTTTCTGACTTTCTTTCTCCAGTGCTGCCCACCTTCCTGCACCACATATTGTTCGAGCTTTGACAAGCCCTCGTAGTCCGTAAGTTTCAGACTTGCTCTTGACTAAATGTTTCCAGTTCTGTCTTTGTGGAAGATCACTTTTAGTCACTTTGCTGGTAAGAAATATGCTTAGGTTTCATGAGCTCTGCCATTATCTACAGGACTTATTCTGTGGTAATTTCTCCAGGTCTGAACTAGCTTCAAATGGCATTTGGTGCCAGAGTTACCTGCCTGGCAGGAATATGTGAGGAAGGCGAGTAGTCATAAGGAGGTATTGTAGAATCATAGAATGGCCTGGGTTGAAAAGGACCATAATGATCATCTAGTTTCAACCCCCCTGCTACGTGCAGGGTTGCCAACCACTTGACCAGGCTGCCCAGAGAAGTAGAACAACATGAATGACTATGAACATTGAAAATGATCTGAGATACTTATAGTCCTTCCAGAAAAAGATAGGATTGCTTTATATTTTGTGTGTTAATTTATTATTTACTATAATCAGTATATGTATTGACGTATAAAAATGAAAACTCTGATACCCAACACATTTTAAAATACATGCAATTTCTCTGCTCCAGGCAGGGAAATTATGATCTGAACAAGGTGAATTTCATGTGAAAAGAAGGTCAGTCTAGGCCAGAATTTTATGATTTCAAACAACCTCAGCATTTCACAGTAGTAAAAAAAAAAAGCTGTATTTCCAAATTCCTCATAAGCCATACGAATAGCATTAATCAAATATGTTTGAATAAATAGTAAAGAAATCGAGCATTTCTTTCTCAAGAGTGGTTGTAAAAATTGTATGCATGTTGTGATCTTTTCCCCTTTTTTATCAGGTGTTAAAAATAAGGACAGTCAGATTTTAAACCTACCTTGATAATAAGGTGCAAGTACATAAACATTTTGCGTGAAGCAAAAAGCAAAAAGAGATACTGCTCAGAATGGCACTATAGGAGAAATTACACAAAACATGGCATAATGAATAAAATTTGTCTTGAATTATTTATTTTTAGTGCTTTGTTTTATCTCCTCTATATTGCAAGGCCTGGAAATTGTTCTTGATGAGAGCTTTTTGAGTGTCTGAGTCTCAAATTAAAACAACACATTAATGTCTTCTATACAGTACAGAGGTAGGAAGATTAGAGTGGAGTGCTTAGAAATGCACTGGATTTGCCACTTTCCACTAATGGGACCACTAGTGTGTACTGCTTTAATTTACTGCCTTAAAATATATCCATGAGATACAGTATTCTTGGATGTATGATGGCTGAATAAAATTTAATAGCTATACAAGTGGCAGAGCAGAACTAATCCTTTCTGAGGTACCAGCTCTGTCATAAACTGTATTTATTTTGGAATCTGATTAAAAACATGTCTTACAGCATTAGCAAGACCTCAGAGAAAGGGAAATCGAACATAGCGTGGGCATAAGAGATTTCAAATGACCGGATCATCTGTAATTGGAGTAATTTTTTTCTTCTTATTGAGGAAGGTGTTTTTTTTTTTTTTTCATTTGGTATCAGAGCCTGTTATCCCTTTAATACATCTTCAGAGCCAAGCCTTCCTGTCTGTGAAAAACAAAGAAGAAGCCTTCCTGCTGAAATATCTGTGCTGGGCATTACATAGCAGAGAAGCTGATGATAAGCACTCTTCAGTCTAAAACGCTACCACATCCCAGTAAATATCAGTATCAGTGCTCCTAGTTTGTTAGCCCTTAGCCCACACCAGGTGCTACATCAAGCTTGGCTTTTAGTGAAAGAGGATTTAAAAAACATGTGCCATGAACCCACCTGTGAAGTGTTACTGGAGCTGATGAGGTGTAAATGTGACTTGACAAAAATGAGATAAGTCATTCATTTGAGCACTGAAGTCTAATTACAGTGCTCCTGTCTATTGCCAAACTAATGGACTTAGTGGAGGCTCAAACCAAGTCTCCGTCTTCAAAACTAACATGTGCTCTCCAGATTCCTAACCAATTATGTCACAGTAAATTCTCCAAGTACTCATTTACAGTCTTTCGTTGGTAGATGAACAAACTGCATGAATGCTATGACCACCTCTAACAGAGACTACAAGTGGGTGTCTAACCATAGAAAACATCCTTAAAAGTATTACTTGAAGTGATTTGCATCACTGCAGAGCTATAAATGGATAGAGTTGTAGCTCAAGATAAGAAGGTATGTGAATGTCTGGTAAGGAAAATCAGACAGTCAAATCTAGGAGAATTTAGGCTCACATTTTCCAGCAAAACCAAATTAGACAGAGCCTATTTAAGAGTATATTGTTTTACAGTGTACTTCAGGAAAGTCCCATCTTGTGTTTCAGAAGAAAACAATTCCTTCTGACGTTCTATGTCATGAAATAATTTGTCTGGCTCCAAGGCTAGAAAAAATATACGATTTTAATGGTATTTAAACCTTTAATTCCCACTGATTTAATTCTCACTGAAATAGATAGTCCCTTGCCAATATTTTGTGAGATATCTAAGGATACAGATACTAACAGTTAGCAAGATAATATCCACTTGCAGCTCTGCAGAGTGTAATCCTTTTCCTATCTCACTGTTTTTCGGATTACATTAGGGAACTAACTTATAAAGAGGAAGAGGATAGAGAGATTTGTATTCATTTTTGAATGCAAAATATTTGCCAGTTGTGTAGAAATGCAAAGTTACAGCCTGAACCAGTGATTGAGCATTGGAAAGGCAGAGCTAACCCAAGGGAGCTCAGGTGCATGCAATGAACCTGAGTGACTGGAAGAGATGGTGCTATGACCCACCCCTTCCCATACCTCATTTAAGGGTTGGCAGTGGAGGCAAGGGGATCTTGCTGGAGATCTCTATCTGCCTGCCTGTGGCCTTCCAAAGGTAAGTAGCTCTTTTTCTTAATTCCTGTGTCTATATCTGCTGCTTTTGGGTTCATCCTCATTTGCTGTAGCTAAAGTCTTTGCTACCCCGCTTTTATCTTTTACTTCTTTTCCTCCTGCACCTAACAGAAAAACTCAGAAGAAAGGCTGAGAGCACCTTTCTGATAACAGATGTGGGAAGGTCATTATAGGGGTAGCAGAAAGCTTATTCCTGCATAAGAGGCCCAAACAAATTTGCTTCTGTAATTTCATTCACTGTTTTCTTCAATATGTCCTTTGTTATCACTGTGAGTCCAAACACACAGAGTAAGTTGTTGATGTTCTAAAACAGAGAACTACAGAATGTTGAGCTTTTTTCCTTTTTTTTTTTTAATTTCTTAATCAATAAAAGCAGGTCTCTTGTATGTAAATGTGTCTATTATTTCAAGAACTTGAAGTACTATCTGCAGAAAAGAAATTTCACTTGATTCTTTTCACCAGGAAAGGTATTTAGGAAGTAGACTACACCCAGGGTATAAATAGGACCAGAATCAAGTCTGAAGCTGTGTCCTGACTGTAGACACTGAGATGTACAGATCTTCTTGCTTAAATCCTCTGCCTATAAGCAGCTGAGCCACATGCCTTGTGGAGCTCCAACAAAACATTATGCTTTCTTAAAATAAATACCTATGGAAGTTTAAGGAAGAGCAGGATGTTTTGCTCCCTGACAGCACTCAGCACTCTCAGGAAGCGCTCTGCAGTCTTGCAGTTGTTCCTCCATTTGGGGAGGAGAGAGTGAGACATGGGAAGGCTTGCTCCTTGTTCAACACTGTATGGTATGTAAACAGAGGCCTGGTGTATGTTTCTCTTGAGTATTTACCCTTTACTTACAATGAATGTAGAAAAAAAAATTGTACCTTCCATGTATATTAACCTTAAACCAGTTCCTCCAAGAGCCCCTATCTCACAGAGCATAAGAGAACAGAGCAGAAATGTAGGATCCTTAGACTAGTCTCTCTATCATATCTCATTTTCCTATTTTTAAGATTTATGAATCAAGGAGCAACCAAACTCTTCAGGAACATTCTCCTCAGAGTTGTTGAAATGCTTTATCTTTTTGTGGTCTTAACTACTTACATCACTAAAGCATGTGGCAGCTATAGAAGGCCATATGGGGGAACAGCCCATTTTCCAATCAGAGTCTACATTACCAGAGGAGGAAGTTTTCACTCACTCCCTGTGTGACAGAGAGCTCATCTGTCCCCTTACACACTGCCCTGTCAGACACTGCTTCTTTTGTGTTTAACGTACCTCATACATCGAGTTCTAATTTCTGCTTCAGTAGTAGAAAAGGAGTTCCTGCCCATAAAAACCACATGTGATAGCTTGCCGACCTCTTAGAGGGAAACCAGTCAGACTGCAAGATGCAATAATGTTTCCCTCAAAATATATCTGATTACGTAACAGATTGCTGTATTAAAAATTAAATAAGGCTTGAAATATGCAGCAATTTGCAGGCACTGGGGAGTGTGCTTAATAAAGAGAGTGCATTAGCTGCTTCTGCTTTTTGAAATGCAGTCTATAAATACTGTAGCATCTTCCTATTTCTTTCAGTGTGGGAGGACCAGACTATGTGAACCTGCTTGTTAAAATCAGCGTTCAGTTCTGTTTGAATGACATTGTTTTTAGCTCTGCCTTGGTATTAATATTGATCTAATCAGCACCTGATGACTGATTTTTTTTTTTTTTTCATGTCTCTGGGGACACTGTACCTTGTGCATGCTCTAAATGTAGCGGGATTATGGAACCTCATCCTTCCAGGAGAAGTAATGGCACCTGAGCAGGATTCCACCCTCCAGGGGCTGCTCAGCACTTCACAGGACTCCATAGCATGACATGAGTTTGCTAGGAGTTATGCTAATGTCTATGTTAACCCTCTGAGCATAGTTAATGTAAATCAGATGTTTCTCAGGATTAAACAGAGTTAGTTGGAGCTGCTTTGCAACGGGAGTTAAGAACACAAAGGCACTTTAGAAAAATCCCACTAGGTATCATCATCTACATCTCACAGTTCCCAAACACACTTAAAAATCAGACCCTTAGGGGCACAGATCTGAGTGAAAGCTATACGTTGACACTAGGTGAGATATAAATTCCCAAGGACCTGATTCACAGAAGGCCCTAAATGCTCATTTTTCATGGAATATTATTCACTGGAAAGGAGAGATCAGGAGAACAGTGAGTAGACAAGTAACCAGGGGACTTGCTTTCAGGGTAAAGGTTATCCTTTTCCCAATACCTGTTCAAGTATTCTGCACAAGGTAGATAACTGTACCAAGGAAGACTTAAAGGATGTTGGCTACTGAAGATGTTGGCACTCAGCTCCCTCCTGGAGCAGGTTTTGACCCAAGAGAGGGTTCTAACCACACGGTCAGTGGTTGGAAGGAGGCACTGTTGCAGGCAATGTCCTGCAGGGACCTTTGTTCATGGTGGCAGTGGCAGGAGCCCCACAGTGACAATCAACTAGCTCAATTGATTGCACTGGGCAGCATAGAGGATGGTCCAAGAAATAGAGGGATGGAGGTTCTTGCATTCAGTTACTGCAGGGCTTGGTCAAAAATTTTTAAAGTGCAGTTGTGTTATTCTGGGTGTATGCTACCACAGTATTGCTCCTCTCCAGTCATGCAAAAAGAAGTTGTCAATCCACCACCTTTCAGGAGTACTTTGCCCTTTTGTTTTTCTAAAGCTGCATGGGAAGTGCTAGGTAAAATGAATGTGTCTCAGAGAAGTTAAATGGAACGACTGTGCATTGGACTGATGCAGTTTCCTTCCTGTCACATTCAAACACATCAGCAGCCCCATCCAAGCACACACTGGGCTAGGTTAGCGAGCTCATCAGGCATGCTATCCTTGCCTTCTGACTTCCTCCTGAAAATAAAAACGGTGGCCCTAATGAGAATTAATTAGGGCTGGAGGTGGAGGCGGGGTGGGGGGTGGGGCATCGTGTTTTTGTTTGTATTGTTTGTTTTCTGTAAACCTGTGGTGGGATGAAAAAAATCATATTAGTTCTCCATGCAATATAGTAAATGTAATAAAAAAATGAACACATGGTAATTAGCTTCTCCATTAAGTATACCAAGCATAGACAATAGCAATCGCGCAGTGCTGATTACAGACATTATCCTTGCCTGGATTTTTTTTCAAACCATTCAATCAACAGTGCTAAATAGAAACTTCAGTGTTCAATATTATAAGACACTAGCTGGCAGTTATACAAAGATGCCTTACACAATGTCATCTGGCTGCTTGCCTGATTCTCATATTACCTTCCTGTCTTGCCTTATACACTAATACACATGGCTGATTAGAAGAAAAATGCAGAAGCTGCTTCCTTCTCTTGCTTTTTTTCCTCCAGCTTCATGCCTTGAGGGGAAAAAGGAATCACGTTTGCTAATTTCACCAGCAGTGCTTAACCTGGGAACAGAGCAATTCCTTTCAATTCTGCAGTAGTTATAATTCATACACAAACTCTGCCTTGCACCAAAGCAGTTGGCAAGTGTTAGATTTCGCTCTGAGAGAAATGTTGATTACTGTTGTTGTACAGAAATCCTCTGGTAGCCTCAGTAAGGAGAGTCTCTTAGTTCAAAATAAACATTCAGGGGCTATACAGTATCCAGGGGTTAGATGTCTGGAAAAAGGATTTGGGGCTGAAAATCCCAGAAGCTCAAATGACTCTAGAAAACATCTAGGAGCTCCTTAAGTGATCGCTTTTGGGTGGATTTGCTGATATCAGCAGGCCCCACTGGGGAGTCCTACTACAGTTTATGCCAATTTCTTCAGAAGGATAAGTTATTCTCGTAGGAGGAATATTTTTCTCATGCTAAAAAAAAAAAAAAAAAAAAAAAAAAAGTTTTTCTGTATCCGTGATTTCTTATGGTGAAGCGTATAGCAAGGCAGTTATTGCATATCCCAGCTTCTCTGACAAACCTTCATTTTTCCCCTGGATAGTTTATTCAGGTTGAATTTGAAGTCTGGTCAGGTGTCCAGGATTTCCAGATGTCGAGCAGCCAAGTCAGAGCTACCTCCATGTATCTGAAAATCCCAGGTCACTGAGCATACATATGAGCACGCTTTGTATCAGAATAATTGGTGCCAAGGATGCCTCAGACAGATGTCCAGGTGCAAGTCCTCTTCACAGCAGACATCACAGGTCTGATAATTCCTGGTGATAGCACACTCTCAGTGCATCTTTCAGGAAAGTCATATTGAAAACAAAGCTGGTATTAAGAATCTTGACATTCTCAATGGATACAGCTAGGGCTAGGTATAGATGCAAGTCTACAGGCTGAAATCTTACCTTGCAACCCAGCAATCAGTTTGGGAAACAAACTAACAAAAGAAAATGTGGATCCCTAAATATGCAACCCATGTACCTGTGTGGCAGTGGCCCTATGTCACACAGGACCTCTGAGAACACTGCAATTAGTCAGCAAAAACAGGCTTGAAAAATGATTTTCTCTATTTATTCCATCACAAATATGCTTAGAATTTAAGGACGGACCTTCAATTTGACACACACTTATATATATGCATAAAGAAAAATCTGTATTGGTATATAAACATTTTAAGTTGTGTGTGTTGCACGAATGGGGGATGCTTAGATCACCCACAGACCAAATCCTTCTCCTTTTTTATAGCTTTGTAACTGCTATGCATGAGCTTATGCAAATGGTACTGTATACAGGCAAAGAAAAGGACTGGAAATGAAATGTTAAGTGAATGGCGATTCTCCTTGAATTGTCTGTTTCTACAAAATCTGTGTCAGTGGAGGTAAGCTTCCTGTTTCCCAACATGAGGTCTAGGATTGCCAAGCACCAGAGCAATTTCAGCTCTGTGTTAGCCTGCATTTGTTGGCGTGGGAAATCAGGCTGGGCGCTTGTCTGCTCACCTACAATGACCTGAGCAGGAGCTGCTTTATATATAAAATTTACACCATTTTTTTTTTCTACTTTACTTACACTTCAGAGGGTGACACAAAATCCTGCATAGCCAGGGGTGTCTCCAGCTTATTTTTGTTACCACGAGCCAAGCCCAAGAAGGGCTTCACAAGACCCACCAGAAGCCAAACAGCTTGGTGCTCAAATAAAGAGAGCTTTAAGGGATGCCAATCTGCTTGTGTCAGTCACCAAACTCAGGTTGTTTTCTTAAGAAGAGACTGAAGGTAAATGGGGAAAGGAAAACTTATTAGAAAATATGAAGTTCACAATATGGGTATGAAATGTGTCTTTTTACTAATCTCAGCAGCTCCTCGTTTTCAGTGATTGCATCAGTGGTCGTGAGCTCTGCATGGTCCTCCATGAAGGTCATTTTCAAAATTTGGGGTGTATATCATATACCAGGCCACCTAACTACTACTCACCTTTTAACCCAGTGAGTGAAAGTCTACAGGTGTCATATAGAAATGCTGCAGACCTCAAACCCAGCCCCATTCTTCCACATGGGAAAATGATCAAATACTCGGCTTTGATTATGATATATGAATGTATGAGTGTATTCCTGCAGAGGAAATACCTGGTGCTAAAATGTACTTCAGTGCAGAAAAAAAGACATCAGTGCCTGTGTTGAAACTAGGATCAGAAAATTCAAATTTTTACTTTCTTTAAAGCAAAAATGAAACAAACTGTTAGGGAAATCCATCTTTATCTCTCTGTGCGTCTGAGCTGGATACTTTTATGAAACATATCTATTAGCAAAACACAATTTGCTGGTTGCAGAGAAGGAGTAACTGAGTAATACTTTGTGATCTGTGTACTATAGGAGCCACCATGGAATCATTCTTCCTGTCCAGAAAGATTGGGTTCTGTCAGACTCAGAAACCCCAGAATAAAAATAGGGCATAAACATGTGCAGGGCATGAATAAATAAAACCACATCTTGAGAGAGACAGTCAAAGAAGAGTAACACCGTTTCTGTCCCCAGGGCCCTCAGTGCAGTTCAGAGTGATTTCCACGAGATGCCTTGTATTGCATTTCTCCTGGCTTCTCCCACACCATCACTGTTTGCTGCTTGCCTGTAGGCACCTTCAAGGCTAGAGAGTAACATCTCCCCCAGGCATCACTAACTTGTCCAAAAATACCCTAAGAAGACCTGCGTTGAAGGTCAGCTCTCAAATTCCATAAGCTACTGAGTTCACCCTTTCCAGTTCAACTGAGTTTACCCAATAGTTCAACTGAGTTCATCCTATCAAGGATCAAGCTTTTAATGCCAAATAAGCAGTTACTGTGCCAAACACCTATATGACTTACTATGATTTAGATGTACTGTAGATAATTAGTTTATAGTCTTAAGTTCTAGTTCTTTCAATCTAACAGGAAAAAAAAAAGAGAAAATAGAAAGGGCAGGAATGGAAATTTTTCCTAACTATACCATTCATCCGCCTCCAAAAATTTTTATTTGTGCTTTCCTGTCAAAAAGTTAAATTTTTGCATTAGCTAATTTTTAAAGCGAATTTCTTCAAAAGGCACTTTAAATGTGCATCAGTATTTACTTTAGAAATGCATTTTGAAGTTTCTTGCAGTCTTTCCATGGTGAAATATGCTGCTTTTGAACATCTTATAGTAATCTTATTAAATGACTTGCACCTCTGATTTTTTTAAGCCAATGCGTGGAAAGATATGTTCTCAAATGACTTCTGACCTTCTCTATTCCCTCGAAACCACACTGTGAATACAGGTATGTGCATTTTACAGTAAATATTTTTTACTATTAAATGTGGTCACAAGAAGCCAAAGGTTACCAGCATTGCCCATGAAACCTGCATAACAGCTGGTAGAATTATGAATACTCAGACTGTTGCAGTCATTTTTCATCTCCTTATTTTCAAGCTAAAATAATGTCATAGCTTATAAACTACAGCTGAATAAAGTAATGAACTCAGACAATGCTCAGAGGGGAAGGAAGGATGCCTTGGCACAAATTAAGCACAGTCATTTAGGATTTGTAATAAAGTCTGGCATTCTGCCCATTTGCCAGCCATTAAGTTAAGGGTCATTTAAGCCACAATCAAAATTCTTTTGTTTGCTTTAAAGAAATAAAGAGCTACTTTGAGTCGATTAAATCATTGGAAGGCACTTGTCTGTGTTTAAGAAAAGATTCCTGCACTAAGCTGGTGTGGGTACTTTACCCTGACAGACTGTTTTTACACTGTAAAGCAGACTCTTCTGGGTGAAGTTTAGCACAAGGCTGTAATGTACCATAGCAGAGATAAAAATGCAGTGAAGCAATGTCATCGGATAACACTGAAATGTTGGTGAGAAGGAAGCTGCTGCTGACTACGATGCTCAGAGGCACGGCATACCTCTCATATGCTTGTTATTCCTTAGAAAGAGTCCTCCCCAGCTCCTGCAGACCTTAAATCCAGAATGCCTCTCAAGGTGTGAGCCCAAGGAGGGCCTGGAGCACATCCATCTTCCTGGGCACATGTGTGGCTGTGGAACAGCCTGAGCGCTTCAGGCCATGGTTTTACGAATGTCTGAAGGGCTCACCAGGGCCATCCCTTTCTTTTCCCACAGTCTTCCCTGTTTTAATCAATTTTCTTCCCTGTCCCAACTCATTCTGAACAATTTTGGGGATTTGGCAATTTGTGGGGAAAAAAAGGATATGCGGATGGTAATTCAAGCTCTGTGCCAGGCAGGAACTTCATCACTCCCAGGAAAATGGTGTAAACGCAGCATTTATAACATGGAGATGCAGTTCTACAGCTGGTAACAATAGCAGAGGCTTCACTGTATGAAAAGATCAAGTTTTACATCTGTATCATCTAAATCAGGTTGGTTTAAATGCCAGTGCCTTCAGTTCTGCAATACATTTTCACCCAAGTTTAATACTGACTTCATAGGGTGACCTTCAGCTTATTTCACAAAAGCCTTTTCTTTGGTCTTTTGGTGGGAGAAAATTAAGAATGAGATTCTTGTGTGGGAGGAATCACGTTATTAATAAGCTCGTTCAGAATGTAGTATTTAATTTTGCCTAATATACATGAATTTCTCAGTGTATTTGGTGTATGTACCCAGAGCTTTGTGTGTGTATTTTAATTTTTCCCATCATTAATGTCTGGGCCACAAGTGTGATAGAAATTTACTTCATTATTGCTTTTTTCTAATTGATTTGTGTCTCACCTGGTTCCTTGTTTTTTTTTGTGAGGTGTTACTTCACCAGCAGGGCTGTTAAATCCTATGGCCTGAAAAGCTGAAAAATAAGAAACTATCACATATATGCTAAATTATTCATTTGAGAATAAGTTTTATTTAATTTAATCTACTTTATCTCATATAACTTACTTCCAAGACTTGGACTGAATAAATTAAAAAAAAAAAAAAAAAAGAGTGAATTTCTTTCAATTTGTTACTCCATTTCTTATTCCTGTTCCAACCAAGCTACTATGAATGTGTCCATGTTTATTTTTATATTTTATTTTTTATACTTATGGCTCTGGGTTCAGACATTACATTTACCCCATGACTGCTCAGCTCCTACCAATGTCAGGGCACTGACCTAGCAAGTATGTCACGTCGTTTAAATGCATCGTTACAATAATTGTGGTTGTTATTTTTATTAAGGAGCAAATGTTTTTGGCGATTTTATTAATTTGCTATTTTTTTTTTCCAGTCGTGGTATAAAGTATTCAAGTGTAAAGCTTTTCTTTACCCTGGTCATCGTTCCACTGAGGCATTAGCAGAGACAGTTCTCCTTTGGTAAGAAACCAGCTGTTAATAGGTAAACTAGAGGAAACATAGTGCAGAGAACAGAAGCTGCTGCATGGCTGGCATCTATAGCCACACCTTTAATTGTGAATTTTCGGTTGGACTAGATAATCCATGCAGCTTGCTGTAGCCCCAGGCTCAGTGTTTCATCTAAATCACGCTGCTTTCTCAGCATTTACAGCACTGTACACGTAGTGTGGGTTTTCAGCAGAATTTTGCCAAGGAGCTGGCTGAACTGGGAGGTGTCAGATCAGGTCAAGGCTGAAAGGAATGAAAGTTTGTCATTTTAGCAAGAGAGTAACAAATAGCGGGATATGTCATGTGAACACACAAATGTTTGGAAATATAGAATCAAAGAATCATGTAGGTTGGAAAAGATCCTCAAGATTCTCAAGTCCAACCGTAAAGTCCAGCCATCAAGCTCAACCATTCCTTAGAAGCTGACAGATGAACTGAGCATGTAAGTGGATTGCTAACTTTAGTGACGGCTTAGCATGGTCAAAAGGCCATCCAACATTATTATCCTGAGTCACCATTACATTTCAATTTAGTCATCACTACCTATTGTAGGGAAAAATGACCTTGTGAGTGAGGTATTGGCCAGGGATGGGGAGCTTGGCTTCAGTTCCCAGTCCTGCCGCAGGGGCTGCATGTGACAGGATTAGATGGCAATATCCTTGTACACAGTGGCAGGTCATTCTTCTGAAAGAAACAGGAAATAAACAGGTACTGAATAGCAATTTAGTGTAAGCAGGGCTGATAGGGTGTGAAATGAGGCGCTGGAATAGTTATTCAGTATATGCAAAATCAGGGTTGGCCCCAAATGAACCCACATGAATATCACATATATAGCGATATTAAAAACAAACCCTTTAGCTCTCTGCATTCTTCAGGTCTACATTTGCAAAACAAGAACAATATCCTGCTTTGTACAATAATTATTTTGTAGAATTATAGAAACATTAAGGTTGGAAGAGATCACTAAAATCACCTAATCCAACCATCAGCCCATCCCCACCATGACCACTAACCATTTCCATCAGCGCCCCATCTTCATATTTCTTAGCATCTCCAGGGATGATGACTCCACCACCTCCCTGGGCAGCCTATTCCAATGCATCACCACCCTTTCTCAGAATATTTTTTTTTTTTTTCCTAATATCCAACCTGAATCTCCCCTGGTACAACTTGAGGCCATTCCCTCTTGTCCTATCGCTGTTACCTGGGAGAAGAGGCCGACCTCCACCTTGCTACAACCTCCCTTTAGGTAGTTGAAGAGAGTGATATAATGTCTCCCCTGAGCCTTCTATTCTCCAGACTAAACAATCCCAGTTCCTTCAGCCATTCCTTATAAGACCTGTGCAGCAGACCCCTCACCAGCTTCGTTGTCCTCTGGACATACTCCAGGGCCCTTCTTTCTTGTAGCGAGGGGCCCAAAACTGAACACAGTACTCCAGCTGCGACCTCACCAGTGGTGAGTACAGGGGGATGATCACCTCCCTGCTCTCACTGACTGCACTACTTCTGATACAAGCCAGGATTCCATTGGCCTTCTTGGCTACCTGGACATGCTGCTGGCTCATGTTCAGCTGGCTGCAGACTGATGCGCTCAGATCCTTTTTCTCCACGCAGCTTTCCATTTCTTTGGTCTTGACAATTTGGGCTGTAAATACTTGGAGTGTATGTCTTTTCTCAGTTTGTGAGCAATGCTTATAGCCCAGAAGTACTGACTTCACCTGGTAGCACTGCTGCCATACAGGTAAATAAGTATTTTGAGGCTTTATATGAGTTTTGGTTTTAGAAGAGCCAAGATTAGCATTTTGCTGGGAATTACGGAGTCTTTAGTCAAGCATGGTAAATGCAAGTGAGTCTGAGAAGCAATTTTCAGGTAATACAGTGCTAGGATAATCTTCAGTAGTAGTGAAATAGATGAAATGCAATGAAATAAGCAGGTTTTTCAGAGCATTATTTATTTTTTACACATCATTATTTTTAATTCCTTAAATCGGAACCAGGATTCGTATTGTATTCTAACCTTCTAGCACAGTGCATACTTCCTTCTTCTAATCTCTGATTGCTCTCTGTGAACTTTTGTCCACTACTGAAATATAACAGGACTTTTCACAGAATTCATAATCTGGGAGGTAAGGGTTTTACTCACACTCACCAACTGGGACCTTCACAAGAACTGCGCAAATAAAATTGCCAGTGATATAGCTGCAACCCAGAGTGAAAGTACCTGAAATCTCTGGAGAAAGATCTTTCTTCCAAAATATCCAGCCTGGCTACCGAGAGCTGAGAGCTTCAGGTGGTTCGGTTAATATTACAGGAAGCTGCCACTTTGGGGGCATAAATGTTCAGATCCCTAAGCTCAAGAACAAGAAGGTAAATATCTCCTAGTGAACTCCCTCTGTTTCTTGTGCTCACAGAAAAGACAACCTTTTAAGATTTTTATTTAGCTTGAATTTAAATGCTAGATTTTTCTTCTTATTTATTTATTTGTTTGTTAAATTATCAGACAGAAACAGTCTCTTCTTTCCTCACAGGAAATATTCTAAGGCTTCAGGGACTTTTTCATGATTATTCCTATAATTTTATCTGAAAATTGTCAGGATCATAAGCAAATGCAGAAAACTCGTGGCTTCACACATAATGATAAATAAATGTTTTTTTCTCTACAGACTAATGAAACTTGCTCTCTAGGCTTTATCCATTAAAGTTTAAACAAACACCCTTTGGCATGTTGCAAACACTTTTACCTGCAGAATAATAACATTTCCTTTGATTAAAGCCTGGCCATCTTACAGATCATTGATTAATAGCAAAAAAGTGTGACAAGACTTTCAAGGAGGGAGTGGATATTGAATGGATCTCATATTTTGCAAAGGACTCACATTTTTCTTTCTTCATAAGGAATAGCTTCCTGGTGAAAGATGGAAATGAAATCAATTTTTTTTTTTCAAATGAATGTTCTTTCAATCACTCTGATGTGTGTCTTTACATAAATACGAGTTTGTTTGACTCTCAGTAATTCTCCTGCTAAATCCAATATCCTTGTAAACTGGCCACAAGGTTTTCATGTTAGTCATTTCATAACTCCAAAGACATTTTCCTTTTCACCTAATCATTTTTTTCATCATTTGTCCCACTGCATCTCCATGTGCATTTGGCATTGGCCATTTCAGTGATGTCCCATGGTCTTCTGAGAGGCAGCCTACTTGCATCCCTAGAAGTCATAGAATCGTGAAGGTTAGAAAAGACCTCCAAGGTCATCCAGCCCAACTGTCCACCTGCCACCAATATTTCCCCACTAAACCATGTCCCTTAGTACAACAACCAAACGTTACTTGAACAGTCTAAGACTGTTCTTGAACAGTCTTTTCAGCTGACTGACAGGTGAACACCCACTGTGCTGTGGGTATAACACTGACTTAGTAGCAGCAACAGCGGATGTTGATTTTTCATCTTTTTGAATGGTTGGTTTTTATAAAACTGAAAAGAGAGGCTGATGCTTCTTGCTGCTTCTACATAAACATCCTCTTGAGAGTTCAGGGCATTTCATTTTCTGTTTGAGTTGTATGCAGCTCTTCTATACTCTTTTGTGGTTGACTAACATACACGTATTTGAGTACTATAGGCACAGGAATTCTCTTAAAGTCATCTGGATCTTCATTAAATTCAAGGCCATTAGATTGTCTGCTTTTTTTTTATCACTGGCCAATTATAGATCACTTCTACCTGGAGCCTGAAGATTTGCTTCTGACAAAACCATGGTTTTATACAAAGGCACCAAATACCGATGAACATCCTAAGGAATGGAAAAAAAAATCCTGTGGATAATCTGCTTAAGTGGAAATCACTATTAAAAATGTGTACATTATTTTTTCAGATTAATTTCTCTGCTTTCTGCTTCCAGGCATTGTTTCTAGAGGAGCTCTTTAGAGAACTTTTTTTTGTTTTTCATCAAAGTATTTATACACTGTCTCCAAGTCAGTTTTCAGTCTTCTGTCTGATAAACTGAACAGACTGAGGTTTGTGAGCTTTTGTCTGTGAAGCATTTGCTCCATGTCCTCTCATCATTTTTGTGTCTCTGTGATATCATCTCAAATTTCTCAACAACTTTTTAAAAATGAATGTGCCAGAACAAAGAGAGTTATTCTAGCATTAATCTCATTCTAACATGCGGAAGTTAAATCTCTTCCTCATTTTTCATCAGTGTTCTCCAGTGCACGTATCTCTAGGCTGTACTTTTTGGTGCGTTGTGAAAACAGTTTTGGAATCTGGACTTTCAAACTCCTAAATCCATAGAAGAATCCCATTCAGCAAATTTATTATTTATTATTGCACATTTGTTCATTGAGACCTATTATTTAGCCAGTGCTTAATCCCATTTCACATATTCAATAATGGTATTTTAAGAAACAATTTTATAAGTAAGGGTTAAATGCAGAATGAAGCCAAATGTTTTAAAGAAATCTTTCCATCTATCTTGATCAACCAAAACGTTATTTTTTTTTTAATATTAGGTTTGTTTCACAAGACCTCTTTGCCATAAGCCCATATTGTTTTGCATTTATACATTTCATTGTGTATCTTTTATTCCTTTTCATGGATAATCTTTATTCAGATTCTCTGCTGTTTCACCTTATACTGATGGCATATTAACCATTTTCTGTGTACTCTATGTTATCCTTGATTTGTAAGTATCATCATAAATTTAGGGTTTTTTTCCAGCCATTTGTCTTTTCCCTGGGTTTCCATGGTCTTTTGGAGATTTTGGAAAAGTTTTGTCACTAAAAAAAAATCTTTAATAGATAACACCATCTTCCTTAGTCAGCTGTGGTCTGGACAATAATTCCTAGCATTAACTCAGTAAAGTACTTCATTCATCTTTCCAAACTCTCCAGAGCCCAGTTGCCTTTGGCATGCCTGAGAAAGTGTCAAATACTTTATAGCATGCTGCACATTTTGTCAACATACTCCTCCCTTGCTCTTTTTCGCTGTTGGTTTTATTGAACAAACAGAATTTGGTGGCTGCCGTGATTCCTGCTCAGTCTGCTGCCAGTATGGGTGGCAAGGGTCTCGTGTAAATTTTTATGAACTAAGTTTATTAACTAAAAGCATATTTTATCATACATTGACATTAAGGAATTTGGAAAAGAGAAATCACACACTGTGTGACCTAAACTCTGCAAACTGTGACTTCCATATCCCACGTCACTCTGAGGCTTCCATTTCTCATGCAGATGCCATTGGCCTCACTCAGAGGCTCAAGGATACTGGGAAGCTCTACACCAGTGCATGAACTGCGGGTGTTGCACCATAAGATTTGCTGCAAATGGAACTATCCAGAGTGCCGTTGGCCAAGGATCTCAGAGCAGCAAGATGAGACCCAAGAGTTTGGCTGTCTTCCCACTGGTAAAAGAGAGTCTGAAATGAAATTTAATGCATATACATTTAACAAATAGATCCTTGGAGATGGGACAGTGTGGGAAGAAGAAAAGTTAGTTAATGTAGCAATGTTGACAAGAACAAAAGATATGTAGTGGCCAGAAAGAAATGCAGGATGAGACCCCTGATGTGATGTTGTACTGCAGCATCCCATCCATGGTCCTCAGCAGTTTCTCTTGGTGCTGTTTCCTATGTTTTCATGTTTGTATGTAAAATCACGTGGGTTTTTTTTTAGTTATCTCTGTGTGTACCAATCTGTGTCTTCAGATGGTTCAGATGACAAGTTCAAAGCATTGGGGAACTTCCCTTCCTCTGCAAGGTCCTGAGTAAAAGGCAAGGTAAATCACCAGCATTTCTGCTTCTGCTCATCCTCTACCATTAATTGACCCTCGTGTCCACCGAACCCCTCTCCAGCAAGAGGAGAGCAACCGTCTCAGAGAAATAACTTCTCTTTTAAAGCAAGAACCAATTTTCACCACTTTATTTATCAAATGAAATAAGTGTTTGGGCAGAAAATCCTCCCTGAGAAAAATATTAAAGAAAGCACACAATAACCTGCCTCATTGCTTATGCAATGCAGGTAAAGCTTTCTTTGGGAAGGGAATCAAGATTGCTTCTCATATTATTTACTTTTGTTTGTTTGTTTGTTTGTTTTCTTGTTAGACCAAAAATATTTTTCCTCTCATTTGAATAATCGTGATTACTGCAGTATCACCTGTGACAGCTATAATGATCATTTGATAAAACAGACAGAAGGCAGAAACGATATGAAACTGCTGTTGAAAGTAGAAAGAAACTGAAAGGAGGGTTTCTTTAATCCGAACTGGAAAAATGGGTAAAAACATTTATTGTTTAGACTTGTAGCACTCTTCATGTATATTAGAAGTGACCTTTCTTGTTCTATGGCATCCATAAAGTCTCTTTTATTGAACCAATTAAAGTGTAGAGACATTCAGAAGGTGATATTAAAAATAATAAATAAAGTAAAATAAAATGGGTTTATAAGCAAACATGAGAAAGCACTCAGGTCCAAAATACATTCCTCTGTTGCTTGGCTAAGCAGGGTTAAAAACTCCACATATTGAAAGGAAAAGAATGCATAACTGCTCTCTGCGAGCGATAAAACAGAAGCAGATTATCACAAAGCTGTTTATCATTAGGATGAGAAGGGAGAGGAAAGGAGAAAAGAAACTTTGGGAAAATTTTACAAGAAAATTTGAACTTTCTGTAATATATGTTCCATTCTTAATTATCCATTAACTAAGTTCTTATTGTAATTTTTGGCCTGTTCCTCACATGGCAGCTGGTGGCTGCATTAGAGATTTAAGGAGTTCTGACATAAAACAACTCCCATGTTGTGAATAAGGGAACCTGAACATTTAAAATTAAAGCCAATCTTAAAAATGAAGTACACCTGAAGTTCTCTTTTGACCACT
The DNA here is from genome assembly GCA_016647715.1 of Pavo muticus. Taxonomy (NCBI): domain Eukaryota; kingdom Metazoa; phylum Chordata; class Aves; order Galliformes; family Phasianidae; genus Pavo; species Pavo muticus. The sequence goes on from JACDJE010000133.1 coordinate 1,557,741, forward strand.
GCCAGTGTGAAAAAGACAGTGTGACGTCTTCATTTCACTGACCTTCTGTTTGATGGCTGTAGAAGTGCAACAGCTTTGTAGAATCACTTCATGGCTGAACTTCATTGTCAAAGCAAAGAGCTCAATAACAAATGAAATATAGAACCACTTTTTATCTCAAAGTAATAGTTGCACAATACATTACAAGACGTTAAGATTGTGTCATGACTCTGAGTACATCTGAGATGTTTTTGGTGTTGCCTTTCTTCTGCCCACAACAAGAGCATCCTGGCTGTTAACTGCTACTTATCATAAAGCACCATATTTCCAAGGTGTGTATATCCGCATATGTCAAATATTATAGCTGTTATGCCTCCCAAATGCAGTCAGATCATCATGGCTTTTTAATTTAATAGCAGTGGCTTAATTAGATCAGTTCATCTGCTAGAAAATTACGGTACCACAAAGTAAACACGTTAGCACAGTGGGAAGACTCCTGCCTGCAGACTGCTTCTTGTCCTGCTTTGTTCTTGGGTTCAGTCTCCAGCCTGGCTGCACATGCCCCTGCTTCCAGCTGACCAGGCTATGGAGAACTGCAAAAGCAAGAGAAGCTTCCTCTCACCTTCCAAGGCTCCAAAGAGCTCAGAGCTTCATAGATGATGAGTTGCTAGGTAAGCGTATAAACGAAGGCTGAAGATCTCATCTGGTGATAATGCAGCTCAGTAGCAGAGTGCTTAAAAATTAACTATATACTGACATTTGTTTTGGTCATCATCTTTTTCAGACAGGTAAGTGGTTCAGCTATTCATGGACGTTAAAGGTAGGAGGGATTTCCTTGCTCATCTAGTTGCTGTCTGCAATGTAAAAGAGGTCAGAGGGTTTCATGCAACAATGTCTGTATCAAATCTGTAATTCCAGGTGACTTCTGGCTAATATACAGTTTGGAAAGACATCTAACTTTCTTTAAGCAACTCAAATGGTTGAAATTCATCTTCTACAGACCAGGTAACTTGTTCAAATATGTAAAAAAAATTCTACACTGCATAGCCCAATAATGCAATGTGCGTACAGGTACATTCTAAGTAACCCTGCAGAGAGGCTGAGAAAAAGAATGAGTCACAGGCTTTTTCTTGGCCTTACTTACTAGAACAGCAACGATCAGAACAGACTTAGGAAACTCCAAAAAAAACACAGAGACACAATGTATTTCAGCGTTTACATAGCAGCACACTCTTGGGTTTGGGCTTTCCACTACCTGCGCTCATCTGCCGGACCTATCTTCAGTATCACTGTATGGCTTTGTGCTGTGTAAAGGTCCTCTGAGGTGTGAACAGTAAGAGATCTAATAGCTACATGAAGCTAAAATCCACCATCATTGTAAAGGATTCCATTGTTGAGTCTGGAGAGGAGGAAGCTCAGGGGAGACTATCACTCTCTACAACTGCCTGAAAAGAGATTGTAGCAAGGTGGAGGATCAGCCTCTTCTCCCAGGTAACAGCGATTGGATGAGAGTTAATGGCTTCAAATTGTGGCAGGGGAGGTTCAGATTGGATATTAGGAAAAATGTCTTCTCAGAAAGAGTGGTGATGCATTGGCACAGGCTGCCCAGGGAGGTGGTGGAGTCACTGCCCCTGGAGGTGTTCAAGAAATGTGAAGATGTGGCACTGAGGGATGTGGGTAGCTGGCATGGTGGGGATGGGCTGGTGCTTGGACTAGATGATCTTGGAGGTCTTTTCCAACCTTAATGATTCTATGATTCTTTGATCATCCCTATAACTTCTAACTTGTCCAATCCAACCTTAATGATTCTATGATTCTTTGATCATCCCTATAACTTCTAACTTATCCAGTACCCACAGTTTTCATTTCTTTTTTCTCCTGAGACATTGTATACTGACATTTGGTGCTCAATCATTCCTTCTCAATAGGCAGAATGACTATCAGTTTTCTCTCCCCAGTATGCAGGATTATCTTCATGTATGTGAAATTTGCTCACTTGTTCAAACATAAATGGGCAGAATACTGAACGCTGTAACACAAGATGTGAAAGTTGCTAATATATTTTCTGTTTTCACCCATTCCCCTGTCTTCCTAAATCTTACATTTAGCGTTTCACAGGTAGCAAAGTTTAATTACTGAAACACATCAATCACTGGCTTTAGGTCCACTGTGAAAAGCAAATTAGATTTCCTTGTGTATTACAAAGGTCTTTCCTTTGTTTTGCAATAAAAATGACATAGCACAGCCATGAAAAGCACAGATACAGAAAAGACAAAAGAAAAGAACTGGACTGTGAATACAAACTGCATATTTATACTGATTGACACAACACCTTCCGAATCAGAACATTGTTGACTTGCCACATAAAGGCATATTTTTTAGTGTGAAGGTGAATAGGTGCTAAATGCAGTTTAGGAACTGCATTCATGTATGCAAGTTAGAAGGGCCAAGAATCCCCCTGTGTTAAGGCGCTGTTATGCATCAAATATAAGAATAGACAAACTGGTGAGAACCAAGGTTGGCAGAAGGCAGGCTTGGAGGTTAGAGCTGCCAAAAGGGGTAACCTGAGAAGGACTGAGAATAAGGCAAGAACAGACTATCTCCTTCTGTGATACTCTCCTAGCCACCACCTCTTCCCAGCTCAGGGGTTAAGCCTGGCTTCTGTGTAGTTGGTATCCCCGATGCATTTTTTTTCCATTCATATGTTCAGTCTCCCCTTGGTCCCCCCTAAACCTTCAGTCTTCACTAAATACTAAGGCAGGCAGGCAGTATTGCTGATGAATTACCTGCTGCATTAGGAATAACTCACTTCTGTTTGTTTTGAAGCTTGTTCCCTCTATCTTACTCTGATGATCCCCAGTACTTATAGTGGAAGAGACAGTGAACAATCAACCCCTATCCATCCTCTCCAGCTCACTCCTGATTTTATAGCCTTCTAGCATGTCCCCTGTAATTTGTCTCTTTTCCGGAAAGAAGAATCTTATCTTACTTAGCAATTCCTTGCACAGAACACATCCTATATATTGATAGCCCTTGACAATCAAGGACAATTGAACCTTTTTCCAGTTCCACTATATTCTTTCTGAGATAAAAAGAACAGAACAGTACAAAGACACAGACACGCCATGCATTTATATAAAGGCATAATGATTAACTCTGTTTTGTTCTCTATTGCTTTACCAGTAGTTCCTAACATTTGTGATTCTTTTTGTTCGGTAGTGAGCACTGAGATGTCACTTTCATGCAATTACCAACTGTATCCTCAAATTCTCTCTCCAAAGAGGTAAAGGTTAGGTCAGAACCTCACAATTTACAGATGAAATTTGGACGATGTCTTCATGTATGCATTTAATTTCATCATCCACCTAGTCTGCTCAAAGCTACATTTTCACTCGTATCTGTCTTTGCAGTTATATTCAGTTCATAGCAATGTATCAGTATCTACTAGGAGCACAATACACCAAAGCCTGCACACAGAAGCTTGTATTGCTGTTGCTTCAAGTTGAAGTGTCCTCCTGAAACATCAGCCAAGACAAGGAGCCTTGGGAGGGAAAAACAAGAAAGGAAAAAAATTGGAACAGGGAAATACATGAACAAAGTTTAAAGAGCTTTCCATCAGTAAGACATTAACAAATCATCTCCTTTTGGAAATCGATACTGTAACTTTCTGGTCATTTTATAAAGGAGAAGGTGAAATTCAGCATCTGTGCGTGTGCATGGAAATCTCATCTAAGAGCTGGAAGTAAAAAAACAGGAAAGAACTTTTAAAGGCTTAGGGAATTTTGTCCTTATAATGCGTCTCCTCTGGGCATATCTAGCCTGTGCTACTGCTTTCCTTGTAAACTCTGATAGTTTTTTTTATTGAGATTAGGGGAAGTTCTTATTACGCCATTATAAACTTTAAATTTCTTTGCAACCATGATAAACAAAGCCCAGAAAATCACTAGAGAAGTCCTTCTGGGGAGACACAGAACAGGGATCTTGAACTTGTTTGTACTGACTTCAGTGAAGAGACGTTATCACATACAGCATCATACATTTGTATGAACTCATGGTATTTTGCCAGTGTGCAGTAATGCAGTTTTGTCCTATGATCCAAATTATGACTGAAAGGGTGATTTCTGGTTCTAATTTTAGTTGTTTTCTGCAAGGGTATTATCACTTACATACCTTTTTAATGCTTTCTTGGCACACACCCATTAATTGCTCACTGAAAAATCTGGGAAGGATATGTTGAGGGTTGTTTTCCACCATTTTACTTATCCTTATTTTCCCTAACTTTTGGCCCCAGACAAAGTACTTTGTTTCACGATAGCATTCCATCAAACAGCTTTGTGGTAGTTTAAAGGCTGACAGCTCATTCAAAGTAAGTGAAAGACTTTATAACAACATTTGCAAAACGTTTTTTGTTATATGATATAGCTATTTTAGTCAAATTTCCACAGAGCTCACTCTTTCATGCCCCACGCATGCTTCAGAGGGCTGCAGAACATTTCATTTGTCCCAGTTACTGTAGTGCTGCTGCCCATCGTTACAATTACTGTTTCATTTTTCTCTGCAGCTCTGCTGAACTCTTTTTTATGTTAATCGAAGTAACAACATTTGCGAAGTGCTTAGGAATCCATCTGGGCAGCAGGGTGCTCGTGTAAGATCATTACCATTACTGATAGTTAAGAATCTTCTACATGCTCCCAGAAATGCCTGTATTTATTTTATTTAGAGCTAGTCTTCAGGAAATAAGATGGCACAATTCATGGTCCAAATGTGCAATTTGTGTTCTTGAGGTCATTAATAAAGAAAAAAAAAAAAAAGGTGATGCAGACTGGGAATTCTGGGCAGCAGGGCAGGACCTTTCCAGCTGTAGTCCATCCTATCAGACAGGGTAGGTAGGAACACCCTAGAAAGTTCTTCCATCCAAGCCATCCAATCCATCAGATTCATCCAACCCATCTGATACATCTAACCATTTCAATCCATCCAAACCATCCAATCCACACAACGCAAGCCAGACTGTGAGAGCTGGCAGTTGGGCAAGCTCCAGCTAGATCCATCCTTTTCTCTCTCCATCCTCCCCACCCCTACCTATTTTTAAACTCTTGGTAACCTGTACTAAAAGGTCACAACACATTAATAAACCTCCCGGGGCACTGGTGGTCCAGGCTGTAACTGGATGACTGATGCATGACTGAGCGCTTCAACCCTGGTTGCATGTTCTGATATTAATTGTGTTTGTCATGCTACGTAAGGGCCATGATCAGCAGCTGGCCTCAGGCAAAGGGAAAGTAATCAGTCTTATGGAGAACTTTTCCAGTGACTGCCAAGAATTTTCTGCATGAGGAAGCCTATTAACAAGCATCATGTGAGGGAGTGTTTACAGAAAGTCAGAAAATGCTGACCCAGGATAAGGAAAATGACCCCTCTACGTAGTTTCACAGCTGAATAACTCTCTGATATTTCATTGAAGGGATTGATAGATAAGTTACAAAATAACTATACAAAAGTGTTTTTAAAACATGTTTACAACCACAACAGCCTGGTCCCGCTCGCTAATTTTTGAGAGGAGATCTCAAAGGAGGAAGGAAAGTTAACTGTGGTGTCATATCTGTGCAAAGTAAAACCTCAGGGGCCAGGGTGAGCATCTGACCCTCCAGCTTGTCACTCCCTGTTGTACCTTGTGACTGAGTTGCTACGATGATGGTCCTGAGAAATCCCTCAAAAGTTAACATCATGTGTTCCTAAATGAAGTCAATAAAATCTCAAGATGTGCAATGAAAATAAACTGCACAACTACCAATGGCAGGTATTCTATTATTTATAACCCAAAAGGAAAAGGGCATTTTTAAATCCCTTTCCAGGAGCTTTGCCAGAGGAGTGAATATTCACATTAACTATGTGTTTTAATATTGTTACAATTTTGTTTTCTTAGGCTATAAATGTATATTCAGTGCTAAAATGTGGAATTTAAGCTTTTAGACTGACAAAATCATTTTCCTCACTAAATAACATATTAGAAAATTCTCTCAGACAAAATATTCACTAATTATATCAACCATTTTCTTGTGTTTGCCTCTAAAATTTCTAATGATTGTAGAATCATAGAATCATTAAGGCTGGAAAAGACCACTAAGGTCATCAACACGCATCCACCATACCACTAAACCATGTCCCTCTGTGCCACACCTACACACTTCTTGAACACCTCCAGGGACGATGACACCGCTACTTCCCTGGGTAGCCTGTGTCAGTGCCCAACCACTCTTTCTGAGAACAAGATTTTCCTAATATCTAACCTGAAAACAAAGTGTAGCAAGTTTCCAGGTGTTTTTGAGTTGCTTGCCCAAGCCTGTCACCAGGGATTTACAGAGCCATTGGTGGAGCAGTGCCAATGCTCTGTCATGTCATGTCATATCTGTCACCTGTGTGATCGTCCCCTTGTCACTAAGCTATGGCAGCGGGCACAGGCTTTGTGCCCCATCTTTTCCATCTGTGCACAGCTGCTGAGATTTTATTAGCTGCATTTAAACCTGAAATGAAAAAAAGAGCAACCAAACCAGTTGCAACAGAAGAGATTAGTCCAACTTGTTGCCACATGACATGCCTGAGTTAATACTCAGTACTGCTGCTTTGAAATAGTGACATTTCCATTAGAAAAGCCACTAATCGAATCACCCTGAACCTAACTGTCTGCCTTTGTAACTGAGATTCTATCTACAATGGCATTTAGCATAAACTGCAAACACAGAAAAATGAATTTTCCTTTTATGTATTACCCTGTGCTCTTAGCAGATAAATTTCAAAAGAGTGCATGTTCTATCTCACTTCCAAACTTCTCACCTTGTGTCCTCCTGTGCCTAAGGGAGTGACGCGCAGACCCTTAGCTGCATGCTTTGTGTACCTACACATGCGGCGGTGATACTATACACAAGGTTTTGGGGCAATTTATTAAACAACCTTTGCCACTGCAGGTGAGCTCTGCCAACCAATCGTGCTCACATGATCTCACAGTCTTCCATCTACCAATGGAAATCAGTATAAACTGCCTGTGCTCCACATTGGCCATGCAGATATAGAGTAGTATTTCAGCAATGAGGCAGCCACACTACCCCAGCTCCTCCCAGAGCCATGCACACAGAAGAGCCTGAGCCGAAGGCCCACGTGACCTCTTAGCCCATGGAGAGCAAGCCTGTGGTGAAGACGCAGCCTCCATCATCTGATGAAGGAATGTGTTAACTGAAGGGCAGGCCACATCCTAGCTCCATCAGGGCAGCATAGACCTGGGGTGCTCTGCTTAGACAGCCTGAGGTGAAGCTGGGCTTCTTTCGATGGTGATATCCGTGGATTGAATGGGTGAAGGACCTTAACCCAACAGGCAGTGTGACTTCCCAATGGGGCTGTGCGGGAGCACTGGGCTGCCTGCCTGAGAGCTGCTTGTGCTAAGCATTAATAATTAACACTGCTGATGAATGGGAGGAGGCCAAGAGAGTAATTCTAAATGACCTGGAGAGGTCAGAAATATTGTCAGGAAATATCAGCCCCTGGTTGAAGTAGGAAAAAAAAAACTGGTGGATAGGCATTCTTCAAAACAAGCCTGAATGCAGAACTTCAGTGGGATGGAGAAAGCTCAGAGAGCAGCTTCAGAAATGCTTCTGTGAACAGCAAACTAGCAACAGTGAAATGGCAGCAGAAAAGGCAAAAAAAAAAAAAAAAAAAAAAAAAATCCAAGATGACACAACTGTCTGGTGGCATTTCTTGCCTGCCCACTTCTCAAGATTTTCATGTATACAGTCCAGAAAGAAACTTTTCCCTCTGCCTGCAAATACAACTTATGCTTATGCTGTGATTGGAGCATAATGATTAATACTAAAACACTAATAAAATTTAAAGCATATCTAGAGAAAATTATTGTGAGAAGCAATTCTTCTTACAATAATAAATTGAAATCCCAACTTAAATCTTAATTTCCAAAAATATTTACTTCTCTAAAAAAAATAAATTAAATCATAGTTCCCACATCTCTACTAGTTTAAAAAAAAAAAAAAAAGGACAAGCTTTCAAGCTTTCTCTCTGTGAAAGTAAAAGTGTCTTTTCCAGGAAATATAGTTTAATCAAAATTAAAAAGTGGTTGAAAACTCATCTCGTCTGATTTCCCTCTCAGGAAGGAGAGTTTTCAGGCCTCCAGTGCTGCTTTCACTGCTCTAGGTTGGGCTCTGAGAGGTTGGGGCAGCTGAGAGTGTACCAAGAACTACTATGCATCTTCATGACTGCAGCATCATTCTCTGCTGTATGGCACAATGCTGCAGCTGTTCACCTTTTTTAATTCCCTAATATTTTCCCATTATTTAGCACTTGAGATTAGTTCTCCAGCTGCTTGGGGCCTCATCTGCTGCCAGCACACTGTGTAATCCAAATGGATTGGACCACCAAACTGAGCAAACTACGCAATCTATACAACTATACAAACGATACATCTCACGACCTCAGCCATTGGTATTTCCCAGCTGTGATCTTCTCTCCTAAATGGATATTACAATTCTGTTGCTTTCTACTGCTTTTCTCATTCTGCACCAAAGTATTTTTTCTCCTTTTTACCCATCTCTCATAGAATCAAAGAAACATAAAATCGTTTGAGTTGGAAGGGACCCTTAAAGGTTAGAAGGTCAGCTAGTCCAACTGCCCTGCAGTGAACAGGGACACCTACAACTGGATCAGTTTCTCAGAGCCCCGTCCAGCCTGACCTTGAGTGTCTCTAGAGAGAGGGCACTCACACCTCTCTGGGCAACCTGTGCATTGCCAGTCCTCACACATTTCTGTCCTATACATCAATACATACAGGACAACTCAGGCTGGAAAAGACCTCAGGAGGCCTAAAGTCCAACCTCTCACTCAAAACAGGATCAGTTCTAGGATCAGACCAAGCTGCTAAGTATGTGGCCCATCTGGATCTCAGCACAGAAATGGAGGCTGCACAACCTCTCTGGGCAATCTTTCTGTCCTACTGCTTCCCTGCCCACATAGGGAAAAAAATGGATAAAATACAAGGGTTTGTAGCATCAGCTGTTCCTGAGAGGTGCTCAGGCATGTATAGTCAGTAGCTGAGTTCTTCTTTTCATAGTGTCCTCAAAAGCCATGTACCAAGCAGCTGTTCTGCACTCTCTAGACACAGATAATGGCAGTGTGTGCAGAAACTTTTGGGGGCCTGTGGACAGCTGGAGTGCTGTGACAGAACTCTGAACAGCCTATGCACTACTTCTGCTGCTTAACACCTAAACAAGTCCTTTTGGAAGGCAAAACTCAGAGACTTCTGTTGCTATAGCTATTTGTCTTCGTTGCTATAGTGATAGCAAATGAGTACAGGGATAATGGTCATCACAGGATTTTGGTGCTGAAGCAGTTAAGTGAGAAGCACCAGGATCCTTCTCAACTGGACGTATAAGGACAAGCAGAGGGAGAGGATTTTAGGGACAGCAATTATGACAGCAATAGAAAATTGCAGGCTACGAGGCACAATGCAGTAGGAATATTTTCTCAGCATAGGAAAAAAAGCTTAGCACTGTTCAGAAAGGCTTCCCACAACTATTTGTCACAATCTTTGCAAGACACGGCTGAGGAGGTGCACAGGAGTCTGAATGACCTTTTGTAGCTAAGACCACACAAGCCCATGCAATGCAATTACCTTGTGTTATTGTGATGAAAGAAAATTCATTTCAACTCTGCACACGGGCGACAAGTGTTCCAATGTCTTATTTTTTTCCAGGATGTCTGAGGGAAACTCTGAGTCATCTTAAGGGATGAGATGAATAATGTCCACCTTGAACTCTAGACACAGATGAGAGCTTTCCAACCTGATGTTGTGGGAAAAAGTCTGTTCCCTTCCTAGAAAAGAAAAATGAGAGTTTGTAAGAAAAAGTGGAGAAAGAGGAGACAAAAGCTGTCCCCAGCACATCTAACTTCTGTTACTGAACAGTTATATCTTCTGGCATCTTTCAGAGCAACTGGAGTTGCTGTGTCAGAACATTGCACTAATAAATCCTCAGCTTGATCCAGCGTAGCATCCCTCTTGCATTAGAAGCATGCTGCAGGGCAGGCAGATTCATATGGATGTTGGTAATGGTTAGCAACATTTTGCTCTGTACATACTTTGCTGCAGGGTCTTGAACAAGAGCCACAAAGTAGAACCCTGTCTGATCTGTTTGCAAATATGAGGGCAATTCTGCAGGCAACTTTCCTTCGTACTCTCTCTCCTACAGATTAAAAGCACAGCTATCAGGAACACATTGTTCAGCATGTAAATTTATGTTGGTTTAAGCCAAGAGTTTGCATAGGGATTTTTGTTATTTAGCTTCATTCAGATTCTTAGAAGCAAGGAAAATCTCCTTAGGAAAGGTGGATTGCTTTAGTTGCTAGAGCTCGGAGTAAAGCAGGTTTGCTTGAGGTCAGGTCCTTCTGTCTGTCAGGCTTAGCAGTGAATGCCTGACAGCTGCAAGTGAAACAGCAGAATTTGTTGTATTTTTAAATGGTTGAAGAAAGGATTTTCAGCACAGAGAGATTTGCTTATGGGAAGGAATCTTGCATCATCCTAGATCAGTTGGTGCTCCTCTTTGTGTACTAAAGATCTGAAAATGTGCAGAAAGCATTTTCTCCAGGGCTTGGGCTCCTAAAACCAGAAATAGCAAGTCTGAGGAAAACAGATTCAGCAAACTCTAAAGCCTGAGGTGTTAAATCTTGTGGAAAGGGTAAGAAAAATAACGAAGGCTTTCCCAAATAAAATTATAATAAATTTTGCACAGCCAAATGCAAAACTAGAAATACCAATCTTCTTTCCCTCCATTTTAGGATCCTAAAGCCAAACTCAGCCTGGGGAGCAGCTACTGGGGAGATTCTCACAGAGAGAGGGGACACCAATCCAGGCAGCTGTGGAACTCCCTCAGTAGCATCACATCAAAAGCAAGTAGAAGAGTGCAAGCAAAAAAAGAGGTAAGCAGAAAAGCTTCCACTTAGAATATTTCCTTCCTTTCATCAGCTTAATTTCTGCAAGATCCTTGAGAAGAGTATGTAAAAAATACTCAAGGCTGCATTTGAGGTTGCTTCTGTAATTCCTCCCCATTTTAAAGCCCTGACAAGACATGGTCTGTTTTATTTGGATGAGTGCATAGTTGTTGCCCAGTGGTCACATCATCTGTTACTCCAATACACACTGCAATCTCAAGCTTTACTTGAGATATTTAGGGCACGATGCATTCCTTATGTGATACACTGATTATATTAAAGAACCAGTCTACCAGTCCCTGGGTTAAACTGATCCAATCCAAATTACATTTAAACATATTCAAATGCATGTCCATTGGCTGCTGTACAAATAAATAAAATTGAAATAGTGCCCGCCATAAAGGCAATTGCTTGCTCATCAGCTACTTTAACAAGGTTTTGGCTGATGCTGGTTTCACCTCAAATGTCAGACAAAAAAAGTTGCTTCTGTAGGGCATTTCATAACAGTAGCTCTGAATTTTGACAGCAGTGAAGTACAGGCCACTTCACCACCGGAGTCCAAGAAACGGCAATGTCCTGAACTTTTTAAGCACTGCACCATCTTGAAGAAATAGTAATATTGGTTAAGCCAGCAAGATGGGGAGGGAGTCTTTTAGATCAGTCAGTTAGAAACATCACAGAGAGGAACAGTGTCTAATCCTGGGATGGAAGCAAGCTGGAGAAGCAGTTCAAGTAGGTGATGGTACAACTAAACAGAGAAGAAAACTGATTCCCCCATGCCCTCTCACTCTTTGTTGGATGATAGAGACCAAGTTATGGCATTTCCTGTACTAACAGTAGCTGCTCTGCCTATGGACATCTAGGCAGACAAATGAGTCTCAGTTGGAAACTGATGATAACTGTTTTGTCTTTGTGAAACCCTTTGTCCTTTCCTTACTATGAAAGACAATTGAATACGATTGACCTCTTGGTAGACATGGATCAAAGCCAAATCATTCTCGTGGAAAGGTTGCAAACTTGTTGTTCGATGGTCTTTGAAGAATGAAGATAGAAAACTTAAGAAGCTGGAAAAGGTTTATACACTTGTGAAATCAGAACAGAATTAAAGTGAATGAAGAAATTTCCTGGAAGAGCCACCATTCTCTCCTCGAATCGCTGGATATTTTGGTTCACTTAAGCTGTGTGTTTATGTTACTATTATTTCCTAAGTTCACCTTGGTAAAAACTAATCGTCTCTGTCCTGGTACAATGAGAAACAATTGAGCAGGATAAAGCAAAAGAGAATGAACAATGACCTTTCCTTCTGCAGAGCCCATTGCTGAGAGAGGCAGGAAGAGATCTATCTGGTCATGTTTATCTGACTAAGGCAATTTACTGGATGATAGCTTTCCCCAGAAGATCTAAGGACAAAAATGGCATAATATCAACTCACAGGGGACCCACTAATATGAGCCCTAAAATGAAGCCCTTTGTGCTGAACCAACTGTATATTTCATGTGTGAGCCACGCTATTGAGATGTTTAATGTTCCTCTGGAGAGCAATAGACCAGTGACAAGAAAAATAAACAAGAGCTAAAGATGAAGATGTCCTTGAACTGAAAGTGCTTCACTTTAGGAAACCCAATAAAGTGAGCAGGAAACTGTGAAGCATGATTGCATTAAAATAGGCTTTATTTTTTTCTGTTTTCGGTGAGAAAACTCAGGTATTTTACATCATAAGTCTCCATCTAACTTTCAGTAGAGTGTTTTCAGCTTGACGTGTACTGCTGAGAGGTGGAACTCCATCTCCCGATTCACGTCAGAGACAGCATGTGGTCTCCAGTAGCTACCCAAGTATCCTCACCACCGGTCTGCAGTGTCCTACTTTCACCCTCACACATACTTCCTCTGAAATTTCAGTATGTCAATAAAAGTATTACTGATTCTGACTTTGTCCTTTAGAACATTAGATTTTTAACCAACAATTGCTTCATCTGAAAAATTCTTGCAAGTACCACATGAAACGTACTAACAATCAGGTTAATCTAATAAATACCTTTCCTGTCGTGCAGTTCATGCCTACAATATCCCAATAACCAATCCAGACAATAAACCCAAAGGTTTGTTGACCTTGTTTTCAAATTCCTGCCTAAATGCATCAAGCCTCTAGGTCTGGAGTAAATATAATTAGCTGACCAGAGGTGCAAGGGTAAGGCTGGTTTCATAAGACATGTGCACAAATAAACCCATATAATGGCAATGAACCTTTAAGCAGAGTGCAGTGGGAAGTACAAAATGTCCTGATACATAAAATGATAGAGTTTTGTGTAATGTCAACATTTTAGTGCAACTGGTTTCTTTGAGGTCACTTTCAGAGAGAAAATGGAAGTTTCTAAAAGGTAAAGATTTTCCAGGAAAAGTTGGGGTTTTTTTTCTCTAAATTTTCATTTCCCCTTAGTTTTTCAACAATTCTGATCCCAAATCATTAGAGATATCCATGATGTAAGGCAAAAGATATGTTTCTGCTTTTCCTCTTTACTTAAAAGTAAAGCAAAAATTAAAGTGTTGGAGTTGTCTGAGTGGTAGAAAATTCAAATTTTATTCTGTTCTAATTTTAAACTTGGATCTTGTGTCTGTTCTTAAAATTAAGGTATTGATCATTATTTCCAATCAGCCATTCTACAGTCCTTATTTTCAAGCCAAGGTCTTTTTTAAAGCGTGTCGAAAAGTAATCTGCACTATTACTTTCAATTACAGCTTAATAATTTATGAAATTACTTAGTATCACACCTGCAATATGTCAGTCAGGCTTCATTACATTGCAATGAAGTCTGATTTAACACACTCATTATTGCTGCTGTTGAGGGTTTGTAGGGGAAAGATTCCTGCAACTGTATTAATTTTAGCCATTTTGGACTAAAACAAGCAGCTACAGATAAATGACAGTATACAGTGAGGTACTTAAGCGTACCTAAGACTATGATGCCTCCTGATTGCAAATACTTCCCTCTTGGAATAGCTCCATATTTTGCTCTCAGTTTGTGAAATGTTCTTCTACTCTCATACAACAAATTGTTTTACAAGAAAGAATGAGCTATGAAAACTCATAAGGGGGGCAAAAACTCACAGAGCATTCCCTGGCAGCTAATACGCGGACAGCTGAACTGGCCTAAGACTTTTGAGAAGAATTTTTAATGGCATTATCATCATACAAAGCACAGCCACAGCCATCCACGGCCCCAGGCTGACCCCCATGTTGTGGTTGTGCTTTCTGTGGACTTCATACATCATTCTTGATGTGTGATACTGTTGCTGGCACAAGGCAAGATAATTTGCCAAACAATGAGGAAAACTTCTTTTCAGTTTGAATGAACTTTGAGTAACACAACTTTTGGGAAGGCAGTGTGTGAAGCTTTTTTCTTGGCATTAGTTCTGAAATTTACCTTTGGATGGCCAGAACAAATGGTCTGCCAACTTCAGTTGGACTGAGATCATAGGTTATTGCAAACTTGGAGATTAACTTACGGAACACCAATATTTCTCTTCTGAGATTCTTGGGGCACGTCCTGGTTTGTATCAAAGCACAAGATCCTACAAACATAATTCAACGGAAGCCTCATGAAAGGTTTAGAAAGTTGCACTAATATTTCATTAGAAATGCAAAAAGCTAATTTCTCAAGCCTCAGCCTTTCCACAAATGGCAAGCTATTTTTCTGATCCTGTGTGCTATGTTACAGAAGGTGCCAGGAGGGCAGGGTCATAGGTAGGCTTAAAACAGGAAAACAAAATGAAGCCAAAATTGCTCTTCAATTATCTGGAGTTTCAACAGGGACGGAATTAAACTAAAATTTAACCCTCTCAAACAGCTGAAAGCAGCCATCACTGCTAGGTTAATACTTCTGACTGCAAGCCCCCAAGGCAGTATTGTCTTCAGTTTGTGTTTAATACAACTCCAAGCACAACACACTGAAAAAATAATCAGTATAATGCTTAGCTGCTGCTTTCAGCTCATTAGGAGGGCTTTTTTTCTGACTCCAGAACCAGTGGCTGAAGCTGACTCGCGGCATAAATTGGAGGATGCTATGCTGCTGGGACCAGGGCAGCCTAGAAATGGGGAAGGTTGGTTGAGGTCTGCGGGAGGGCGGCGGGTGTGTGTGTGGAGTTAGAGAGGAAGCTAATATAAGGGGGAAAATGAATCACAGTATTGATGTCTGGAAAGAACAATATTATGACTATATGGATTTAATGACTGCTGATATCTAGCTTCGTGACAGGTAGTCTCATCCGCAGGGACAAAAGTACACAGTGTGCTGCAAGCAGACCTAGAGGCAATCCTTCAACTCAAATCCCATGATAGGATAATGTGCAATGGTTCTTTTTATGCTGGAGGTGGCATCCTTTCTAGATCCCTTCTGAGCATGTCAGTTGATGATAACAGCATAATTTGCCTTAGAAATTTTAATTCCCCCCTTTTCCTTACAAAGGAGAGAAGTCCTTTGAGCTGTCCTGAATAAATACTTTAAGAATATTAAAAATGAGAAGTGGATTAAAGCTTTCTGACCAAATTCCAAACCGTGTAGGGTGCTTTGTTAATGTTAAAAGGAGGAATGCTATAACCTTCAGTGCTCACATTGTCAGCATTAAAGCCACGCAGGGTCTATCTCTGCCTTCAGCCAAATAGATAACCTCTCCTGAAACAACATCTGTCTTTCTTTTTCCCTTCATGTAGGAAATTTAGGAAGAGCAGGTAAAGCAGTTTGGTGACATCACGGTTGTTCTACAGGAACTCCTGGATGTCATTAGCTGTTGCACTTTGTTTCCCCGTATTTTATATGCAGCATGCATTAGCGGCTGCTTGTTTTGAAGTTCTCCAGGGTATTCTACAACGAAGTTGCCTGGTAGCAGAACAATCTGTGTTCCTCAGATATGCAAGTGACTAATTTTCCATCAATCAGAGATGAGACTTAAATAAATAAAGGTACTTCATGGGGCTGCTGTGCCTAATGATAAGCAATTATATAAAGTCAAATTAAGGCAGTTCTTTGTGAAGGTCCTGTGAAATTGGTTAAGCAAAAAGAATAACTGCACCATTTCATTGATTCATCCTATTGCTCATTTCAGTGGGAGCATTATCTCAGTTAACTGATGCAATTAATATGAAAATGAGGAAATCATTGTTTAAGGAGATGAGGAGAGAGAGGGGGTCTTAATGCGGCAGCGGTGAAGAAAAAGAGTCACAGAGATGGAAATTTGCATAGGTCAATGGTAATGTAATGCATTTAGCACATATTCAAAGCTTAACTTGCATAGTAATACAGATCCATTAAATTCTCATTATGATGACCTGTGTCCAACACAATTCAATTTTTCTGAATCTTAATGATAAAAAGTTAATTACAGTAAGGTGAAAACCTTTTGTACTTGGTCTTAAAATAAAGCATTGAAAGGGCATTGAGACTATCTTTTAGATATGGCAGGTAGTTTCACTTCTGCTTAATTCAATATTTTATTAAGCATGACAAGATCTGAAGTTTGGCTTCTGTGTGCACTGCAGATTTTTAATGTAGTCAGTGGCAATAAATAAGCCTTTGTCTGTACAATTACAATTTAATGCTAGTCATTTTCCACTTACAGGCTTCAGTTACAGATCACATTCTCAGTTTATCCTGCTTTTCTTATTTTTAGTAACCAGAAAGCCTATCCAAATTTGGGGAAGAGGAGAAAAAGACATCCTTTCCCTTTCATCAGCGTAAACATATTCCAGCTTTTGTTCCTCAGACGTGTTTTTGAGCCAACGGCTCTTACCATGGCATAGTGCAGGGTCTCCAGCAGCTGCTCCTTGTCATTACCTGATTTCGCTTCTCACCACAGCTACAGGTGGAAGATAAGTGTCTGAGTGCTACTCAGCCTCACACCATTTCCTCCCACTTATCCCACATTTGCAGATAATGGTCATTCTTTGACTTACTCATCCGAGACAGGCAGTGAATGTGTCAGGTTCCCAGTGCTCTGAATCATGCTTGAGATTAAGCTGGAGGTGCAGAGATATGCTTACAAGCAGGTTCAACACAGCAGGCGGTCATGTGAGGCAGGTTGTTGTTCTCAAAAACAAGTGCCAGGCGGGCACACTCATTGCTTCTTCACATTAAAGCCACCACACATCACTCAGGCTATGTCAGGTTGTTTCAAATCGTGATGAATTTGCATTTGATAGATTTGTAAGGCATCTTTAGCACCTGTGCAAAGTAAATTGGGCTGAGCGCCATCTAAAGACAAATCCCACACATATTTTTCTCCTTGTTGGCTTCTTTTATCCTGAAATACGCGCTATGCTCACCACAGCACATGGCAAGTGTTTGTGGAGGTGATCCAAGGGATGACTTTAGCCACCTAGCACAGAGTCAGACCTCGAGATTTGCTTGACAAAACACAGATATCTGCAAAGCAGATGCCTGTACCTGAGTTAGGCTCCCTGGGCAGGCACTGGGGACACCCAGTCCCAGCACATAGCGGAGACAACGTCTGTGTGTGGTCAGGGGGGCAGCCCTGCCTTGAACGCAGAGCTACACAGAAGAAATATGATGCTAAATCTCTAAATCCAAGTCTTGAAATCCAGTCCTGGCCTTGCTTTTAAGGCTGCAGTTCTCAGCACTTTAAATTGCCGCAGTCCTCTGAACGCTCCTAAATTTTGCTTTTTGCTACAGCTAGTGTTGCCTGCATCCCTGAGGAGCTCTTTGGCCTCCCAGAGACCCAGTGCAGCAATCAGCCAGCAGAAGGCTGATCAGCCCCTGCCTACACACACACATGCACACGCACACGCATGCACACGCAGGCATCACAGACCAGAGAAGTTGCCATCCTGGAGTAAGGCAGGGCACAGGCTCACCTCTGTCCTGAGCTCCCCATCCGGTCTCTCTTCTCCTATGGATCAGGCTCTGAGCACCACACAGGAGCTGCACTTTTAAATCTATTTCGGTGCCTTTAAATACAATCAGACTCAACATCCAAAAGTCATTGAGAGCTAGGGGGCTGAATAATTTAGTGCACCAGAATCTTAGCATGCAGTAATCCATATCAGTAAAAGTTAAATATCTATAGTGGTCCATACTTAGAATATATATACCTCTACCAATTTAAGCACTTGTGCTTCAAAATTCTACATCTTTATGGACATTTGCAAAACACAAGTTTATGTAATAGAAAAGGTGAAAGATGGAGGCAGCATGTAAACTGCATGGTCACAGAAGCATTTTTTCTGGCTGCCTCGACTGTTTTCAACAGCTCCTTTCTGTAACTTGCTGACCTCTCTGAGGTGGCTCCAGGTCCATGAACAAAAATCTAGTTGAAAAAAATGGAAAAACAGAAAGAGCATGTCACTTGTGAATAATATATATTTATTTTTCATTTCTCAATATGAGAAAACTGAGAAATGCTGGATGAAACTGGATGGTCAGCTAGGAGTGTGCAGAGAACTATAGGAAATTGTTATAAAAAATTAATCATGTTTAGACCTGTAGATGAAATAACTTGTAGACAACACTAATCTTATTTAAGGGCAGTGTATTCACCATGCTACTTCATAAATACCACTCTAATTAATAAACCTCAGTTAGAAAAGATTCAGCAAATACTGCTATTCATAGAAACAGATATTGTGTGAGGGAAAAGAATGGATTTTAAAATAGTTTTTTCCCCCTCTAAATACAAATTCAGATTCTTTTTGAGAAAAGAGAAACACCAAGTAGCGACAATCTAGAGGAATCATCCAATTAAAATTTCAGAAGTTTCATTGCTTATGAAGATCTGACAAAACCATTTTATCTCAACCATTGTTATTTTCTAAAAGGGGAATTCTGTTTCCAAAAATAGAGAAAATCCAACTTTGACCAGAAACACCAAATGTATATTGCTAAAAGAACTTCTGATCTGCTATATAAAGAAAGCAAGAAGGAAAAACAATACTAGGAAACCCTGATAGCTACAAATGCATATCAAGAAATTCACTGTGCATGTCCTGTGATATAAAATCTTTGAATCAGCTTGATTTCCTTTATTGTCAACTTCACAGCATGGGAAAAGACTATGGCACAGATTACATTTTGTTGGCTGTACAGGTGCTTTGCTGCACACAGCAGCAGTTTGCCAACAAAAGAAGAAACCTTAAACATGTTCTGTGATTCCCTGCAGCATCTGCAAAAAGTAGCCTGAAGAAGACATTAGTATAAACCACAAAAATTATTTTCTTTGTAAGAAGAACAGCTACATATGACAATATCATTATGTATCGCTGTCCAATTTCACTTGTAAGCACCTTGGAAGCCAAACCACTTGCTGGTACAGATGATCCATTGAGGTCTAAAGACCTATACAAATGGTATGAGAAGACTTTTACAGGTGCAACTACTTCAATAGGCTGTTTCTAACTGCACACTGCAATCAGGATAGAGTAGAGGAAACAAGAAAGGTTTGAAGTGAAGATTTTCCCTTACAGCTTCAAGATTTTAGGGCTCTCTTGAGCTGGATATTGCTACTGGGATTCCACTACAACCCAAAAGTTCTGTTGTACTGGTCAATGCAAGAGGTGCCTGAATCTCCATGAGTCAGTCTGATCTCCTTGTGAGATGCCTTATACTTTTGGCCCTTGCAACAGCTTGTAGGGAGGAGTTCCTCAGTATCTGTATTTTAGGTTACCTGAAATTGTCTGCCTTTCCACTTCTGTTTTGATGTTATTTCCACTTTCTTTTGCATAAAAAGTCATCCAGTTATCTTTTCTCTAATAACCACTGTGATATCCAAATCATTCAAACACAATAAGCTGTTTCAAAATGCCAAAGCATTCTGGACAACTTTCTTGATGTGTCCAAAGCACGATGGTTGTTCAGTTTCCAGTTCCAGATACCAGTTTTTACTCCAATCTGAAATCATTCTTACACAAACTGACATCCAGGTCCATCTCTATTTTCTACAGCTATTTGATCATCAACGACCCTGAATGGAATTTCTGAATGGAATTGTCTCCCCAACTTCAAAGGTCTGAAATTAAGCCTTTTGTCTACAGTCCTTCTCTGTGCTCTGTCTTTTGTCAGATAGATCCCTCTAGAGGGACATTCAGATCACTTATCTCAGGCCCCAATTTTAGAATTAGATTAATTGCTGCTTGTGAATGCCTTTCCCTCTCCATTGATGAGGTGACCAGCTTAGGCTAGATATGCAAGGTTTTGATAGTTAAACTTAGGAGCAATGACTCTCGCTTTGGGTGTCATCCAAAAGCAAAAAAAAAAAAAAAAAAAAAAAAAAAAAAAGTGAAAAATACCCTACCTTGCATTTACACACCATCACAAGTTTTAGAAAATGATGTAAAATAGTTGGCATGGGCCCACACTCATATATTTCCATAGCTCCTTATTCTGCAGTACTGAAATCAACATTGGCTCCATGCTGAATTTTTTAAAGCAAAAGATGCAATATTGTTGCTTATATTTCAGAACTAGTAGGACAGACAGGCCCCAAGTGATGAAGCAGACCCATCTTTCTCTTCAGCATCTACTCTCTGCTCTGACCTTAACCTCGAGAGCATATCCTGATGCCATGAGCTTACTTCAGCCATAGAATCGCATTCAGATTTCAAACCTCCTCAGACCTGAAAGGTCCAAAGACTTAGACTCATCTCTGTTTTAAATGCTGTCAGTAAGCTATAGCTGAAGTGTGTTGCTTCCCATTGCCAGTCAGCAAGTTGTGTCAGCTACCCTTGTGCACCTCTGTAACCCCTCCACTGCTACCTGCTAATATGCTCCCTGAGTTGCAATCAGCAGCTCAGGACAGTGTCTCACATGTCACAAATGGGATATCTGGATATCTAAGAAAAAAACTTGCCTCACTACTGAAGCCCTAAAAAATCAAGGAAGACAAAAAATGGCATCTTGCCAGGCTGTCAGTTCCCTTCTCTGTTTACTCCTGAGCCTTTGCTTTTGGCAAGAACACATCCCTCTGCTGCAGTGATCCCTGCATAAAATTTCAGTAATCACCCTGATAGTTTACTAGACTAAATTTTGCTGGAAATGCACAGAAGAATGAGAAAAGCTATTTTAGTGCAACAAAGCTTTTTCCATTCTCACTCACCAAAAGAGAGAAGAGGAAGAAAGATACTGCTGTGGGAGAGGCAAGGGGTCTTATTATTTCACTGACACAAGTATAATGCAGCTGCTTCTTTGATAGCTTTAATGCAGCTACTTCTAATTTACATTGGTGTAAGTGAAATCAAATAAAACCCATTACATCCCTGAACCCCAGTAGGTGATCAATGTAATGCAGACTTTTACAACCCCAATTTCTTTCTGTAATAGCAAAGGAACAATATGGGTTTACAGAAGGGCCAGGCTAAAGATAAACCTCCCCTCCCTTCTCTTTCTTAGGCTGCAATCAGAAGAATCTAAATGGCTATTTGAGTGTGAAGACAAAGGTCAAGAAGGACAACAAAAGATCAAATGAGTGTCTGGGATCTGAACCTGGAGATAATCTCAAAACTGAAAAAGGCTAGGTGCACAGAAGACCAGCTACCAATTATGCAAAGATTCAGAAAATCAGAACATTAATTAAGATTTTATTACTTTATTAGTAATGAAGTCAAATTGAGTTATAACGAGTTAGAAAGTGAACATGGTTTCTTTGTATTGTTAAATGCACTTGTTTCAATTTTACTGCTTTAAAATTGCAGTATGAAATGTATTTAAAAAGAATAATATACATTTGTATTAATTGTAGGGTAAGGGCACACTCAAAGCACTCTTTAAATAATGCACTCCTCAGACTTGTTTCAGAGTCTCTTCTCTTTTCCTATTCTTCTCTAGCTCTCCTTTTCTAGCATTGTCACTTTGAGTCATCAGAAAAATTAGAAGAAAACTCACACCATTTCTAGTGCCAAAACCTTAGCTCTGCGGTTCTGCAAGTTAAAACAGTCTGTCTGTAACTCCCTATTTCAGTACTTTTCTGATCTCCTCAGAAAAAAAAAAAAAAAAATAGCAGGCTGGATTCTTGGCCAGGGAATCTGCAACAGGAGTCAGGGTATCTCCCTGGACTGCAGTGCAACTGAGGGCCAGTATACCCCAGAAGAAATCCTGCCATTCTTAATTCTTTTTTCATCCTCATTTCTACATTCTTTGGTCATTTTTCACTTCAACACTCCTTTTAATGCAAAATTGTTAGGGACATTCTTTGTAGGAAATACATGATGTGACAGAAATGATACGTTAACCAATCAAGGGAGAGACAGTGCCTTTCCTTCCATACAAACTCCTGAGTCAGTAAAACTGGCAATATTGTACACAATATATATTCAGAAGTCTTCTCAGTAATGCAATAGCCGTTGGCCTGTGTTGGCAGCCAGAGATCCAGCTTTCTAGGAATGACTTGTCTCACATGGCATGCACCAACTTCCACAAATACCTTGGAGTGTCCTTTTTGACCATGCAGCACAGGAGTATCCCAGATGGAGTGCTCTGCCCAGCACAACAGCCTGCAGACCAGTAAGGGGAGAAGGCAGATGTTTACATCTACGTCCAGCTGTAGATGTCGCTGTTACAGGGGTTGGGCTAAATGACCTTTAAAGGTTGCTTCCAGCTCCAACAGTTCTATGATTCTGTGATTCTAAGGTTCCTCAGATGAGGAGAGGGTAGCAAGTGGCTCCCTCAGCCCACAGTTTCACCTACAGAAACACAGAAAAGCCCATCTCCCAAAGATGAGCCCCAATCTGCATGAGGAAAGAGATTTCCTGATTCCCAGTCTTGAATTTCTTCTGAAACAGAATACTGTCTTCTCTCAAAGTCTCCTGCTTCAGCCTTTGCATTTCATTGCAGATATTGAAATCACCATTCTGTTTTGACACTCAAAGATGCTCTAATCAATATCACTGGAAATGTCATTTAACTTTTCACTCAGACAAAAGGTGATGCTGACATTCTACTTTTCCTGCATTTCCCAGGAGAACATATAATCTCTCTGACCTTGCAGATATTTAAGGAACCATTCACAAGATAACATTACATTGTGACAGCCAGCAGGGTGTTTCTCACAGACAGCATTTTGCCTACAGGGACCACAGAAAACATCTGGATTTGGATAGAAGATACTAATAAAAAGGAACACATTATTATTGTTCATCAGCGTTGCTCAGTGATATGTTATTATTTCTGCCTGTTGGAAACAATGCTGTCGGGTTTTTAAAGCAAAACGACTGCAATCTATGAATCTGACAATGAGAAACTATGGCCGTAAAAGGATATGAATAAGATTTACATGTTGCTGAATGTAGAGCATTCCCTGCCATCAGTGCCACATTACTCTCGATGCTTCTCATCCCTTTGAAAAGAATATGAATGCAACTGTGGATGTGCTATCAGCTTCAGGGGCAACGGGAAGGGCATTCCCTGACTGCTGTATCTACAGAGGTCTGGCAAAGGACTGCAGTCTCCTTTGGAAAGCCATAGGAAGAGATACAGGGGTTAAAGAGCAGAGATCGGTGGGACCCTCTTGAAGCTGCTTTGGTTGGTCAGGTGTGGGCACAGCAGAAAGCAAAATAAATTAAACTCCTCCAGCTGGAAAATAAATATGAAACAGCAAGTGAATTTGTGCACTTCATGAGTGAGTGAGCAAAGCTTAATTCTCTAATTATTACCTCTATTCTACCCACTGAGATAAAGAGCAAGTTAGGAGAGATAATCAGGTTCTAAAATACTGTGCCCTCTTGAATTCAGCCCAGACATAACAGTCAGCAGTCATTCCAAAACTGACATCATCTCTTTAAAGATCTGTGATATTATTTTATAATTTTATATGTCAGAAGCAAGGGAAGCAAATCCTCATTCTTATTTATTTTTAACCCATTTTTCATAGCTAATTCAAACAGTTGAATCACAGAATCACACTTCTATTGCACAGAAGTCTGGAAAAGGATTCTACATTGTATTATTCTAAATATTCATATCCTTCTAATTTAATATAAATTCTGCTAATAGCACCCAGATGTCATCTTGCATTCACAGCCTTCAGTTACATCGGTGGCATATCACATTAGGATTGATCTGAAATTTCCCTGGTTTCACAAGGCACTTCCATTCGTGCAACAGAAAACAGGAGGAAGGGATCTTCTTAGTTTTTGCAATGTGAAAAAAAAAATATCAACAGAATAATCCAAAATTCTATTTGCAGTCAGACTATGCATTAGTTGTCCCCTGACCCTTTTGAGGGCCTGACAGCTAAATAACATTCTAATCATTTGTTTCAGCACTTCAAGATGAAATTTTATTCATTCAATACCTGCAGTAGATAAAAGCAGAGATTTGATTTGGATCCATACAATTAGGAAGCGTATCAAGGAAACCAGTCAGTTCCTCCTTCTTATCTTGTCCCTTTCTTCATGGAAAAGAAAAGAGCAGTTAAGAAATAAAGGTCTGATTGAATAGCGTATAAACTGAACACAAAGAGGAAGTCTGGGAAGTAGTCAGCTGGCAGTCCATTACTGCAGGCAGTTACTACAAAATTCAGCTGGTGGGGCTGAAGTTTGAAGACGTGACACAATTCTGAGCATGATCAAACTCCCTACCATAATAGATCCCACTGCCAAAACAGTTAATGTGTGTTGTGCATTGGGAAAGGAAATGAGGGAGGGAAACACACTGTCCCAACAGTGATGGCCATAGCAGCTTCCTCAGCAAAGCAATGCCAACTAATGGTAAGGAAAAACATAAGTACTTCTTGGTGAGCTGGCTGTAGGAAGAAAGAGATTTAAAAAGGCTTTATGAGCAGAACAGAACTGCATCCCCAGTGCTCGGTGCTGCACAATGCCTATCTTATGATTGACTTCAACAGGCTCTAGGCTAACCCTCTGGGCTCAGTGCTAGCATGAGATCACTTTAAGCATGCTTCTGGAGAGCACCTTCCAACTGAGCTTCATTTCAAAGGATCTTCTTTTTATGCCTTGAGGCTGCTCTGTGATACTAATTAATGTATATGAAGTAGGAACAACAGGGAAATGCAATGTGGAAGGACACATAGATTTCAGGATAGGTGCATTAAAAATTATTTTAAATGAGAATGAATCCAAATAGTCAAATAAATGGTCATGAGTTGCTTAGTGCAACATTTAGTAGAAGATATTCCCTGTGTATTCTCCCTGACAAAATAAGGAAGCATTTTTAATTCCATCTTCTTGTTGATTCATGCTTAATTTCAGACTCTGATAAAGCATCAGATCCTGTTCTTCACTCAGTACTTACTTTCACAAAACTTTGCAGTTTTCCTGAACACAGACAGAAGCAAGGTTCCTCAAGTATTCTTCACTTGCAATGCAGTGTGCTGCCAAAGGGACTCTGCTGTGTGGGTATATTGGCGTTTTCAGAGCAACATACTAACCTACCCAACAAGGAGTCAGAAGTAAAATATAAAAGAAAAGAGCATAACAATTAACTCACCCAGTTAGTGAGAGGTGCACTGTCTTCTCCTATTGCCTGCAATTATGATCTGTAAACTCAGAGCTAAACATTCCTATTTTGAGTGCAAGAAGAAAAGCAAGAGAGGTTCTACCTTTCAGAATCTGGTAATCAAATTAGAACATCCCTGCAATGTCAAAGGGCCAGGCTCAAGCCACTCTTCTGGATGATTTGATTTTTTTCTCTTCTGTGCTGGGAATCCCTCCTGTGGGAGCTGTTCATCATGCATAAAACATTAAATATTTAGCAGGGATTGGGACTTCAGCTTCCTTGATCTCAGCAGAGTGCACTGACCAGAGGGGTATAGACTCAGTCAGATCAGTTATTACTTAACTCAGAATTGAACTGAATCAAATCTAGCAGAACAGCTCCAATAGGAGGAGCACCAGAGAGAATGGCTCATCAGTTTGTATGTCGAGTCATTTTACTGGCATGTGAGATAACAGCCTGCTTCAAAAGCTGAAATGTGAGTCAGGGCTTCCCCTAGGTCATTTTGGGAGCCAAGGACTGTAACCTGTAGGCCACAAGTGATCTTTGCATCCCTAACAGCTCAGATAGTGTTAAAAAGTGCATGACACAAACATTTTATATCATGGTGAAGAACTTCAGTGCCTCAGCAGACATCCATGGGCCAGCTGTGGCCCATCTCTAGAACTTTAGGATTCCACACTTAAGTGAGGCAGGATTTTCTGAATTGCAGAGTACCTGAGTCATTTACAGAGGAGCTGAGAGAGAGAAGCTGAGAATGGTATAGAGGATCCTCAGACATTCAAAATTCCTGGAGTCTCCTATATGGAGGGAAATTAAAATCCTTAACCCTTCCTCTTCCTTCTTACAGCATACTTACAGGATGAAAGCAATGTGAAGCCAAAACTTAACTTATATTTCTCTCAGCTGGACAACAGAGATGTAGAAAGGCACACAGATTTTTCCACATTTTAGGATGCTGAATACATTAAGCCCAGGGAAGCCATGCTGTTGGTAGACACGATTTGGATAAAAGAGATTACCATTGCAACACAGCCCAGAGAGAAACAGTTCTGACACTAATAAAAGGAGAAAAAATAAATGACTTTCTTCTAAGTTATTGCAGGTCAAATACTATAGCAAAGTTATGTACACTAAAGCTCCAGTGACCAGAGGCAAAACAGCTACAGACCTTGGAATATAATGGGGGGAACAATTAGAGAGGATGTTGCAGAAAAGCATAGGTCTCCTTGGAGGTTCTCAGAGAGCACAGTGATGCATATCATGTAAAAATCAAACCTCCTTGGATTAGATTATCTAGAGCTAACTCAGTGCATTGAAAGTGTAATCTGTGGAGCTGCAGAATGTGCTGTAGTGAAGACATTGAAAGTGCTCCACTGATTCTTGAAAGGAAGAAAGATATTGTAACAGAGTTTGGCCAAGTTCTCTCTTGAATATTGAAAACAAACAACTAAGGAGAAAATGTGCAACGACTGGTACTCAAGGTACTTGTCTTACGTTGAAATCAGCCTATGAAGGTCCTTGAAAATCACATGTATACCAAAATGGTGAAGTAAGCACCAAAGTGTTGGAGCAAACATGCTTACTGAGGCTCTGTGCTAGACCCTCATACCTGACATCTACCCAGAATGACGCTTGGCAACAACTTCATTGATTTTGTGTCTCTTTATATTATTCCCAGTTTCAAAGTGACACTGAACTAAAACATTTTTTGTGTTAGAACATTGAGTGCAACAACCACAGTGTTTTAAATGTTCATTTTCCAGATTCATGCTCTGTTTGTAAAAGTGATATTGCATGGGAAGATAATTTGTATTGAACTGGTGTTTGGTAGGCATTTGTTATATGGGTATTTGGAGTGCTGAACTCTCCCAACTATGGGTGCAGGTGAGTGGGAGCATGGGTGGGGTGATGGAGCATCTGCACGGAAGTGTACTCTCCTTTTCCATACTGCGGGATAACTCAGCCTTCCTCTGCAGTCCACTGATCATCCATGTGACAAATAAGTGCAGTAAACGAATTGGACAAAAATCAAATGCTTGCTTAGGTAATGATACAATTCCCAACGTTTTCTATGCTGTCAGTCATCTCAAGATTACAGGTTTTATGGACAAAGCAGGTGGCTGAATATGACATTGGTGTAAAAATGCTGGTATCCACTCCCTGCTGTATTGTTGCAGTGACAGAAACGCATTTCTGCCATAAGAGCTACAGAAACAGACAGGTCATGCTGACAGGACAATACATATATTTTGCAGGAGAAGAGAACAGTTCCAAATAATATGGTATTGCTATTTCTTTAAATTTGAGTGATTACACAGATAATCTCATGTCTCTTTGAATCACAGTTTACAGGTCTTCAATGAATCATTTAATCTCAGCAGGCACTGTGTTGTTCTAGCATCCTGATGGGTATTTTCTCCCTGGCATACACTGAAATTCAAATTCAGTCCATGCCCTGTGCCAAAAAAAAATTATCTAGACTATGAATTGGATCTGTTTACTTGTCATTATCAGCTGACATTCAAGGCATGCTAAGAATTTTCATTGTAGGAGATATAACCAGTGCACTCACATGTCAACTCTACTGTGGAGACAAAAATACACTTTCCAAAGATTTGCCCTGAAAGCCTAAACTTTCAGTTAAATTTACATTTTCTTACCTTAACATTTCTGTGCCTTTCCATTTCACTTCTAGCTTTAGAGAGAATATGATGAAATCACAAAAAGCTGCTGCTTCAAAAATCAGGAAATCTCAGCAGCTTAAATACAGAGTTTCACTGGGGGAGGTATTCAGCTTCATTTTCAGAATGAGGAATTTGAAACAGCATGGGACTTTTCTGCACCTCGGAGTGCTACTCATTACAACTTACTAGAAACTTTGCCCCATTTTGAATCTCTTCTCTAACAGTGTCGAAGATGGTATAAAGCAGCTGTAAAATCTGCCCTGTGAATTGCTGGGTAATACAAAAACTCGCATTGTTAACAATAAGGTTACAAACAATATTATTTCAAAGTCAGGAAAAAGCAAGTTTATGGCAAAATTAGGCATTAATTCTCTTCTTTTTGCTCTATTATGTGGATTATAACACGGGATTTTTCTGCCTGTTATTTTATGCCATCTTTATTTCCATTGATTGCTATAAAATAAGAGCATTACAGCAAATTATCTGTAATCATAAGACTATCTATTTTTCCCTCAAATGAAATAATGTAATCCCATAAGTAGAGCTGAGCATGCACTGGATTTCTCTTGTGCAGAAAACTCTTTAATTAAAGAAAACTAATTCAGGATAGAATGAAAACCAAAATGATAGGAGAAACTAAATTTGGAAAGAAACTCAAGTGGCGTGGAATTTTCTTGGAATTAAAATTAAACCATTTTATCCGGAGCTTCACTTACTGCAGGATATCGTGGATGCTAGTAGCTCATATAAGTGAAAAATGCATATGCATTTGGATATGTTAATGAAGGAAGAATTGGTGAGGAAGAAGGAAGGAAGGGAGGGAGGGAGGGAATGAAGGAGGAAAGGAAAAAGGAAGGGAGGAAAGAATGGAGGGAGGAACAAAAGGAAATAAAGATGGAAAGAAAAAGATGGAAAGAGGACTTATCTAAAGACTAAAGGCTCAGAGTATTAGTTAGAATGTGTTAAGCATCTTAAATGTAAGAACAATTTGGAAAGTTTTTATTCTTACTGCTTTTAGTCTTGTGGACTCTGTGGAAGATGTCGGTGTTTAGAGGTCTGTAGCATTATCCGTTTGTCATTATTGGTCAGTGTTTGCTGTTCTCCAGGTGGAAATAAATTGTTAGACCTCTGTCACATGACTAGATATTTTCCATTTCTAGAATTTGAGAATTTAAATATGCAAAATATGTAGAGTTTTCCCGTGGAAGAATAATGCCATTACTGCTAATGGAGAATCAGAATGATTTGTTAGAGCCATTGGGAAAATGATTTCAGCTTTAAATGTTGAAGGAAAGAACAGGAACTAATAAATGTAAAACTGTCTGTGTAACTACAGAGTCATGCCTCATAGTGCTGGCTTGGCATCAGCAAATGCCATCTCCAAGACAGAAATTTATATTCAGGTGCCCAACCAATTTCCTCCAGCAGATGATGATGAAAGGATAAAAAGGAGTCAAATTGTTATCAAAACTTTACTCACATGTGTAACTTAAAGAATTCCTATTGCAAAATAAAAGAACAAAGCAAAATAAAGGGTTTTCCATTTCAGCCCTAGCTACCAGAATGATTCTCTGCTTGTTCTAGTGACTGCTTCATAATAAACATATTTTTTAAATCTTTTGAAAGAGGAACAAGTACACAAGATTACTTTCCCCTCTGTAAGCACCTGTGATGTGGCTGGTACAAATCTTTTACTCCTGATCTAATTAATTATTATATGTGGTTTCAAAGGATGAGGATGGAGAAAGATTTCTTCATCTCCAACATAGACACAATCCTCCCTATTCCTTCCTGCTCCCCAAACCACAGTGGGCACTGGGAGGCTGCTCTCTTTGTCCCAGCACAGGACAAGGGGCACTGTCTTCTCACCAAGATAATGCTGAGCACTACCCCGGCACATACACAGGAACTAATGAAATAGGTGTGTCAGCTTTAGGGAAAGACCATTCGGTGACCACAAGCAACTGAAAAGGTGGTGGTACTTAAATTTGAAATCATAGAAGACAGATGAGTTCAAAGGTAAATTCAGAAATGGGGATGGTCCCAAGATTATGGGATCTGGAGGTAACTGAGACGTCTAGATAAGAAGAACATAGAATATGTGCTGCCTCATACGGCAGAAGCTGAGAAAGAAACACATTTTCAGGTTTAAAAAAAAGTGATACTCCAAAGAGGAAAAATACAGTTATTTTATTCTGCCAAACCTTACACGTCACGTAAGAAGAGTAAGAAGAAAATAAATTAGCAGTTGACATTTTACACTTCTGTGGGTGAATCCGCATGTATGAAGCGCTCAGAAATTAAAGCTTCACATCCATTTTTAACTTCATTATTTTAGGTGCTGAAACTTGCTGAAGCAAAATAAAGCAATGAGCTAAAGTAGAAGAAAGCAGGCAGAAGTTATTAACAGGCTAACAGCATGGCCATTGCCTAGGGCCAGAAATAGCTGATGGATGATACGACAATAGTCAACAGACAAATCCTCATTACAATTGTAAATTTTGTGTCCCAAACAATTTAATCTCCTCAGTATGATCCCTAACCTCACTCCTTGCAGCAGCTGCACCACCACCTTTCAGCACTTGCATAGTTTGCTCATTCTGTATCCCTGGCACAGAGCAGGCGCTCGGAGATTGCCATCCTCAAAGTAAAATGGTAGTTCTAGAGGAACATCGGGGTGAGATGGAAAGTCCAGGTGTGCACTGGGCAGCCTATAGCATGCTGACAGGCAACACTGCTCAATAATGGATTTTCTGGAGAAATAAGTGGGAGAAGGAAGCACCCGCTCTGCGAGCACTGACAGATGCAGGTTTCATCCCCTATCACAAGGCAGAGAGATGCTGACACAGAGCACCTGGCTGAACTTGTGCTTTGTATCCTCAGCTCACAAGTGAAGTCAGCAAATACAGTCGCATTTAAGCAGAAAAATGAGGCTCTCAGAGCCACAATTGAGTTTGAGCAGTAAATCTTCCTCTTGCTTGATGCTATACTTATGAGCTGTGTGGTCACATGCTCTTCTCATTGTAACATTTTTTTTTTTTTACAAACTTCATGTAAATATAAATAAAGCATACACAAACTGACTGAAGTACAGATGTAGTTGTTGCATGAGGGCACCCAGCTGCTATAGGGAGCAGCATCCAAGCACAGCCTAGCCAATCTCACTCCATTCCACCTGGCCTCTGGGCAAGGGAAAGCCATGGGGATTGTTTAGTCTGGAATTGCCCAGTCTGAAGGAGGGTCAGGGTGAGACCTTATCGCTCTCTACAACTATCTGAAAGGAGGTTATGGTGAGGTGAGTGGTCAGCCTCTTCTCCCAGGTAACTGTGATAGGACAAGAAGGAATGGCCTCAAGTTGTACCAGTGGAGGTTCAGATCGGATATTAGAAAAAAAAGTCTTCTCAGAAAGAGTGGTTGGGCACTGGAACAAGCTGCCCAGGGAGGTGGTGGAGTCATCATCTCTGCAATTGTTGAAGAAATGTGTAGATGTGGCACTGAGGGACGTGGTTAGTGGGTAGATGGTTTGACTAGATGATCTTATAGGTATTTTTCCAGCCTTAATGACTCTATGATTCTAAATATGGCTGGGCAACCTTTACTCCTCCTCCCCAAAACATCTGGTGGTTTTATTTGCCACCTATGGAATGTTTCTTATGTGTAGGATTCACCTTGCTCACATTACAGATAGGAGAAGCAGACTATAACGTGCAGAGCTAACTTCCCATCTGTTGTAAACTCGCTGGAGTCACTAAACTCATACATATTGCAAACGTGGCCTGCATATTAAAAAAAAAGATGTTTTTTTCTCCTTGACTCATGCATTATCTGTTTGGGGACTGAGCCAGACCAACTCCACAGAAGAAACTTAGCTCACTCTCCTTTATAAGTGGTGAGAGCAACTATCTAGCTACTTGATTAATGAAAATTGTCTGTGGTGTGAAGTCTATGACTAACATGTTCAATAGGACTCTCTTTATTGATAAATTACCATACATCTCCAGCCATGATATAATTAGGTTATAGGGCAGCATTGTAAATCTAATTCAATTTTTATTGATGTATCTCAGCTCTGTCCCATCCTGTGGGATTCCTGGAAAACCAAAGTGTTGTTTTTATACCTTTCTAATTTCAGAGAAACACACCTCCTGCACTCATGGAAATCTTCTGGATACAACCTATTGCTGAGTGCGTTAACTGGGGCTCATTACTTTCGCGCTGTTTTTTGTTACTTCTGTTTCTGTTGTTTCTGCATTCCAAGCGCACATGAAACAGAGACAAAATGGTAAGATGCTTTCTCATTACTTGGCTGCTGCTGCTGTTCCCCATTTTATTTGAGCTTGGATTCAGCTCACCTCTAACTTCACTGCTACATTGAATCCATCTGAAATGCAGAGAGCTGTCTGTGAAAGAATGGGCCATCGCAGCTCATCAAGGTCCTGAACAAAAAGATACCAAACTCTTTGTTCCAGCTGAAAGGACTGATTCTCCTGTTTTGTTTTGGGTTATTAGCCCTTCGTTTATATGAAGTGCTGCAGTTGGCTCATGTGCTCAGGTGACCTGAAAAGAATTAAAATTCTCTTCTGGGATCTAATTAGCTCATCTTGCATGTCATTTTGCACAGTGCAGAAGGATAATAAATAAATAAATAAATATTATCAAAATTTGCACATTGGAATGGAAAAGTTACTGATCCAGATACCCTTCAATTTATTTCACATGGAAGTAGTAACGACCTGAGTCATTTTAAAGGTGAGATTCAAAGATGAGACAAACATCTAACTACTCCAACGAGCTTTACTCGTTGCCCCAGTCCATGAACCAAAGTGTGATTGCCATTCAGGTTCCCCCTCCCAAGGCATAGTTTCAGCTAACAAACTAACACTTTCTTCTTTACCCTCCACAATTTTCTTTCTTTCTATGCTTCCCTTTGCCCTCACTGAGCTTAATGATCTCCCCAGGTTGCTCTGCAGCTAATTAGGGCCAGACACAGGTAGCATCAAGTGATTCATTCCACAAGCTGTTGCAAAGCCAAGCCAAAGCCCTATGCCAACCAGCTGAGAACCCAGGCTGCTCTGTGCTTCTATTTTACACACCCACTGGGCTCCTGCAGCATACAGGGATTCTCATGTAATAAGTTCCAAGGGAAACATCAAAAAGGTACTTTGACTGAATTAGGTTCTCACATGTTATGATACATTGATATTTCCTTACAAAGGCAGATTCCAATTTTTAATTTCTGAATGTCTAAGTTCCCTTTGAGAATTGGATGGAAATAATTTTCATCTCTTGTAAGAGTGCAGCAATGTGATTTTAGCAAAGTTTATAATGCCAGATATTTTAACTGTTCCATCATACGACAGTGAGCAAGCTAAAGACTCCTTGATAAAGCTCTGGTTTCCTTTAACAGTATGTGGTTAGTCTGCTCCTATTTCTTCTGGTTGGTATTGATTTGTTTATTTTTCTGAGTTATCTGTTGCCTTTCCATTATCCCTTGCCTATTACTTTCTGAGAGTCCTGCCTATTCTTTCTATCAGTTTACTGTAAGGGCCAATTGAGAGATAAGTCAGACTCTCAAAAAGGTGTGGCTGTTGGTCATTCTGCCCCAAAAGCATGTTTCCCTCCATTACTATGTCTAACAGAACAGACAGCGTGCAGAAATACGTGCTCCCTAAGTTAAGAGATGGTAGCAGAAGTAGATTATAGGTATTAATAAGAAACTGCTGACAAGATGGTCATTAGCAGAAAAAAATATAAATATGTGTGTATATATATATATATATATATATATCAGCATTTCATATAGGACACAGGAAGCCAGGGTTTTATTTGCTGGATGGAAAGACATGTAGTTGGGAAATAATTACTGTTTTTTATTTTCTGATTTGGATTCTTTTACTTCAGGACTTATACACTGATAAACAATAGCAATAAGAAAAGGCTGGGCATTTTGAATATTGCTGCCGGGCTTATGTTATGGCTTTCCCAATTTGCAAGAATGCATCTCAGACTCTCATCACAAGGTAGACCTCAGACTGCCTAATTTCTGGAAAGGCAAAAATATCACTGGCTAAAATAAGCAAGCTTTTCAGAGGAGAACACAATAAATCCACAGAACATATTTTTCGTATTTTCCATCTGGTCGGCATCTGCTAGGCTCCATGTCACTACAGAATGTGTAAGATTCTTTTTTCCTCTGGTTTTTGTTAAATTATCCCAAATTTTAGAAAAAGCTAAAATATTAAGCCCATCTTAGAGAGATGAGAGAGAAGAAGAGAGAATCTTTGTGCAAGTGTCCTGACACTCTTTGGTTAAGGACAGCTTTCTAAACCAGTGAGACAAACAAGTTGGGGATGCAGGCAAAGCAAACTGCCATAGCCAGGTTCAGGACCAGCAGACCCCAGCCCAGGATATCTGCTTGCAATGAGGTACATGCTGGTGGCCAGTTTACAAGCTACTGATCTCACATCTCTTGCAATGACCACACGGCTGTTTCATAATTTACTTGATTCTCACTGCATAAAAGGCAATCGCAAACAGAAAACAATGCCAGTTTTGCCGGTTAGATCATTTGATTTTTGTATTTATTAAATATCTGGCCTAATTTTCATCACTGTAAGTATTGTAAAATCTCCTCTTTGAAGAACAGGTAGAAGAAATTCCTGTGAAACTTATGTCCGTAAAGGTAGCATGTGTGTTTTTTTTTGTTTTGTTTTGTTTTGTTTTTGCCTCAGGGGGTTCCCTACATGACAAAGCAGTAAATCTTCAATATATATGAAATGTATATTCATCCAAAATGTCTTATTATCCTGCTTCTTGGGTCACTTTCACCTGTTTTATACAACTGTTATTCCACTTTCCCCAAGGAGTCACTGCTGATTCTAAGCAGTATTGGATAAAGATGAGGCCA
This sequence comes from Pavo muticus, assembly GCA_016647715.1. Taxonomy (NCBI): domain Eukaryota; kingdom Metazoa; phylum Chordata; class Aves; order Galliformes; family Phasianidae; genus Pavo; species Pavo muticus. Next base: position 1,592,750 of record JACDJE010000133.1, read on the forward strand.
TACCACACTTCAGAATTACTTCAACTTTGTTTTCTGAAAGGTTGATTTAACATTAGATCAAGCATCTCTTGAGATCTTTTCATAAATTTGAAGTTCTACCCAAATATCATGTTTTGTGATAATCTTATGCCTTGGAAGTCATGGATTATCTGTATCATGTAAGATATTAAACTTGTCAAGATGTTGTTTTTTAATATGTCTTTTAGTTAAGACCATATCTTGACATGAATTATTCCTACCATAGTCTCTCACACACTGGTTCAGCAAGCAATCATCCGCTGCATCCATCATTTCTGTTGCTGTCTCACCATGTGTCTCTGAGGGGGTAGAGGGGGGAAGTTTCCAGTTAATCATTTTTTTGCATTTGGTATGCAAATCACTTAAAACTGAATGATGTGGCAATTTCAAACAGAATTGTCCTAAGACTGAAGTTTGAGCACTGAGTTGCTTGATAGATGTACTGTTTTTTTGTTGGATCTTGGTTTGGTGGTTTTGTTTTTGGGGTTTTGTTTTGTTATGTTTTTTGCATCTTAACAAAATTTAACAGCTAGAAAAAAATTCTCGTGATAATGTCTAGCCTATTTTCTCCTCAGAGATATGTTTGCAAAAAAATTTGTTTTATATTATCTTAGCAATAGGCTTCTGCTTTTAATATTTCAAACCTTCATCTGCCCTTGGCTGCTATGGCATTCATCTATCTGACAAAATGGGAAAAGAAAGTGCCCGTCAACGACTGAATGCTCCTTTAAGTAAACTTGTTAGCAAGGCGTAATGACCCCTCCAGGGTCTTGCGACTCCTGCAGGCAATGGGTGACACGGGGCGGCCAGACTCAGGACAGGACTGGAACAATAGAGCTTTTGCTTTAAGAACAATCTGTTTTCATCAGCCGTGAATGCACAGAACAATGGCACTGCGTAGGTTGCTCTTGGCTCTCTGAAGATGCATATAATGAGTGAAACAATGGCTTGTTAAGTTTAAGATTTTTTGTAGCCTCATGAAAAGCTCTGCATACTGCGTCTCAATATTGGGAGTTGTCCAGCCATAAATGCACATCAGTAATGTACAAAAGGCTCAAATTCAGGAAACAGAGCAAAGCCTGAATAAAATCTTTACACACAACAAGAAACACAGTGAGAGTTGAATTTCTCAGCTGTGTAAGCCAGGATGTCTGTGCAGAACAGGTAAAGACAGAGATGGGGTGAAAGGACAATCATCACCCTTCTGAATTTTTTCTGAAATCTGTACTGGGTATGGACAACTGAGTAATCTCTCAGGCTGCCTATGCTTTCTTCTCTGTGGATTGTAACAGAGATACATAGAAGCTCTTACCTCCATCAGCAACTGTTTTTGATTTTATACTTTCTCTAAAAATTAAGACATATTTTATAAGCAGCTCTTTATTTTGTGGGATCATCAGGTCAACTTGCTCATGAGGCAAGTACAGCAGCTTACTGAGTGTGTTTCCTTCTTTGCTTTCAGACAGAAAAGCTTCATACTTCTGATAAGCGATCCTCCTGTGCAGTGCTTATGGATAATCCAACTGTAGATTGGATCCACCTGGTAGAGCCACCGTTCCTGGAGCTGTTCAAGAAAAGAGTAGATGTCACAATGAGTGACATGGTCTAGAGCAGTCAGAGGCATGGGTTGATGGCTAGACTAGATGATCTTAGTGGTCTTTCCAACCTTAGTGATTCTATGATTCTTTTCTATAAAAGAGGAAAACAAAGAACATAGGGTTAGATACACTGTTTTCAAATTTTATTCAGTACTTTTTGCATACAAAAGCTCATAGATACATGTAGAACATGGGATGGCATGCAGATTTCTTCTGCCAGTTGACTGTACAAATTGCTAGATGATGCAATCATATTTCCTGTTAGTCCTTGTTTGATGTATTGAATGTTGAAGGTTTCTCCTCATGGTAGAACAGCTTCAGTCAAAGACAGCTGCTCTATGCCCCTCACACCCCATACTGCCTCCTGCAACCATCATCATCATGGCTGGGCCCCTCAACTGAGAAGAGGTGAAAGATCTGGGCTGGAATCCCCTCCAGCAGTCAGGAAGCTGAGACCGAGTCCCTAAGACACTTTGCAGGAGATCCAGCTTTCACTGTAAAACAGTATAGCATATATCATGCAGTTGTGGAGTTGTGAAGAAAATAACTTCAAAATTACCAGTTTTAGAATATGCACTTTAATTTTGCCTATTTGGGGTTCTTGTTGTTGTTGTTTTGGTTGTTGTTGTTGTTGTTTTTTGTTTGTTTTTAATGATGTCCCCAAACTCTATCCTAGAAAGCAGTCCTATTAGTTCTGTTACAAATGCTACATTCCCTGCTATTGACAGAGAAGTGGCTGTTTCTCATGCTGGCTGGATATTACAGGTGTCCAAATTTCTCTGCTGAGAGTATTTCTGCTATTCAGAAGCAGGAGGTCTTGTGGTTTAGTGCCTGTGAGGGCAATTCTATCCAGCATAAAGTTGTTCTTTGGAGCTAAGCTGTGCCACTGAGACTAGGAATGTTTCATTCAGATATTTCCCTTGTACAGCAATACTTTGAAGCTGGACATGAATGCTCCTGGGTTATAGCATAGAGCTCCAAACTCCTACATCTTCATTAAAACATTGACTTATGTTTTGCTAAAGGAATATTTCAATAATTGAATCATAGGTTGGCTTGGTTTGGAAGGGACCTCAAAGATCATCTAGTTCTACGCACCTGCCACAGGCAGGGTTACCAACGACTAAATCATCACTAAATCAGGCTGCTCAGGGCCCCATCCAGCCTTACCTTGAACACCTCCAGGGATGGGGCATTCACAAATTCTCTGGGCAGTCTGTGCAAGTGCCTCACCACAAATTGGCCGTTGACCATTCAATTTGGCTATTGAACAGTCAGCTGATTCACTCCACAGATACCCATGTGGGTCTTCGCCATGTGCTGAGCCACTCAATTTTGCAGCTCAGAAACCACTGACCAAACTCTCATGCTGGTATTTGCATCTCAAAATCTTAGCCTTTTGAGTGTGGAACAGGTAAGTGTAGAGCAGCCTGAGGCAGAGGGGTTCTATCACAGGGCATCTTTATGCTATACCTGGGAGGAGAAGCACTGTGTGCATCCAAGTTAGAAAATGATTATTTAGTCCTCTGAGATACAGTTCTATTTTTTTACTGTTAGAATAAGAAGTGAGAATGTGACTCAAAACTTGCTCCATCTCTTGCAAAAGAAACAACAAAACTGATGTAGACGGGAAAGGTCCTGGGCCAGGAACCTCGCCTGAGAAGGGCAAGTTGAAGCCTTCATTTCACATTCTCCTATAAAGAAAGGACACTTCTTTAGTTGAAAAAATAATGACCACTATCTGAAAATCATATATTTTATTTTTTCTGGGTAACTCACAGACATTTTACAATGGCAATAAAGTTTTAATTTAAAGCATCAATGATACAATCTTTCAAGAGGTAATGCTTGGTTTAGTCTCTGGCAGCTCTTTGGTCCAAATCTCTTGTCTTCACTTTTCATGGGCCATTAACGAAGAGATGAACTGCAGAAGAGAAACTTGATCCATTAAATCCATGCCATTAGTTCTTCGTCCTCTTTATCAATTGTATCCAGATCTACTTGGTGTCTGGAATTTTCCACGAACATCCATTGCTTGTTCTGTGTTTCTTTCCTGTTTGGACAGTTGTAATTTTAGAGTAAGCTTATCTTTTGCCCACAAGATCTCTTGCATGGAGAGAAAACTTGCTATGAATACTGATATTTTATTGACTCATTTTATTTCTCAAAAAATGCTATGACTTTGCATAACTCCTGATCTGGAATGTCTTGTTTTCCTGCCTAAAGAAACATTAATCATAAATTCAAGAAAGACAAGGGAACAGAAATAACAAAGATGAAACTGGAACAAGAAATGCATAAAACATTGGAAAGATGTAAACAAATTTGCCAAACATGTCTTTTATATCATAAGAATACCAATGATTTTATAGAAATAATTGCTTACATGCTAAAGAAAAATGCTTCTGATCATGACTGTTGTATTCTGTTTTGATAGCCCAAAATATTCCAGCGTCTGAAGCATTGAAGTAATTTTCCTTTCAAAGTAAAAAGAAATATCAAATACAGAAATAGAACTAACAATAACCAGCTTTTTTGACAAAAAAAAAGTTAGAACAATTTTGAGTAACTTAGAGAAAGATAATGAGACCAGATTTCCTTTCATTTATGAAAAAAAATGCTGTGAATATTTTCAGCAAAAATAGGTAATCATTTAAAGATTGCTTTACTTGACAAGCTATTTTCTCTGAAAAGTGAACCAGAAGATTCTTCACTATTTCAGTGTGTGAGTTTCCAATGCTTATCACCTTAGTGTTTGAAGGATATTTAACATTGTTAAGAATAGGCAAAAATTGTCTTCCAGCTACACTAAGTGAGGCAGACAGGCATGGTCACACCAAAGCTTCAAAAAACAGCTGCTCCATTTTGGATGCTTAGTTTGAATTCTTCCAAGCTAAGCACACGGAAGCATCTGAAATTAATGAGCCTATGTTAATAACCTGATAAAGGGCACTCTGAGGAGAAAACTGCAAAAACATAAATGGGTTTGCTTGATGCAGCGTCATTCCCCACCTGAGGCTACCTCCCCTCTGTCAGCACAGCAAGGTGGGAGGGTCAGCCACAGGTGGCACTCATCCTTCACCACAGCAACAGAGAGTGATATCCCCATATCAAGAAAGGACAACTGTTCTAAGGGACTGAAAAAATGCTTCCATCCTTATAATTCCGGGCCAATGGGAGATTTTCTGTCTAAACACATGGAGGTATCATACCAATGTGATATGGTTCTTCTGGAGCAGAAGGTGCTGGGTGTAGGGCTGGGAGAAGCAGGATGACACAGCTCAAAGCATCCTGCTATGCAAAAACCACCATGGATGTGTGCAGGGAAGGGATGGGAGGGCAGTGCCTGTTTGCTCTTCTGGCTGCTCTTCTGTATTTAAACATGGGCACGAGCTTCAGCACCCTATCCGCCATGCTGGCCTGAGAGGGGGTGGTTTGCCAGGGAGTGTCTGGCATTGTTACCTAGAATGAAAGAGTTCAGAAAATGCATACCAGAGAAAATATGTTTCCAGTGTTAAGAAAGAGAAAAGGATTACAATAGCATTGAAAATGCCATACAAAGGATATATCCATTCTCTACCTGTCTAGCTTGTAGAGGATTTGGATGGATTTTAACTACACGGAGTCAGCTATTCTGACTGTAAGGACTGCACAAATAAGCATGGTCTCCATTCAGATCATACAATCAACCTCTATTTCCTTACATTGCTCAGCAGTACCATAGGTGTATGCTGTCTCAGTGTGCTGCACAGCCTACCTGTTTCCATGCTTCACCCAACACTCTCCTTCCATAGAAATTGAGCCCACAGCTTTCTTTGGCATATGGATTTTCTTCTTCCTAGGGACTGCTAACATCTCATCAGTAAAGGCAGGATGCCAACTAAAGAGCAATATGTTTTTTTTCTGAAGACAAGGGAAAAAATTAGACCAGCAGCAATGAAACTTAAATTATGCATTTTACTCAGTTTATTAACTGCTAAGTTTTGTTGTAAAGACAATTCTAGGATGTGTCGCTGTTTCTCCATCTTTTCTTTCCTCTCCACAAAGTTAGGAGTAATTCTCATCCTATCTACTATAGTACTGACTTGTAAAAATAAACACGAAGAGCACATTTAACGGAAGGGAGAGAAGCACAAAATAAACATACCGTTATTTTGCTTGTCTCTTAGAAAAAAACACAAACGCACACAAAAAACACTGAGTTTTCAATGCTGTTTTACTAAAACAAATTTTCAGACCCCCAGCAACAAACAGATAGCCACTCATTAGTAAGAATCCCAATGGATATTGTGGAGTCTGACTACTCATGCTTTTGAGATGTAAATATGAAAATTGCTTTTTGAAGAACTAAAATGTAAAAGCAGTTAAAGTTCAGGATTCAATTTTTTCCTCGCCTTTTGAATGATAAATGCATTTACATTTTAATTTTCAGTGTTTTCAATTTTCATCAGTGAAAGGCTGTATTTCTGGATGAAAAGCACAATAATAAAATGTTCTCCAGTCCATAATTTTCTTGTAATTCACAGAAATGATCTGAGGGCATATAGCTCACTACAATATATATTATAGTGTTCAGTGTGGAGAACTCAATTGTTAGGGCAGCAATTTCAAACATATGTATATTAATGAACTGGTTTGGGCTTCATTAGAAATTCCTATGGAGTTTTTTGCTGACATAGAATCATCTCCACTATAATCTTACAAATCTGCAAAGATTGTCAGAACTGTTCATGTTATTTCATTTATTCAATCAATATATGTGTGTCAATGCCAATTACCCTGCAGAAATCCATGTAATAGTCTTATTTTTTTTAAGGCCATATGGCATCATAGATTATGAAAGGAACAGAACAATGCAACACGCTATGTCTTACATTATTTGGCAAAGCATCGTGGCATTATTTGTAAGTGGAACTTACTATACATCTTCTGCTTTTATTGCATTCAGTTCCCTTCCTGCACTTGAAGGGATAAAGCAGAGTAAAAAATGTGGGGGAAAAAAAAAAGAAAGGAAAAAAAAGAAAAAAGGTCTGAACAAACACTGGACGCTTTACTGGTCTTTACTCACACCTACTCACTTTAATCACTCTGGATGCTAGAAGGAAACTGAAGAAAGAAATATTGTAACTTGACAAACAAAAAACAGCATCTACAGCTAACAGCTGCTCAATGCAGAACCCATTATAAAATGTGAGATTGGTGTGCAGGGCTACAAAAACATACAGATTCTATTCTCAAAAACAAACAAACAAACAAACAAACTTGCTACATCAATAAATAAGATAAGTTGAGAAACAAGACCATAAGGCAAACGTGTAGGAGGTCAACAAAATTCTGGTAGCTAATGCTCAGAAGTGAAGCTGAAAAACAGCACAGAGAGGAGAATGCATTCAGCACATTGCCAAAGAGCAGAGACAGGCTGCAAGCAATAGCTGGCCTCCTTGGGGGAACCAGCAATTCTGTCTTAGCACAAGAGCTCCTGCAGTTGGGAGGTGCCCCTCTGCCTGTGCTAGGGAAGAGCAGAGAGCTTCTTTGGAAGCTGCTCTGTAACGAAATGGCTCTCTTCTTTATTGCAGTTAATGTTTTTTTTTCTGCCTGCAGCTGGCACTTTGCTCTACTCCCATACACTCCTCTTTCCCTCTCTAAAGCTTCACTTTCATAGAATCATAGAACCAAGTTTGGAAAGACCAATAAGATCACCTAGTCCAGCCATCAACCCATTTTCTCCCTGCCTAGGTGTGCAGAAGCTCCCACCAGCACTCCTTGCACCTGATTCATTTATGTCTTCTGATTTGGTTTCATTCGTCAGGCTTGGCCATCCATCTTTCCAGGAGGCTATCAGGTTCTTTCATTTTGTCTCAGCACAAGAGATAGGGCTGTGAAGGCTATCACTCCAACCCTCTGCTCTCTTCAGCTTTGGTGCTCTGAAGGACTTCTCTGCATCTACATCTCCCCATCTGGGGAAGAGAGAGCCTCTTCCACAACAGGAGACCAAAACCCCGGCCTTTGCAACACAGTGACTGGACAGCTGGCTGCTTTTGTGGAATATCATAGAATCATAGAATGGTTTGGGTTGGAAGGGACCTTTAAGATCAACTAGTTCCAACCCTCCTGCTATAGGCAGGGGCACCTCCCTCTAGATCAGGTTGCTCACAGCCCCATCCAGCCTGGCCTTCAACACTTCCAGGGAGAGGGCATTCACAGCCTCGCTGAGCAACCTGTTCCAATGTCTCACCATTCTCATAGTAAAGAATTTCTTCCTAATATCTAGTCTAAATCCACCCTCTTCCAGTTTAAAACCATTTCCTCTTATTCTGTCACTAAAGGTATGACGCCAATATGTCCAAGGATAAGCACAAGGAAGAAAAAAGATCTTTTTAAAGTAAAAGTTAGAGTATGCTTTGGCATCATTGCTGTAAATGATGCATGAACCACATCATACTGGAAACAAACAACCACAGTTGGTCTGGGAGTCTAACTTGTTTTGAAAGAAAAGTCAAGAACAGTGTTTGCTCAGATCAGGAGAGCTACCAGTCCCGGTGCAACCAACACAATTTTAGATGTGAATTTTGTAAGAACAGTACCCTGAAAATTGAAAAAAAAGCATATGCACTTCTACAGTGGTGATTCCTCATTATATATTCATAGCTGTACATATTATTCTAAATTTTATATGTGTATTTATTGACAAAATGATGTTGTCAATATCTTTATTCTGAGACATAATCTACTGAAGCAGTCTTAAAGTCCAAGTACTATAATAAAACACTTTGCACTTTCTACCTCAGAGGATCATGTCCTTCACATCTCTGGAAACTTAGTCAAGATTGTTGTGTTTGCTCATCCTAAATTTATTTGACCTTAATCCATGCTTGATGATGCACTGAGAAAGCCAGTAGGGACACAGCAGACAAAATAAGAGATGTGCCTCACGGCAATGAGCAGTTTATTCTAATGATTATTTATAAACCCCTTCAGTTCCCCAAGATGTGCTTTAGTGCTTGATTATAGTTTTTTTCAGTGTTTTAAAAGCTGTTCCTAATAATATGGCAGATTTCTCTGGCTTTTAGAATTGTTTAAGCTTCCAATTAATTTTGTGCAAGTTATGATGCTAAAAGGAGTCACTTGCCCCTAGTCACAGCCTGTAACCAAGAACAGGGAACATCACCACTAAGTACCTACGCCTCACAAAAGGCCCCTTGAGATTTCTGAACTCCCCAGATGTTTTTTTTCCCCAAGTTAAGGCTGCAGGACTTGGCTGTGAGTTTGCAAGTGCCAAGGAGCTGAACTGGGTTTTACTGCTCCATTACTCATGTGTCTCTGTTTTTCCCCAAACTCTTTATATAGCTGCCACAACTCCTCTGCACCTTCCAAGAGATGGATGAGCCAAGAAACACCTCTTTAGCAATAACTGTAGTACCTGCCAAGTGCCAAGTCATCTATTTTACGTAGGATACAAGCAGTAGCTCTGTGTGCTAGACTGCAGGCCAACCATCCTGTAAATAAATTCTTGTCTTTTCAAGCTGACCCTCTGCACACATTTAAACACTTCATTCTGCAGACCTGGGCTGCACTGTGATGCATGGCACTTGGAGCTGGGCAATGCAGCCCAGCAGGATGGCAGGACCTGCAAGGAGCTCCTCCTAGAGAATGGCACTGCTGAGAGGCAGAAACCTCCCTTGCCCAAGAGCAAAGATGGAGTTTTCTGCAAGAGCCTGAAAACATCCCAGTGAGGAGGGAAAATCACTTTTTGAGGGGATGAATGCTGGGGATTTTTACACTAAAGTATAGAGTAAATATACATAAATTTATAGAATAATAGAATAATTAAGATCATCTAGTCCAACCATTAACCCATCACCACCATGCCCACTAAACCATGTCCCTCAGTGCCACATCTCCACATTTCTTGAAGACTTCCAGGGATGGTGACTCCACCACTGCCCTAGGCAGCCCGTGCCAGTGCTTCATCGTTCTTTCAGAGAATAAATTTTTCCTAATATCTAATCTGAACCTCCCCTGGCACAACTTAAAGCCATCATCTCTTGTCCTATCACCCCCACCTCACCACAATCCCTTTTCAGGCAGTTATAGACAGCAATATGGTCTTTCCTGAGCCTCCTCTTCTTTAGACTAAAGAGTACCACCCCCATCAGCCGTTCCTCATAAGACTTGTGCCTCAGACCCTTCATCAGCTTTTTTGCCCTTCTCTGGACATGCTCTAGGGCCTCAGGGTCTTTCTCATGGTGTTCCCATAGTGGCCTTGCAATGACCTTTCTCCAGGATAGGTTTTCCCTCATTTGGGTACTGCTATACCCCAGCAAGCTGCAGGAATGGACTTACAGCACAAAGCAGAGCCCTACTCCTACTGCAGATAACTGCAAAGCTGCCTGGCTTGAGCAGGACAGGCGTGCGTGGGATGAATTCATCTCACTGCAGCAGTGAATATCCCCACTTCCCATTTAAATGCAGGCACAGAAGTTTCTCGCTCAACCCCTAACCTGTGCAGCTCATCTCTGTTGGGCACACCTGCCCTCCCTTATGGTACTGTGCCCCGACTTATCCTAGGTACAAAGTGGGGAAAAAATACTCAGAGTGGGCTTTGGTTTTCTTAGGCTGTAGCTCCTGGATTGGGTGGGTTTTCCTGCTTGCAGCTGAGCTGACTTTTGCAGCAAATAGCATAGATTAAGCTCTGTGCTCTGAGCAGGGATTTCTCATTTCATACATCATTTATAACTTTCTGCAGTGATTCCATAAAGTCAGTATCTCTCCGTAACACAAAGATGAGAAGGATGGAAAATATAGCTGAAAAAGTGACAAACCTGCAAATTGCATTTATGTAGAATTCTGGTGCCACAAAGCTTCTACAGCAATTTTATGGAAACCTAGCAAATTCAGTATAAATAAATTTGCAGTTTAGGAAAGTTATGCATTTATGGATTTCAGCACAGTGCCATATTACAGTTTAGCAAAGATGCTAAATGTCTCTCACACTAAATGGAAATTAAATCTGCTCTTCTATTTTGTCAGATCAGGTCGTTGCCTATGATGCGCCACTCTTCCCTCACAGAAGTTGCAGTAGCAGTGAAAAATCACACAAACAAAACCCACTTTTGCAAAGGTTGCAAACACTGAGTACATCAGATTGCTCTATAACTGGCAAGCGATGTCTTTTTTCATTTTTTGTTTCTCTGCAATTCTCCATCAATCACAGGAAAGCATACTGAGCTTTCTCTGGAAGAATCCCAGCACATTTTGGTGACATCCTGATTCCAGGGAAGCAAAATCCCACAGGTTTTATTAGAGACACAAACTACCACTTTGTACCGAACACTTGTTTTCATAGTCAGGGCCAGTTGCCAAAATGCTGGTCCTGATCCTGCTTTAAATTAGGATTTACTATGATCTAAATTAATGAAGTCAGATCGCTGTAAATGAGAGGAGAACTGGGGCAATCTGCTGTGAATTTGCTGACACCAAATAGGAGCTGAAGAAGTGAAAGATTTTCTTACCAGACTTCAATTTCTAACAGGCAAATGTTTACAAAGAAGCATCCTATCATGCCTGACACCCATAATAATAGCCATAAATATGAGTATATTTAGCTGTATTTTAAGTCAATAGGAAATAACATCAGTAGTACACACACACTGGCAAATACACATATATGAAAAAATAAAATTGAATTCAAGCTGAAATGCTTTTCATTACAGTATAGCATATTGCCATCAGATAAAGAAAAATATATATATTATTCTCTGTCTAGCTCTTCCAAAGGAAATAATACCAAAGGTTTAAGAACACGCATTGGCTTCCTTCCTGATAGGATTTAAAATGTTCTTTTCCAACATAAGTGCAAAACCAAACATTAAGGTTGAAAATCCAGCACACCAGTCACGCACATTCAAACCTGATGTGAAAAACCTGGACCTGCTCAAGCCAGTGGCACAACTCCCATTGACTTCAGTGGGGCCAAGATTCCACCCAGTGTTCCTAGGAGAACACTGAACTGGCCGCATCATGTGTCTCACTTAATGGACTACAGAAACATACATGATTTATTAAGATCTGCGTTCAACAAAGAAATCAGTCTAATTGTGGAAAGTATTTAAATGAATCTGTAACTATAGGACCACTAAGGTACCATTCAAAATCTTATTCTTGATGCTGCCTGATTTCTCACTTTCCAAAGAAGTGCTCCAGTAAGGAAATTTGAATGCCATTTCCCACTGTTCCTACACTATAACAGTACAGGTATAGGAGTTTTAGCAAAAGCTTCCATGAAAGAAAGAATAAATAAATTTAAAAGCCTTCAAACCAGAAGATATTTAGGTACAAACTATGCAGAGACATGAGTAAATGATTTTGTTACTATTTTTTGCAAACCAAATCCCTACTTATTTTTACCCGATTACAAGTTCACTGTAAAATTCTGATCCAGATTTTTCTGCTAACTAAGTGAAAATTGTTTGGATAGTAAAGTCAGAATTTCTAACATCTCAATCAAGATCCTTTCTGAGCTTTTTAATAACAAAATAATTACTTTCATTAAAACTCCAATTCTTTAACATCCAAAACAAACACTGTGATAAAATATCTGTTTCTCTCGGTCAAATTCCACTATAAGAATGAAACCATTAGGATTAACATGAAGATTAATATTTTCTCTAAGTAGAATAGATCAAATAGTTTCAAGTTTTGCTGTATCTTAGATCATTTCATAGGAGGACACAATTCTGTATTCTGTTCTGCAGTTGCTACACCTCTAATAATGTTATGATTTTCCTGTCACTTCAAAGTGTTTGGCCAAAGCAGACAAAAATATCATTTAATTTGTTTTCCTACACAGCAAAGCTATAGCATTTTACTTTTTTGCTTTGCTGAGTATGTTTGACTGCCATTAAGCACTTTAGTGAGGGGACACTGAACTGTTATGCCCCACTGGGATGGCCCCATTCTCCTACAACCCTGCAAGAGCACTGCATGACTGGTGAAGGATGGACAGATAACATTAGCACCCTTTGTGTTATCAGTGGTGGGAGAAAGCAGCTGAACCACAACACAGATTTGCATATTACCCCGGTGTGCCCACCTGAGGCCCCATCCTATGACCTGCATGCATCCCTAGGGCTGCAGACAACCACCAGTGCCCAGGAGGAGCCAGGATCAGAAGCCAACTGCCCAGGCCCCCCTGCACTTCTGAGGATCTCTGTTCCCAAAAAAGGAGCAGAGAAGCCCTCCTGGCATGGGACAAGGCTGCTTAGAGGTGGCCATAGGCATCATTGCTGTTCCATGCTGAGGATGGGATAGCTCTTCTGGATGAGCTCCCACAGGAGTGGACTAGCCATAAGCACCAATACCTAGTGCACAAGGAGACAAACATGGGGCACCATATCCCTCTGGTGAGGCAGGAACTCCTTTCTGCCCCCAAACATGACCATCAGGTAGAGCCTGAGTGTGCAGAAACAATGCACAAAGCAACCACTGAGAAAGATTTTAACTTCTGAGAGCAAATACTTGCCAACCCCACCCAGCCCCAGCCAGAATGTTTCCAGGCAAAAAGCTACTGAATGTGAATAAACTCTGACCACTGCAGGCAACTGTCAAAAACTCTAAGCAATGAGATTTGGTTATAGGCATTTCTTAATGTAGAACAGCAGTAGCAATGAATATGCTGGGACAATGAAGAGTTTTTTATTCTCTTTCTATGGAAGAAAATAAATGGGGATCTTCATATATTCACTGACTCCAAAGCCAAGAAAACATAGTCATAACCACCCAGCATAACCCCTTGCACAAGCTAGTTGTATAACTTCTTCTGAGTGCTTGATTAAATATTCTCCTAAAAGATGTACTTTACTTTTGCCATAAACACATCAAGAGATGCTGCATTTACCACATTCCTTGATAAATTATTCCTTTTTTCCCTGCTAAGAAACTGCATCTTCTTTCAGGATTCATTTTATCTAACTTCAATTTGCAGCCATCTTGTTATGACTTTCTCAGCAAGATTGAAAAATCCCCAGCAAGGCTCTTGCAAAAGAGCTGAGTGGGATTTTGTTATGCATTAAGCACCCCTACTCCAAGCCATCGCTCAGCCTTCCCTTTGATAAGGAGCTCAATCTGCTCGCAGCTCCTCACATCATGATGCTCCACGTCTGTGCCACAGCATCTTGTTTGCAGCCCCTCTTTCCTTCACAGCCCTCCCAGTCCCGCCCATTAAATGTTATTTCTGTTTTGTCTAGCATGCACTCTCCCTTTGTGCTGCAGCCCTCCCCAGTGCACCATCAGGATAATTTCTCAAGCAGAAGTCTCAGGGAAACTCAGCTGTTAGCTGCTGAAATATGACCTTCTGCTGCGTCTTCTCTGCCCTCAGAAATGGCATTACAGCAATAAACTTTTATAGCAGTTTCAGTACCGAGGCCTATTTTAAACAGCATCATCTTGTTTCAAATCTCACTGACGAATATGCTGTTCATTGGATCTCCCCTTGAGGTATCATGGGAAATGCAGACCATCAGCATAATTACTGAGATCCCCATTCCCCTTCTCTCTCTGTTACCTTTCCCAGGCATGACAACTCACCAACGAAGGGAAGGCTTCTCTGTGGGGTGAACAGGTACTGCCATCCTTCCTCGCCCACTTCCATCTGCCTCACCTGGCCCCAAATACTTAATGTGATGGCTCACTCTGAAATTCTTGTTCATCTCTGATTTTTTTTTTCTTTTTTTCTTTTTTTTTTTTTTTTTGTGGTGGTGGAAAGAGAATACAGTTTATTAGCTGTGGTTTTTTCCTCAACGTTACGAGTAGAAGCCAATATTTTACTGACAAAAGGAAATTTATAAACAGCCAATTTCTAAATGAAACAGATGGCTTATTAAAAATGAGCAGTCATTTCTTTGGCACACCACAACAGTTTTAACTTTTTGTATTATAATATTGCTGGCTTTGTGTACGTTGGAAGTAAGAAGAGTGACAGCTATCATAGACCCACCACATTAAGCAACAAAGAAAAAAACAGTGCTGTGTTTTGTTGCAAATTACAAAGATCCTATTACCTTCACATACAGCATATAGCATAACTACGCAAAAATTCAAGCCTGCATTGAATTCACAAACAAAATACTGCCATACATTTCCAATCCTGACCCAGATCTTGCAGACAAGAAAATAGTGGTCCTAGACATCTGCAGTGCCTGCTACAGCCCTTCTTCAGCTAACTGGGAGTGAGATCCCTCCTCCAGGACATGGGTAAACTGAGGTAGCCTGAGACAGAGAGACTTTTTTCCTTCTGGCTTAGAAAGCGAATTAAATCCTCAGTAATTCAGACAGCTCGAATGTGCAGCCTAAACAAACAATCATGTATAAGACAGTTTTAATTTCATAACTGCAAAAATCCTAGAATCGTGGAATCATTACGGGTGGAAAAGGCCACTAAGATCACTTATACCAACCATCAGCCCACCACCGCCAAGCCCCACTAACCGTGCCCTCAGGGTCACATCTCCACGGTTCTTGAACACCCCCAGGGTCAGTGACTCCTAAGCCTATGCCAGTGCCTTATCCCTCTATTGGAGAAGATTTTTTTCCTAATATCCAACCCAAAATGAATAAAGACACATTTCAGCATTGGACAAAAATCTGGAGGACTTCCTTTTGCTTTTCATACCAAAATGCTTCAAGAAAAGTCTTTCTTTCTCTCCTTACTAATATATATACTTACATATAAAAACATATTAGAATGCTGTAGATATATTAGAATACAGCTTTAATTTCTAAAAGGTTGGGGGATTTGGTTTCTCTCCATTTATCACATCATCAGAATAATGGAAATAGCACTCTAATCTTAGTCAAAAGTTTGCATGACCAATATTTCCTATGAGATTAAAACAAATCAGAAGAAGACAAGCTTACCCATTACTCATCCAAATACTGCAGCTGTTATTCTGAACCAAACTCCTGAGCTAAATCCGGAAACCTGTGAGATTTCCTTTTCTTCATCAATGCACAGTGTGAAACAAGCATCTTTGAATATATTTGTTTGAAACTGACACTTAGAGAATATTAATACATCTATATCTAGATTAAAGGTATGATAATTCATCATCTGTAATCACTGTTTGGATCTTCACAGCTACAGAGCAAGGAAACATTAACCTCTAGAATTACTTTGGCAAAAAGATGGTCATTGAAAAAACTATGTGCGCACCTGTGAGCTAGTAGTGTTTTATGGCCAAGGATTTGCATGTCTGTTGATTATCTAGCATGTGCAGCTTCCAGATTTTTAATCAGCAACTTGCCACAGAAGAGGAAAAGATATCACCTGAGTCACATATACATTTCTGAAATGGACAGCGCACTAATCTTCCCACGTTGTCCTACACCATACTTTTCTAGAACTATGTTGCTGACACCATCATGAGATATTGGCATATTAAGCGAAGTCTGAGGACTTCAAAAGACTTCCAAAGAAAGAAACCCCAGGACTTTGTACAAATGGGTCTCTGCCTGGACGCTATGTGTAATGAATCTGTAGTAATTTCATTTAGAGTGCAGCAGAGAAAAAGGTCACTTCAAACATGGGAAATTAGGCGGTGTGATTCTATGAGAAATTGTGTTGAAAGGATTCATTTCTTCAAAAAGTAAAATAAAAGAACAGCTAAAAATATTAATCTTGTTCCTCCAATGTTTGATAAAACAGAGCACATGAAAGGAGCAGCCAGCCTGCAGCAGATACCCTGCCACATCCAGCCTATGGTTCAACCAGACAAAGAGAATGCATACACACAGACTGCTTTTTTCTCCAGCTATTGCCTCCCTTCTAGAGGACATTTCAAGCTGGTAAATCCTGCAGCTCCCCAGTGCCTCACTAAAGGCAACACCCTGGGCTCCCACTGCTGGAAATTGTATCAAAATAAATGAAGATGCTGTGGCACTGCCTTGCCACATTTTCCTGCAGAACAGAGTGAGGAAAGAGCATACCAAGAGCTATCAACATGTCGCACGTGCAGAGACTTGATTTTTGGAAATGTCTTTAGCCAGCAGGACAGCAGCTAAGGGTGTTTCTAAAATCTACATTTTACTAGATCATCCCTTTAATCAATAGCAGTTTTAGAGGCTGATTTCAGGCTGCACATCCTCAGTAGCTGGCCTCTCCTGTGATAAAACATCACATTTTTTATCTATTAGCTACACTCCATCCTAAAAGGTTGTCATTTGTGCGCTGAACATACTGGACATTTATCCGCAGTAATAGCTATTGATATTTTTGTCTTAAAATATTAGCAAAGTAGCAAGCATATAATTGTTGTACTTGGTCTAAAAGCAGAAATAATATCCCATCTGAGCTGAACTGGACCCCAGGCAGTGACAAAACCAAGAGGGTCTGTGTGCATGACAGTGCACTTGATTTATTGCCTCAGACTGTATGCAGTAAAAGGCGGTGTCAGAACTTATTTTCAGGTGACAAAACACATAAAAAGGTTATTACAAGGACTCCAACAAGCTTCTACATGCCTGATGGGGAAGAAGATAGCACTGTGATGTGTTACAGAGGAAAGAAGCAGAAACACAGGAGATGGAGAATCACTGCCCACCAAGGAGCTTCCTGGCATGCAGCTGAGAGCCATAACACCCAGAGCTGTACATACCCAAAACACAGATTCTCAAAGCTTTTATCTCATCCTGAGGCATTTAAGCAGCTAAGAACAAAGTCCCTAAGGCATTCAATATTTTGCTTCTAGGCAAAAAAAGACTGTGCTCTGGAATGAAGAGCTCAGTACCATGCTGCCACCAAGTTCCCATTTCTGTCCCTACCATGAGCCTGACAAGGTCATGCATCCTGACAGCACGTACCCTGAGCACAGCATCCTGCACACCAATCAGAACATTCACATATGCTGTCACAGGGAACAAGCTCAGGGAAGGACCCCCAGCATCCCATTCTGGGATCCTCAAAGGAAAGCCACTGGCAATAAAAGTCAATGGCAAAATCTCAGGAGGGTCACAAGCTTCACATTAGTCTCTTTTACTCTCTTAGTGGGCCACTAAAAAAACACAGTTTGTCAGTCAGGGTGGCTTACACCTTGCCTAATTTCAGCTGCCTGAAGGTTAAGTGCCTGCTCAAGGGGATGCTGTCAACACAAGGAGAGAGATGCTCTCTCCTTGGAGAGAGGGATATAGTTTAGCGAGAACCATTGGTGATAGGTGGATGGTTGGACTAGATGATCTTATAGGTCCTTTCCAACCTTAGTGATTCTGTGATTCTGTGATTCTGTGATTCTGTGATTCACAGGGGACTATTTATCCCATGCAGGTGGGATCAGACAACTCACTGTCTCCTTCTCTAAGTGATGTCTGTACTGCAGGACATTTTCTTCTCCTGCTGATTTGGGGTATGTCTGTACTGCAGGACAGCTCCCAAGAAAGGCTGGGGCTCCTGGGGCTCCCCAGATCTTCCTGTAAGGAGCAGCCAAAGCATGCAAAGGGACAGCATGTCCCAAAAAATCCAATTTCACCCTGAGAGGAGATTCTGGTCAGATGTTAGGAAAAATTTCTTCTCCAAAAGAGTGGTGATGCATTGGCACAGGCTGCCCAAGGAGGTGGTGGAGTCTCTTTCCCTGGAGGTGGTCAAGAAACATGGAGATGCGGCACTGAGGGACATGGTTAGTGGGCATGGTAGGGATGGGTTGGTGGTTGGACAAGGTGATCTTAGTGGTCTTTTCCAACTGTAATGATCCTACGACTCCATGTTGTAATACAAATGTAACCTGGATTAATAGCTTAGGTGATGGTCTTTTAAACCAGATCATTAGGGGAAAAACTCAGAATGTAACAATACCTAATGTAATGATACTTTTAATGGCAGTTATGAAACAACACCTTCAAATATCACCAGAATAAACTTTGAGCACACTCTTTCCCTAACTTTCAGTCCGAACTCATGCTAATAGAAAGTATATATTAGTGGACAATTACATGGGTTGCTCTTTTTCGTTTAGTATATTTCATTAGCTTCTTCACAAACATAGAGCTTGAAATAACTTTGTTGCAAAGAAAAAAAAAAATAGAGAATAAGAAAGCTGGACATATATGTTTTTTTTTTTTCCCAACTAAATTCGGCAAAATCAGAGAAGAAAGGGAGTTCCTTTCTCATTTTGTTTCACTCTCTTCTAAAACTTCAATTTCAAGTGGCATTGCTTTTCAGAAATGCTGCATGAAACTATGTCAGAACTAGAAGCAAGCACTTGCTGCTTTCAAATACATAACATAAAAATGGTAGCATTTAATATTACAGTGTTGGGGTACTATTATTAGTATTTGCCAAGATTAAGTCTTGAACACTATTCTACCCTAACACTTTTTAGGGATTCTCCATAAAACAGTTGGTATTTTGTGTACCTTTACTGTGTATCACAAAGAAGTCTTGCTGATTGCGCAGTCATCTCGAGTTATTTACATGGTTAGGCATGGAGCTATCTGCATGATATAGGGTAGGTGGGAGAGATGCGCAATCAAAAAGCATACGCTCATTTGCAAACGCTTGCTAAAGAGGATTCTTCATAAGCAATAGCTACTCTGTTGTAAAACTGTAATTTAACTAATGTGTTTTGTTTTATAAACATATAAAATAAAAATAATGGGCATCTTATTTACAACAAACAATGAAATATGGGCTGAAAGTCAACTGTTTTAAGCAAATACAAAACATTCTCCTGGAGCTGTCTTCTGTAATGCCAGTTTAGCTAACCAATTCATCTTAGTAAAGAGAGTTGGGGCCTTTGTGGCCTCTTAGAGAACAGAAGTATTTGTTCAGCTCCTTCATCCAGTTTCTTTAGCAGGTACAGGGCTGTCACCGAGCTCATGGTCTCTGGAAACCTCCATGTTTGTATCACTAAAATGGAGTAATGGCCTTTTGCCTAATCTTTGCCTGATATAAAACTCGCACAGGAATTAGCCAAGAGAATGAGTGAGCTTTTTCTGTTCTATTACTACCAAAGTTTGCCTTTTGAGGAAGGCTGGGAAGCAGTAGAAGACTTCCCCTTATTCCTACCCTTTCCTTCATTGTTTGGAGGCTGGATAAAATCTTGATGAGCCTTTTCTCCAGGCCATATCCATTCCAGAGTTGTTGGTCTGGTGGGACTTTCTAACTGTGTGGCCTCCTTCCTCTCCAGAGATGCCTGCTCCCCAGCAAATAGGACTGCTATTGCACTTGGCAGAAGAAGAACAGTTTGAAAAGTGCTTTGCCAATTTAGTCATCATGGCAGTTGTGGCTTTTCCAGAGTAAGTGCAAATTTCTTCTATATGGGTTGACTCTACAGTGCCTACACAGAGCTCAACAACATTTGGGTTTGTTCTTTATATCCTCCATCTTCACTACTTTGAACATTATGCACAAGTGCTACACATACTTGGGTTACAGTATTACCATCCTCAGCACATCAACAGATATAAAACCTCTCTCATTGACATAATCACTGTGTGTGTTACTTGGCATGTATTCATATATCCTTGCCTAGGAGAAAAGTAGAAGCCTTACTTAGAGTCATAGAATCATTAAGGTTGGAAAGACCACTTGGATCATCAAGTCCAAACATCAGCCCCTCACCACACTACCATTAAGCCATATCACTCAATGTGATGCCTACCCTTTTCTTGGATGCCTCCAGGGATGGTGACTCCTCCACCTCCCTAGGCAGCCTGTTCCAATACTTCACCACTCTGAGAAGAAACTTTTCCTAAACTCAAACCTGAAACTCCCCTGGTGCAACTTGAGGCCATGACCGCTAGTTCTATAGAGCTGAGCCCTTAAGAAAATATTGGCTATGAAATGGTTCTGATAGGAAGGTAATTTGTTCTACCACTTAGGGAAATAAGCAAAATAGTTGCATATGCTGCCTTTACAACTTGAAGAGGATGTTTCCCCATCTGGGGATGGAAACAGCATGGAGTCCTGCAGGCCTGCCCCTGGACTGGACCTGCTGTCAGTTAATCTCTTTGAACCTTTGTCTGGCAGATGCTGTATGAAAAAAATAGGGTTGTACCATCTACCTACAGCATGTTCCATCGTGCTCCATCACTGGAGCAGGGCTGATTTACTGTGTCTGGTCAGTGAAGGGAGCACAGAGCAAGGCAAGCCCTCGCAGACATGCAGGAAGCAGGACGGGCAGGAACCCAGTGAGGCAGATATTGTCAACAATAGGCTCTAATGCAGAATGAAGTGGCAGAAACAGTACATTATGGATGTTATCATCATTATGTCTTGCTACTTCTAATAGGTTTTTATATCATTTTGCTCATTTTTATAGCTTGCTGGCTCAGAACAGACATTCTTCGTAATTCACTGGAAGAAATGCTTGGTTTCAGCTACTCTTGTTCTAACCATCCATTGAATGGATGAAATAGAGATGTGACTGCTGGGGTAGAACAACCTTTTCTTGCATGGTTCAAACTAAGCCATTTCTAAGGCACGATATTTTTTTATATACACAAAGGGACAAAGGATGCTTCCTTTTATGTTTCTTTTGGGATACTTTTTTTTTCCATTTCTTTATGTCGATGAAAAAACTACAGGAAGATACAAACTGCCCGAAGCCTGATCCTCATGGAGCTGCAAGGACAGATTCAGCAGCAAAAAGTCTCAAAAGACTATGTAAAATAGTTACATGAGCCCCTGAATCAATATCTGTAGGATTTTCCCAGAAGAGAGTTGATAGTCTGCCTCTTGCAAACTGCCTCGGGAACTGGAACAGAATGATATCTCATTATGGAAATATTATAAATTGTTCTAGCATTTTTTATCATCTGAAAATGAAACCTCTTCTATGCAAAGGCTCACAACAGGTTAGCAATCTGCATTATGATATAAACCCTACTGCAAATAGAAAATAATTCAGTTGATATAAGCAATGCCCTGGGTTCCTGTGTGCTCTGCAGGGACACACAACTGAGAAGAGAGCACAGGGTGGGGGGAAGGCAGGAGGGCTCCAGTTGAGGATGCAGAGGAAATGCAGGGGATTTCTTCTGCATCCTCAACTGGCAGGGGATGGTGTCCTGGGCTGCATCAGAAGAGGTATGGCCAGCAGGGGAAGGAGGTGATTGCAGACACCAGTACACATTAATGGTCACCTGTAGTGTGGGACACTAATGGATACTGCTTGCTAAATAAAATGACATTTAGCTATTGAGTGTCACAACAGAAAGAGGCAATTCCAGGTGTCACATCAGGTGCTGTTTCACACTGTTAAGTCCTTATTAACCTGCCCACACTTTGCCTTGCCTACCCCACTCATACTGCTATTTCTCAGTTTTCTGCTGTCCCTGTTCTTATTACATTCAATAAGCATTTTTCAAAATGGAGAGTGTTTTCTCTGCTGTGGGAAGGGAACAAGAATCACTGGGGAATGCAGGAGAGTTTTCCACCTCACTTGCTCTGTATTCTTTTCCAGACCATCCATTATTCTCCTGATGTCTTTTCTTAGATTTTAAATTAAGTAAAGTCAATTCCTCAGAATCTCTTCTTTAGAGATTTGTCAGTGCTGCCTATTGCTCACATTCCCTTTGCTCACCCCCTCCAGCCATGCTTCCTGCTGGGCTGGGCCATGCTTGCTCCAGCTGTTCCAGATGAGGTCCAAGCAGAAGTGCCCAGGGCGACATGACGGATGGCAGCCACACACCATTTGCTCTCTCGCTCCATCCCCTGAAGTGCTGTACACACAGACGTGTGCATGTGTGCAGTGTAGGAGTTTATACATCATCTCAAAATGTTATTATGCCACTTAGACAAGTACAAAGACTTGTACTTGAGGAGAATATAGTTGGCTTGGGATTATCCTCATTTCCTGTGGGTGTTCAGTCTAATCTTAGACAGGCTGTCAAGAAATCTCTGTTTCCAATACAGTCAAATATAACCTTTATCTGTAGGAAGTTCTGTTATGCCAGAGACATAGAATCCTTGAGCTCAGCTTTTATCACAAAGCCTTATCTACACCATATATATAAGCTGAATCCCAACTCTTGGAGGTCTGCAGGTCCGAAACCCTGATTTTCTTTTGAAGCTCAATGGGTCAGTTTGGAGAAGAGAAAAGCTATAGGTCAAGTGGGTTTGTGTTGCTGTGGCAATACGCTTAGTTTTGCTGCTTGCTGGAGCACCCAGAGTGCCAAGCCTTCCCACAAAGGTTTACAGGAAGGTTACTACCTGCATGAAAATGGATTCTGAGGGAATGGGTTGATGGTTTTCAGGCTGAGCTAGTGTCCTCAGGATAAAGGGAGGTGGTAGAAAGCATTACATGCTACTTTGCTGCTCTGCAACAGCTTGTTTGAATCGTCTATTGTCTGCTGTTGGATGTGTCTATTATCTGTTGTCTAACCAGCCTCAATGGCTGCAAATGTAAGTTAAATAAGGCAGGAAAGAGAACTGATCCTTCAGGGACTCCGGAAGAGTGCAGTGGGGAAAACTGTCAGGTCCCACATACTCATCAGGGCTTATGCTGTTGAATACTGTTCACAATACAGGTTCACACTCCGTTGCTTTTTAAGGAGGACCAAAAAACGTGCAGTTTGTTCTTCCTCTTTGTTGGTGTCATTGCAATGCACCCTGCTCACTTCTCAGAGATAACATCCTGCTATGCAGTGCTGCACTCATTCTGGAGTGACCATCAGCACCAAGGAAGTAACAGATATAACAGTCAAATACTGTTTTCTTCTCCAAGTTCTACAAAAACTGGTATTGGTGAACATATACTGAGATAATCATTACTTTGAAGTCTTATATTTAATTTGAGAACTATGAGCATATGTGAGAGTTTCTTTGTCAAACTTGTGTTTGACTCTAGTATTACTTTTCCTGCATGCATTCATGTTTTGCAAAATGATATAGTGAAGAACCTCAGCTTTTCCCTTCAAGTTTTCCCAACCGAAGTGGGTGTGGAAAGTGTGGTTTCACCTGTTGAGACTGTTTCTAACAACACATCAAGGCCATACACCCTGGTAGGGTAGTTTGCTCATGAATACCACAATAACAGTATAAGCACATCTTTAGACTGGTAGTTTCTCACACCACTGGTTCTCTCTTCTAAAACTCAGACTAAAATCTCTTGAAAGGGATGTACATGTATAACTGCTAGACAATAGCTCACGTGCACAAAGCCATGGACCTGTGCCCACAGATTTCTTCCAAATGCCAGTAAATGCCCCAGTCTATGTGCATCTATCTTAGAGTTACTTCTGTAGTATTTTTCAAAAGTGAGAATCCCTGTGAATGCTGCTTTTAAATCAATCAGCTATAATTTTCAGCCTCAATAGTGGTACAGTGTGATGGATACAAGGCATTGCCAATCCAATTTCTTGATCACAGTTGACTGTCTCAGACAATGCTGTGAGTAGTAAGAAAACAAAGCATTTCTATTTCATAGTAATGCCATGGTACTTTAATGACAGTAAGAGTCGTTGCTGAGAATCCTGCATTTAAAGCTGACTTCATACAGTTCCATCCAAGGATACATTTTTCACATTATAATTATCTAATCATGCATTCATTCAACATGAACTTTGCCTTCACATGAAAAGATAAAATATTATACGGTTTAAAATAAAGGGTGGAACTGCAACCATGTATTTTAGTCTTGCTCACAATACTAGAATGCACGCAGTCATGCTAGCTCTCGAGAGGAAGCACAAATTAAAAAATGTGTGTTATGAAATGCATTTCACGTGAATAGATGTCAGAATGGCACAGTTTCACCCCTTGACTAAACCAAACTCATTTAAATGAAACTACATATATTACAATGGAGAAAATATTAGCAGAGTATCAAATTCAGATTATTACCTGCTGTCCTACAGAGACTGTCTAAAAATGAAGGCTTCCATTTTCTTGTTTTTCTATTTCAACCAACCATTCATTCTGTTCACTTTTAGGAATCATGTAGTTTGAGAAAGCTGCATTGGGGTGGTGGGTATAGCTCACAGATGCCTATGGGTGAGCTAGCAATGCGGAGTTGTTAAATCAAGAGAGCAGATCTTAAGAGCAATACTGCGCATTACAACCTCTGCATTACACAGACTGTGCCGTGACTGCAGGGAAACTGCAGGGTGAGAGCATACCAGAGGTACAGCCCTGTTTACAAGCCCTTCGCAGTACTTTGCCAGTATAAAATATGGTTAGATTGTAAGGAAAAAGAAAATATTTATTACCCAGTACCAAATTAACAAAATTTCCAACAGCAGTGTGTTTTTCCAAGGGTTAGCAGACTTGGAGATCTGCAGTGCTTTTTAAGGGTAAGGGGAATCAGCTGAGGCATCTGAGGTTGTGCAACAGGTAGCTATTTTGGGGATCTGTTCCCCCTTTTCCCTACCCATATCTGGGAAAGCCAAACATCAGTTCTCACAGTAAAAGTCCCACTTCATAAGCTTTCTTCTGCCAAAAGGAAGCACATCGTGCTATCTACCCCTGTATGACCCTGAGTCCCATTGTATCTGCTAGGTAAGAGCACAAAGGGTTAAACAACAGCGCTTTCTGAAGCCTCAGGTGCTCAACTTGCTCAAGGGCGATATGGGAGAAACTATCTCGCCAACGGCCATTTATGCCTTCCTCCTCATCTACTTACTGAAATGTTTTTCCCTGCTGCTAGAGGCAGTTAGGCATGATTTTCCATGCACCTGCTTTGGGGACTTGCACAGCTCTGTAGCCTGTCCAGCTGCACAGGGGAAAGCTGTAAGAAACTTGGGTTGCATTGTTTACATTTTTAAAGCATTCATCAGGGTAGGTGAGATCAGATCTTAAGAGCAAGTAGACCAAATAATGGCTGATAAAAGACAGGAGCGTTTAGGAAGGAACGGACTTCCTTACAAGGAGGAAACGACGGAGGCAGACACTGCTTTCTGCGGGGAAAAAATGTGCCACATATGCAAAATTGGAAGATGCCTAGGGGAAAAGACAAAGTTGATATCAGTGTGAGTGGCATCTTGGGGAAAACCCCAGCTGACAGAAGGAGGCTGCATAGAGGGACAAGTGCTGGGAACTACTAGACAACTGACTGGCACATATGTGGTTTCTGGTGATTAAAATAAGCCATTTAAAAACAGACCTGCTTGAAAAGCAAAAAAAGTAAATGACATTATAGCGGATGGAACAGCTACCAGATGGTCCAGTTAGCAGCAGCTACTAGATTTTGTTTTTGTTTTTTTTAAATACACACATGTACTCACACGAGCAAACGCTCATGGGCCAAACCGGACTGTAAAAGCCATCTGGCACCGCCTGCACACGTTTACTACCCTGCAAAACCTCATTCTCTCTGACATTATTTGTGGTTAGAGGACTAATTCTAGTTTCAGCCAGGCAAGTAGGCTGCAATCTGGAGTAGGAGAATCAGAGGGCAGGGAAACAAAGCAGAGAGCTATGCTTCCAAGAGGAAAATGAACTTTACATTCTCTGTTTCTAACATGAGCAATAGGATGGTAAAAAGAAAATTCTGCTCATTCTTTGCTATAAATCAAAATGTGTAAAAGTCCCCACCACCATATTTTATGCAAGGCAGAGCTTCAAAATCCTTTCCCAGCTAGGATATTTTTTTTCAGTTACCCATTACTTTCTTGTCTTTTCCAACATCTGTCCATCAGGACTTCCTAACATTTAATGACTTTCTATTTTCCAGTCCTCATCTACTCCCAATTCAATTCCACTTGCACTTTAAGAGGGCTGAGAGCACCTCCTGATGTACCCTAAAAAAGAGACAGTATATGTCATCCTGCAAAAATGGCATTTGATATGTCATCACAAAGCATTAATAAAACACACTCACATTACAACATCTAATGTATATCCTTTTCTTAAAGGGGATGTTGAATGACATGCACTTCTAAAGGAGATCATTCTGGGCATTGTTTTCATAAAACAGTCAAAGCAGTAAAAAAATGCTGAAAACCTACATGACACTGCACTAGAGAAAATATTCTTGCCCTGGGGTCTAATCTGGCAAGTGACTCCAAGCGACTCTATACTGTCAGAATTCAGCTTCATTAGGTAGACTCCTTAGCTGCAATGCAGAATTGGGTGTTTTTGGTTTGGGGTTGGTTTTTTTTGTTTTTGGGGAGGTTTTTTTGGAGTAAAGAATTTAAAAAAGAAGCACAAGCAAACTACAAACCTCAGGTCTATAAGCAAGCATCAACAATCCGTAAAGAACTAGTTTCAATCAAGATCTACGTCTGCATGAAATGTTACGTGCCTATGCCCTCACAGATGAGACAACAAGATGAAAAAGCAGTGCTCCAGCACTGTTGCTCTACCAAAGCCCTGGCCCCAAATGGAGACATAACACACAGCACAAAGTAATGCTTAGCCCACTTTTACCTTGCACTCCCTGAAATTCACTGGCAAAGCTTTGAAGATGTGGCACGGAGGGGCATGGTTTATTGGGCATGATGGTGATGGGTGAATGGTTGGTCTAGATGACCTTAGAGGTCTTTTCCAAACTTAATGATTCTGTGTCTCTATTTTAACTGTGTGAGCATGAACTGGGTCTGATCTACGGGGCACCTTGACAAAGCTTGGAG
This sequence comes from Pavo muticus, assembly GCA_016647715.1. Taxonomy (NCBI): domain Eukaryota; kingdom Metazoa; phylum Chordata; class Aves; order Galliformes; family Phasianidae; genus Pavo; species Pavo muticus. The sequence continues at coordinate 1,619,920 of JACDJE010000133.1, forward strand.
CACTGCAATTAATGTCCAAGGTATAGCGTTGCCATACAGACTACCTGTGAGGGCAGAGAGCCTCAAATTTTTGGAATTTATCCACATAGACTTGTCCTTGCTGTACTCCATCAAGAAAATTCAAGTCACTTGAATTGTGGCTGAGGGCATTTACACAGGGCAGCATGTGCTTCAGTTTGTTTTCAATGTTACGAAATGGCAATGTTTAACTCTGAATTAGGAGGCTATAAAATCTATGGGTCTTCAAGATAAGAAGAAAAAAGCTCTTGAAGGAGATAGCGGAATCTGCAAGCTCTCCTTTAAAAAGCTGCTAACAATCTGTAACAAACTCAACCCAAAATGTTCCTGGGAGAGTAACACATCAGGTGAAATGTTATAAAGGGCAAACTATTGCCATATATACCATTGTAAAATTAATTCTGATTACAAATAAAAACCAGAAATGCTCTGATCCCAAAAGATGACACCTCTAATGGTTTCTAGTCATTTTCCTCACAAAAAAAAACACTCAGGAAAAGCAAACCAAATAAGCTAATGTGAAATCTAGGGTGGCTCACTGGGATTTTCATAATCCCTTCTCCTCTCCCTCCCATGTTAGATGTGCTGTTTTGTGCTTGAAAACATCTGGTGAGGAGGCTGATCCACAGAGCCTCAACCCACGTCCCTCCAGAGGTCAGGGACAACGGTTCAGCCCCACCTCTGGCTATATGTTTGAACACAGAAATAGCGGTATTTTGTATGATTGCTGCTTGAATGATTATAATCAGGCTGACAGAGTTTCGGTTTATAGCAATAGAAACACTAAGCTTCTAGCACAGTAATTGTGTGTTTTACAGAGACACATCCATCCTCAAAGGCCTGGGTATCAAGCTACCAAATTTTAGAGCTGAGTTCTGAATTCTATAGGACAATTCGAAACTCACAACCCCTTCACACCTACTTACAATGTCTTTGATGGGATTTCGCTCATGGAAGATAGCTCTTCAAAACTTCTCATTATAAGACTAGAAGATGACAAATGTATTTCTCTGCCCTAATTCCCAAGCAGCTGTACACAAACATGCTCATGAGTCAGACTGGAATTTTCCAGCACTTTTCCAATCCCACTGTAATAAAAAAACAGGCTGGATATCTCACTTCTTGAATTTGCAATAACAATTCTGCTTAAAAACAGTGCCACTAAAAAAACAGTACGTATCAAATTTGATGTGTTTTAATGATTTCTGTTCATTGGGACTCACAAAAAAAAAAAAAAAAAGAAATTTGCTGACAGTACTGTTGCAGATAGCTGGCCATATGAATTAACAAGGTTCCTTTGCATTTGTAAGTTTTGAACAAAACTAACCATTGGGCTGTACTGCTAGTCATAAACCATTAGCTAGTCCAATGAAAAAGATGAGATCTATGAGACTCTTCCTAAGGACGATACAATCAGACACACCATAGCACTTCATGTGCTGCTCTTTCACTCCAGAATTTCAGGCTACCCCATATGTCACCTCCCACTGGCCTCCAGGTGCTCTCCCTAAAATAAGACATAGGCGTCCACAGCTACCCCAACACTTATGCAGGCACCTGTCTTGCCTTTTCTGCTTGCAGTGACAAGGGGCTTTTAAAGAGGGAGGAAGGGGTTAAAAGGAAAACAAACAGAATCTCCACGCACACATTTGTCACCTTCCCCAAAATAGCTGGAGAGTTTGAGCAGAATATGCCACTTGCCTCCATGACAGGTTAATCCATTTATTATTCACCTGTTTAATGAAAATACTGTGTCTCCATGCTAAGAACAAAACAAAATCCCCAACAACACCGGTTCTCTTTAAATCATATTCATAATCTCGGACAATTTGTCTTCAAATTCAGGTTTATTTTTGAACTCCAAGTTAGAAGCAGGAAACCTATTTCTTTCAATTTCACATTGTTGCCTCTAGCCACATCTGTGGAATGTTTTCTGGGTTTTGCAAAATTATTAGCATTTCATTACCTGCTTCTGCAACAGCCATGTATCTACAGTGAAAAGGTCACCCAAAAGTTAATGTACCTGACACTTAGCCAAACTGCTCCTCTCCTGTGATACAGGAATATTCACAAACCTCTGCAAGGCTCATCTTGCAACATTTCCTGAACATGCTCCAAAAAGAGAGTGGGTAGTAGCCACTGAGCAAATCTGCTCTTTCTTCCCAGGTAATCGACTCTACTAAGCCTTCTGCAAAAACACTGATCTCCAGTTCCCAATGGCAGCATTTCTAAAGGAAACCTACCGCAATGTTTTGAACCAGCCACAGAAGTATTGCAACCATGTAGCACAGTACAGAAAAATTATATTCCTTTTTTGTCTCCAATTCTTCTAAAGAATTCTCTGTCTCCATTGGAAACACCTCTTTTGGTGTGCAACATATTATTTTACTCACAGATTCATCATCTTAAGATCAGATTCATGATCCATTTGGACATAGTATGCCTATATCTTTCTCTTCTTCAACACTTTTCAACAATAAAAACCTTGGGTACAGAAGAATTACACAGTACTGCAGTTTGATCTGTGGGATTTCATCCCATTCCTCTTACTCCAGACCTCGTTTCCATATTATATCCTAGACTTTTTCTCTATGAATGGAGCCACCACCCAGCTCTGGTCAGACAGCATGTTCCCCTATGTTTCAGTGAAAGTATTAGTGGAGGTGTGAAATAGGAAAAGCCCTGTGAATAATATTTCATTCTCTCTCCTGATACTTCCTTTGCCACCACTGATGACTGTTGCCATGTTCCAGATCCTTCAGGTACCCTCTACTCTAGAACTTTCACTTTGGTGCCATGCTAAATGTTTGCTCTTATCTAGGAAGGACATCTGAGAAGTCCAGAAAAATCTACTCTTAGTGAGCCTGTTTTATTATACTCCACTTTGCCATTCTTAGGTCTGAGTATCAGAGAAAAATCTGTGGCCATTTATTGCACATTTAGTTGGAGCTCACAATTTCCTGAAATGCCTTTGTGGAACCTGACACTGACTTGAATGTAAAATACTACAGTTAGATTTTAAATCTGATCTACTACCTAGACAGAATAACTGCACGAATTGCTGGAAAAGGATGGTTAGAGGATTATTGTTATTTTTATTATTTTTATTTTTATTTTTTTAAGGGAATGTTCTTGCACCAAGAAATCCATTTAAAAGGAAAGGAAAAAAGCATGTGAAAGACAACGGCAGCTGTTTGGGGGTTGTTCTGCTTTGTATTATAGGAAAATTGCTCCAACTGAAAAAGGGATGATTTGTCTTTTTACTCTTATAGAAAGTGATTACAGCATTTGATGGCTGCAGGCGAACTAGAAACAGAGCAAGATACATGAGTTTAAGGCATGTTAATTCAACTGAATGCAAAATCTGCTAGACTCTGTGGTGTCTGGATTTCATTTACTGTTAACCAGAGTTGCTAGTTCAAGTGAACTGTGATTTCCACCTACATCGAGCACTCAGTTCAAAGAATGTCATTCCTAAAAGAAAGAGACCACGTTGTCCAGTACTCTTAGCTCATGATTACATGCATCTTTCTACTGGCTATTCCTGGGGTTGGGGGGAGAGTCCTTCTGTTTCCTTTGAAATGCCCTGGTGTCACTGTCCAGAACAGGAAAGGAATTTGGGATGGGAAAAAAGTCCCTTCTCCAGCTGCCTTACCAAATCCTAATCCCTGTCTGTGTGGAGGCCTGCCTGAGCCTTCAGCCAGCGTCACCTTTTCCATGGTTTCCCCAGAGGCAATATGAGATAGCCCATAGAACTGCTGAAGGTTATTGCTGTTTGAAATATACAGCTATATTTGATCAGGTTAGAGCCTTGAGGCATTGCCTGATCCATTTGCAGGATCACAGCTCCTTAGGCTCTGGTGAGGGACCTATGAGATCAGCCTAGGCCACTCAGAGCCTTATCCACTTGAGTTTCGAAAACCTCCAAGGATAGGGACTGCACAACATCTCTGTTTTCCAGGTGCTGCCACAGAAGAGCAGGTTTTCTAGGCCTGGCCATCACACTGTTTTAAGTCAGCAAGCATTCCTACTTTAACCTGTCTCCTTAGAAGTCATCACCATGACATCCAAGGAACCTGGAACAAGCACCTAAGTGACCAGCTGGAAATTACAAGGCAGCAATTGCAAAGCCTTAAGGACAATGCAGTGCCCAGTGTATCTTCAGATGTCTAGAGTGTCCCTGGCTGACAGCATGCTGCTAATGCACAGTGAGCCTGGGCAACGTCCCTCGGGTATGAAGCTTCCATAACGCACATTCTGAGCAGCACCTGTCTCTGCATCACAATAACCACAGCAACTTCACAAAGGCACTACTGGACTTCTCTACCCGAGCAAAAGTAACGTTCCATATTCTGCTCTCAAACAACAGACATAATGAATCTGTGAAGGTTCATTTCTTCTGGGGGACTGCATGCCCTTAGCATAATTGTTTAACTTAGCTGTAACTTAACTCAATTTCCCAATAATCCTCATCAAATTTTCTTGAGTTGTCAGAATACAGACTGTATTTAAACAGCAGATTCAGGGTATTAGTGTTCCAGAGCAAATGGTGGGTAAATAATGAAAAACTTTTTTTTGCTTGCCACTGCCAACACACAAGCAAACACAAGGTATGTTAGCTTCTTTGTGTCCCACAGACTGCATGGCTGAAATCAAAATATCTTTTGGGAAAAGATTTACTTATGTCTCTCATGATTTCAAAGAGAAATTCAGATTTCCCACAGAGCTTAGGCACACACATCAGTATTCATTCATTTTCATATGAAACCATGCACTACTGTACATTTTGGTATGCAAAAGGGGACTCAGAATGGGGCAGGAAAAGGGGATGTCAATACTGAGATAGCCTTATGCAGAGCTGCTGTGCAAGACTGGCACTTACACAGCAGACAGCTCAAGGACTTGCTGACCTTGGGTATGATATTGGCCAATTACTCCACCAGGAAGGGACACTGCATGTTGGATTGCTTGGGCCTAAATGAGTGAGGCAAAGACTTAACAACAGGCATGCAAATATGTTTACTTTTTCTTGTTCATATAATCTGTTTAAAAGATTCATTTGAAATATTTTAACAAGTCACATTAAGTCTGAATGCTAGAGCACACAAGTTTATGAGGTCTGAGCACTGGCATATTTAGTAATGTCTGTGGATCACAGTAAAAAACTGTAATATACACAAATCATGCGTTTTGATTTTGAGTTGTGGGAGTTCCCACATGCATGAAATTGAGGGCTGGGGTTCAGAAAGGAGCGATGTCTTGTATAGAGATAGGCTTCCTGAGCTCCGCTTGTAAAAATACTTTGATGACTAAGGAAGCACTTAAATGTTAGAAGAGATTTGGAAGGAGATCTTATCTAGCTCCCAGTCAGAATACCCGCTGCAAAGCAGGAATAGCTATCTGAACAGAGTTTGTGTTTGCGCACAGAACTTTTCCGAAGTTCAGACGAAAAGGAGATATTGCCACCTGCTGACAAAATAGAGAGTAGCAACACAGGCTTGGAAATGCAGTGAAATCCAGGCTCTGTTGAAATCAAGGGGAATTTTGCCATTCGCTGCAGCAGAGTCTGGATCTTAATTAGTCTGGACAGCCAAACTAATTAGTGTGGAAAAAAATAGCTGACATAAAAAGCAACATATTCAGCCAGCAGGCCTCAAGTTCTGTCAGTTTAAGCTCATATTGATCAAGTGATGGGATATGTCTGCTAAATCGGGCCCTGCAGTGTGAGGGTCCTATCTGAGGTTACCAAGCACTGCCCACTTACTGTGGGCTGGGGGCACATAGTTCAGAGAGGCTGCAAATGCACCCAGCATGTCCATGGCTGCTGGCAAATTCAAGGCCTGAGCTACACCACAACTATTTCCTAAGGCACAGAGGGTAAAAACTGGGAGAGGAGGCCCCCATTCAGCTCTCAGAGGATTGCATCGTGTTCCTCCTCACTAACTACCACTGGATCCACATTGAAGGGGGACCTTGAAAATGCCTCAGTTACTGAAGCAGTTTCAAAAACAGAGCTCACATCTTCCTAAATATCAAAGCTCATCACTTCTGTGTCAATCCATAGTAAACCAGACAACTTCCTAACCAGAGATATCAGGCAATCACTACTAGATGATCTTAATGGTCTTTCCAGCCTTAATGATTCCACAATTCCATGATTCTGACTTTTTCACAGCCTCATAAGCCCTTGCATAGACTCATCCTAAGCCATTAGCACCTAACCCCTGCATCCATCCATGCCACAGGAGCTACAGCCAACTTCTACCTGTGCTAAGGCATTCCTTCTGCTCTCCTGCCTCTGCCAAATGTTTCTTTCCCTGTGCCTGCAGCACAATGCAGTTTTTCCTCCTGTAGGTCCACAGTGTAAACTGAATCAGTGAATTGACCCAGGCTTCTTTTCCTCAGAGAAGGGGAAGACTTCTTTAACCTGTCTCACTTCAGTGATTTGGCTTATACCAGTGACCATCAAAAGATGTGATTTCAGATAAAGTAGTGGTGCAGATGGAGAAAAAAGCAACCTGAACTGGAAAGAACTCATGAAACTCTTTAGGTCAGCTTCAGTGCCAAAGCCAGCATATCATGAAACTATGGGATGAAGTATTTGTGGCTGCTGTCTAACAGTCTGAAGCAACACAGTAAGATTTACCCTGCATTTCCTTTGGGTATACAGAGAGGCAGAGGCTATTAATAAAGTATTTCAGCAAAAATGCTTTAATATAACACGCAAGGTAAATTGGATCGAGTTCGTATCACTTATATTACTATATAAATCTCAAATCCAAAGGGAAGTGAGTGAGGCATTGCAATGCCATGAGCTTCACACTTGTTAAGCAAAACCAGGAGTACCCAAATTATCAAAAAACCATTTATTCTTGTGCAAAAATAAAACAAACAAAACAAAACAAAACAAACAAACAAACAAAAACGTTTCTGCAGTAATGCTACAAATGAAAAGAACTTCTCTGTGCTCTAGCACAAGCATATGTACTGAACCTGCAGGCTTCCCACTGCCAACTTATGTTCCTGACTTTTAAGCAAGTTATTTATTTTGGAGAAGTATGTATTAGTCATTCATTCATCTGCTTTCTTGCTTCCTCCTGCCCTCTCAGCCAGGGGACTTATCACCCACTAAACAAGCTGTTGATGCCTGTCTGAATTGCCATTTTGCTGCAAGTGGCACACAAATCCCAAATTGGCCATTGCACGTGTTTTTGATCAGAGCCTAAAAACGCTGCCCACTTCAGAGAATCTAGCCAAAATGTGCAAGTCACACATCGCTGCACAAACAGAACACTTTGCCGTGTCAGTAAATTTGGGGCTGAGGAAGGTTGGATGAGCTCTGTGGATTACCGCCTGCTCCCTGTTGCAGGGAATATGGGAACACTTTCCTCAACAACAAATTTAAGTTTTCAGGCTACAGCCATGAATATATTCCTTTATTTAGATACAGGAGAGCTTCTTCTGAAGACATAAAAATAAGGTTAAAATACACTTTGCTATTGAGTTATACAAGTATCCCCAAGGGAAGACTTCAAAACAGCCTCTTGGAGAAGTCATAAGGAAAACAAGCACAAGAGAACTGTCATCCTGGAAAAAAAAATATGGTGGCAATTGCTGCAGACCTGAAGGAATGGAATTAAATCATCCTTGTTTGAAAAACTAAGATATAAGACTGAAAAAATCCTACACCAGATCTGAGCATATATGATGTCTTAATAAATAGGGTTATAATAAATAGACATGTAAATGGTACCAGAATAGACAGTAGCACATCCAAACTGTTTAAAGTTTGTTCCTTTATGTCCAACTGAAGGACCTGTGAAAGGACAGTGAGATGAGAAAGCACAAGGAAGTAAACAATTGAAAAGTTTTAATGAGTTTTGCAGTTCTTTAAAAAACATGAAAGACCACCGGAGATTTAAAAATGAACAAAGGCAAGATAGAAAAGGAAATCAGGTGCGTGCTAGAGGAGATAAGAGCAGCATGCAGCCAAATAGCTCATACTTAACGAAAAATTTCATTTCATTATATTTAAACCTTGAAGACAAATTTTGCTCTTTTGCACTATCACCATATGAAGCCTAAAAGTAAAATTGTGCTTTGAGACTTTAAATAGATTGTGTCTCCCTAGCAATTTTAATTAGCATGCTTCTGTTTATACAAATGCGTCTGCGGGGAGCTGGTTTGAAGAATGGAAGAATAAGCCTAAACGAATACATGGAATAATTTTAGCATCCATAATTTTAGTCTCCTTTGTCTGCCTATGAGAAAAATGATCCAAAAAAAAAGCATAAAACTTGAAATTATCCAAAATCCCTGATCGTTGTATGTAGTATTTACATGCTCATAGTTTGCTCATACACTAGCGCAAACAGCCATCTCAAATAGCATGGCAGTTACACAGAGCAGTATTTCAATAAAATGTGGGAAGCATGTTCCAAGTGCAGTTAAACTACAGTTAAAGAGAGAATGGGGAAAAACGAGAAAGGCAGACAGGAAGGAAGCAGGACAGGAAGGAAGCAGAGCAGGAAGGCAGGAAGAAAGAAGGGCAGGATGGAAGGAAGCTTGGGGAGAAAGAAGGAAGGAAGGAAGGTTCTTTGAAATACTTTAAGACTCTCTTTCTGCTATTTCGTGGCAGGAAAAGAATTTGAGAATAGCTCTGTAGAGGAAACAGCTGTGGGAGCCCACTCCCTCCCCCCATTTACTCTGTTTTAATATCAGAGGAGTAATCTATAATATACATCCCAGGAGAATCTAGAAATACTTTTACCTACCCCCAAGGTTTGGATTGCTTGTATAATAAGTTATTTTAATCTATCCCTCGGGCAAAGTGAGAAATTTGGCATATGGCAATTCTGTCCTTCTCTCTTCTGCTATACGTAAGGTAAAGTCCCACTCTGATTTACATGCTGTACTGTACCATCACAATTAATGGAGCTGCAGCAGGAAAAGTCAAAGCACAATCCAGTGCTATGTGTGCTTTTCAGATTTCACAGTTTCAATATTATCAGCTTTGATAGAGTTCTGAAAGATTTTGTATCTTTCTCCTCACTCCCTTCCTCTCCTGAGATGTTTATTGCAGGCTTTCTTTTGAAGAGATTTATGTTATGTTGTAGAGAGTTTTAGCTTATGGGGAGTGTGTATATCTTATTTGTGATCATCTTGACTCTTTAGAGTCTTTTCAACAAGCAGAGAAGCATGAAATGGTGTCTCAAGACTACTCAGAATTTTGACTGAAATAAGCAAGAACAGGAGGATATTTTTATTAAGCAACTACATATACTTACATACGTAATATGTATACATGCATATGCAGGTCTTTCCAGCGTGATTTTTGTGAGAGTTCTTAAATAAAATTGATTACAACAGTCACTCGGTATTCAAAGCTGAAAATAACCCAAGCTCGTATCATGAGTGGCACACATCTGTTTGGAGGCAGAAGCCTTGTGGTACCAGTCCTGAGAAGCTTCACAATGTCCTTTCTTTTTATTTTAGAAAGCAAGAAGAAGGAGACTAGAGTATTCTCATCCAAAATGGGCAATTATTCATTCTGTCTCAGCAGAGTGGGAAGCTAGTGCTTTTCACATTAATGGACAGAAGTAGATACAATCAAAACTCTGGAAAATTTCAAACTACTTTTTCTCACGTGAGAAAACAAAGAGTCCTGGGAAATGACTTAAGACTTATAGAGAGTCAAAGAAAAAAAAATTCCATCCATACTTCATGTTGTGACTGAGAAAACCATAACCATTTTGGATCATTTTCTTTGATGTTAGCATCAAAGATGGAAGAAGATTGAGAGCGGATTTTTGTTCAAGTATCCTTATAATAGGGGAGCAAGGAGAGCTGTAGCTGCAGAGGAGAGCAGACAATTACCAGCAAATGGTTTCTATTTAAATTCTCTAAACATTTAATTGTTTTTCTAAAGCTGCTTTTCTTGCAGTTTAAATTCTAAGATATTTTGTGGTGCCTGAGCATGCAGGTACTTCTGCTCTGTGACAAGTTTCCACTGTCACATAACACCATACAGGAGAGAGGGGCATTGCCCAAAATTTCCCAGCACCCTTCTGATAAAAACTTGAAGAATATGTATTTTAAGTCAATGTATAATGAAGAAGGAATTAAAACTGTCTTTAAGTAAAATGTACAGTACAAAAGCTTAAAAGATCCTGCAGTAAGTGACGTTTCTAACTAGAGAAATAAATCAGTTGCAGTGCAACTCTGCTTTTAAGAATTACTCTGACAAAATAAGCTGTATGCTTGGTGTTAACACAGTCAGCCAAGTGATGGTCAATTAACACGCAGCAACAAAGACCACGGGGTAAAATAAAACAAAAAAAAGACCAGGTTGGTGCTACCTGAGGCAATTCCTGCAGAAGAGGTTGCAGATGAAGCTGTCTTGTCGTGTGCTTGGCAGGGGCTGTGGACAAGCCAGCTGGGTGCAGCAGCCTGAGGCCAGTGGAGGGCTGTGCTTCAGCAGCCTGTCCTTCTTCCAGCCAGCATACTTAAAACAGGAGAAAAAGACTTCTGGAGAATTGTTTTCCTCATTTACAGCCTCAATAGCTCATTTTTACTGAGCACAAAAATGTTTTGTTTCATTTCTTAGAAGTCTCACTTCTGGAGCAACATTGCACTTCTCCGCTCCAAAAAGGTTTCAAACATTCTTAGGAGCAAATGAATGCAAAAAATACCTTCAGGTATCTTACTCTTGTACACATTCACAAGAATAAACTTTAAAAAATACTCACTTTCTACTCTAGGATCGAACATGGAACACTTGAATGTTTGGGACTGGTCTTCACAATGCTGACAGTAATCTCTCCTGAGTTTATGTTTTCTTCCAGTTAAATGAATGAAATAGAAAACCTTGCCTTTTCCTGTGCCCCAGCATTGGGGAGGGGTGCACTAGCTGGGATTGTTTCCCCTTGTCTGCCTTCTATATCAGTTCCTATTCAGAAAGCAACTGGTCTCTGAATACATTCAGAGCCAGTTATCTCCTTATACAATACATCCTAGCAGACCCAAGCTTCTCTTTGTTTATTTGCTTTCTTTCTTTTTTTCCCTGGATAACAACTCTGACAATTTATCTGTCTTTCTCCAAACCCTGCCCCATAACTTTTGAAACTGCTGGCCAATTTTAATGAAGTCTGGCAGAAAAGTGCCAATCTTAAAGACATTAAATTCCTATCATCTTTGTGAAAATCAATAGGTGAGGAGGAAAGATTTGGAACAAGCGCTTCTGCTGAAGGAAGGGTACCAGCCTCGGCAACAGCAATCACCCAGTCAGGGTGCATGCCAACACACATCTCCTTGCTCATAGAAAAATCAAGCTCCGTGATGGAGATAAAGGAGTGCTTTAGAGCAGTGAAGTTGGGAGTACAGAAGAGACAAGAGGATTTAGGACTTAAATGTGTTTAGGACTTGATGTGAAATGAGCATTATCATTTCTGCTGTTTTGTTGAAGATTTTTTTCCCCATATCCCACCTTATTCAGAATGAGTTTTGAGGGCTGCACTTAGCCTTGAAGTGTAATGCTTATGGGCCCCAGTCCTCTGTTCAGGCCCACCACAGCAACCAGCCTGGTGGACAATGCTCCCCTCCTCTTTCCCTGCTCAGTGGAGAGCAAGGCCAGGATCTCAGGCTCAGATACCCAGCAGGTCCACACCAACACTGACAAGCGGGCTGGGAATAGGAACACACCACTGACCACATCTGACCCACGGCCCCGACTCATAGCTGGACCCAGCAGGACATTGTGCCCCACCAGGTCCCATTTCCTACCAGCTCCTTCTTTGTAGGCTCCTAACAATCTCAGCAGGAGATCTCAAAGTTGCCCAGCTGTATAATGAACCAAGTAGGTCAGCAGTGACAAAATAACTCGTCTTCTTCCCTCCATCCAGCCCCACCTCTCCTAAAAGAATGCTGGTGAAGATGACTCACAGGCCCTTTTTTTTTTTTCCTGTACTTATGTCACCTCAACACAAAAGAGCAAGCCAAAAGACCAAACTTCCATTTTCGATTTTTTTTCTTTTTTTAAAATTCTGTTTCTAAACATTTTCAATTTTCCAGAAAACACTTTTTTTTGTACTAAATATGATAACTCTAATTTTTCCTTGAGGAAAATTGCAACCAAGGTTGCAAAAAGATGGCATGAGCAATTTTGAGCACCCTATTATTTAGCAGCAAAGTCCTGCTTTGATCCATCTCCCCGCTGACTTCAATGAAACTGCACTAGGTATAAATTAAAGCAAAATTCAGTCCATCAGCTCTACTTTAGGCTTCATGCATCGCATTTAAGCAGTGCCTCCACCTTGATTTCACCTTGCTGCAGTCAGCAAAGAATACTGATATAAAAGGTATCGTGCTTTCGTGTATCCACTCACTATGCTTTCATGTTTAAGCTATACTATTTTACCTTACTGTTAAAATTACATTTAGGCAAAAGTGAAAGAGTGTATAATCTCTTGTGCTCTCTCTGGAGAAAAAGCCTCTATTAACTTTTTCTTTGTCTCCCTATACACAAATAGAAGCACGTATTTTCCAGTCAAAAACAAACAGCAAAGTAAAACATCTATTACAGGGAGCGCAGTCACTCCACTCAATCTAATGTTTTTCATGTGAATGGTGAAATAAAGCAGCATTTCTTCAGCGGGCAGGAACCTAGATTTAAAAAAAAAAGAAAAGATATACTGAGATCATCAATCAAGTTAGCAGGAGTTAGGTGTCCAGTCCCTTAGATGCCAATAACAATCCCAGCCATACTGCATGACTTAGTCGTTGATTACTTGTGAAGAAGTAAGAAAGCTTTAGTGCTTGTCTCCCTTTCCTCATTACCATGGAAGAGTGCATCACAAAGAAACATACCGTAAATTACCACCATGGCCACATAGATGTATGCTCCCCTCATGGTCAGGTCAAGACTCCATCTGCCATTGAAGATTTCTTTCATGTAAGAGAAAAAATCAAATAACTGTGTGAGCTAAAGCTATTTACGACAGTAATCTTTTTTGCTCTCAAATGTCATCCACGAAACATGCCATACTCATCTTTGTCACAAAATTTTGGGATGATGAAACTCTTTTTTTGGCCTTAACAGAGACATTAAATGAGAACAAATGGAAAAGAGGTTTAGCTGTACCTGCAAAATAATGTACTTTAAAAGCATGATGTGCAAACTGGATGTCATATTGAAGGTCTGAAATAGGAAAAAAACACACTAACCTTTCAGATACAGTTACAGTCAGGAGTTTAAAGCACTTTTACATCTTAAAGCTATATAAAAATGAGTTCATTTCTCTTCACATCAAAGAAAAACTATTTGAAAATGTAGTTCGTTGGAATGTGAATTTTTTTCAAACTTTAACCAGTCAACTTTCAACCAGCAAATACAACCAAAAAATGTTACTGAACGTGAAAGCCTTCGTGTTATTGTAGCACACTTCAGTTTATCTATTTGACTAGCCACTTTAAGGAGCTACAACGTGCCCTCTCCCTTGAACTAAACTGTCACTGACTTCAATCACTCTGTTCAGTTTGTGCATGAAGACTAGGATCTCATGCAGTTTCAGGATTCTTTCTAGGAATCTTTCAGAAGTGACTGAAAAGTAAGAGAGGTGTCAGCACCAAGGTCATGACAGGCTAGCTTAAACAAAAGCATTTCCTTCAACATTTCAGAAACTGTTGTCTGGCCACGGTTTTCATTTCTTCCAGTATTTAGCCTTCCTACAGCTTGCCTTTGGACAGGCAGCCTCCTACTGTATCAAAATACATTTGTCATTCCATTCAATAATACACTTAAGCCAGCAGGCTTCATCTTTTACATTGGCCTTACTAGTCAGCAACACATTAAAAAAAAAAAAAAGTGTTTATATGTGCTAGAACAAGTAAAAACACTAGTAACACTTGTGAAAAACACAGTTGAGAAGGCAGAAAAAGCATTTCAAGCATGCTTTAGTAAACAACAAAGTTTATCAAAATGTTTTTATGCAGAAAGGATGACAAAATAATATCCTCCAGATTTGGAAGTCCAAGAACACTTTGCACACCAATACTATTGCCACACTGGGATATCTATCACATAACATCACAGCTAAAGATACAGCACGTGTCCTGGCTACATTTTAGTCTTACAATCTGAGCACTTCATGCTGCAGCTCAGCTGAAGCCAGATTTGCTTTATGGATGAAGCACAAAACCTAAGCAATATTGAGGCACCATTTTTCTGCTGTTTCAAAACAGGTTGGACTAGACTGTGATTACTGGTGCTGCTCGCAGATGTAATAATTTTGATTTTTTGTATTAAGTCCCCCATCAGCAAACATAAGAAGATCTGACACTTTCTAAACCAGAGATAATCATGAAATATACTGTTTATGCATCAGGGATGCACATTTTTACAACAGATCAATTCATCACTGAAGGCTCAGTGTTTTATTGCTCCACAATAAACAACACATAAGCTACATAGCAAAAGAAAATAAGCTTCACAAAATGGAGCAACAATGATAACACAGATGGTACAAAGCACAGACGTTACCACATAAGTAGAAGATGAACTGAGCAATTCAGTTGGGGCGAATTCCTAGCTGGTGTTAGGCAGCTTTAGAGATTTTACTATCCAAGAATCTGCTCAGGTATTTCAATCATTCCTGATGAAACTTGAATTCTTCTGAACAGCTCCCTCTCCTGTGTATCCTTATTCGTAAAAAGACTACAGAGATTACAGAGATTTAATTTAAATTATTGTTTTATTATCAAGAGGCTTTTAGTTTCTGGTACAGCATCTTCCCAAAGGACAACGTACAATTGGACCCAGACAACAACAAAAAAAGCCATCTTCAGCTAGCATTTAGGATTAAAGTTCTGCAGCACTGGATTATTTAATTTGGTAAGTAAAATATCTGGAAAGCCTGCAACAGTAAGTTGTGTGTAACCTGGGATGGTAGGAAACTCATAGCACAGAACAACCACATTAAACTGTTGAATCAATTAGAGCATGGACTGCTTGTTACAATAGTTTCAGACCAGTGGGCATAACCGAACCCTGTTAACCCTAAAATTCCTAAATCTCATTCATGGATTCCTGCTTTCTACTATTTTCATGGCACATTCGTTAACACAGCTTGAGACAAAGAACACAGGTATTCCAGGCTGTGATGTCTTGTGTGTGAGTGGTATGCTGTTCAGTGAAGCAAGTATATCATTTGTGCTGTTAAAAGGGTGGGTTGGTTTTTTTTTTCCATTTTCTGCATTATTCTTGAATTTCTGTGAAAATAGAAATATATGTGTGTACGTATATAAATGTAAGACACACCTTTCCGATATTGGAAGAGAGCAATAAGGTCTCCCCTCAGCCTCCTTTTCCCCAGCCTAAACAGCCCCAGTTCCTTCAGTTTCTCCTCATAGGGCATGTTCTCCAAGCCCTTCACAAACCTTGTTGCCCTTCTTTGGACCTGCTCCAGCACCTCAATGTAGTTTCTGTACTGAGGTGCCCAAAACTGAACACACTACTCGAGGTGAGGCCTCACCAATGCCGAGTACAGGGGCAGGATTACTTCCCTAGTCCTGCTCACCACACCATTCCTGATGCAAGCCAGGATGCCATTGGCCTTCTTGGCCACCTGGGCACACTGCTGTCAAGTCTCTTTAGCATCAAGTATCATAGTGTGAAGTCTCTTTCATAACTCAGGAAGCCAGTCACTCTTCATAGGTATTTATAGTTCTTTTCATCCTTATACGTTCCAGAGCTCAGCCACCTATAGCAGGAAATGACAGGAGAGCAAAACCACACCCAGCACTGTCAGTAATGAGATTACCTTCTGTATTTTCACATTTTTATTTATTGGCTTTGGTGTCCTGATTTAGTCACAGTAAGTCAGCCTACAGATCACTAACCTGCAGTTTATGCTAAGTTCAAAACAACAGGAGACATTCAGTGACAAGAGCAGTCGAGATTATTTTGAACAGTTGTGACTGTAATACAGAGAAAAATAAAGGTAAGTAAGCAAATTGCAAACAAGAGACAGCTTGAAAACTTCCATTAAAAGAACAAGCATGAAATACCCTGAAATCTAAAGCAAATATGCTTAAACTGTTTAGAATATTGTCACCCAGTAGCTTCTAGAAGCCTTATAGAGCCAGAGTAAATGTTTGTACTTGCTGGGGTAACCATAGAAGCAAAAGGACCCTCCTAACACACAGTAGCCGCCTTTCAGCTACGTAACGCCCACTGCCCCTCAGGCGGCACCGGAAGCAGCAGCCCACAGGCCCCGCCTCCAGCCGCCGCCGTGCCCCGCCCCGCGCCCGAGGGAGGAAGCGCGCGGCGCTGCCCCCACCATGATGGCGGCCAGCGCAGGAAGGGGCGGGGCGCGGGGCGGAGCGGCGGGGGCGCCAGCGGGGAGCG
>JACDJE010000133.1:1637053-1682762 GCA_016647715.1 Pavo muticus
GCCGACGTGGACACCAAGGTGCGGGCGGGCGGGCGGCGGTGCCCGGGGGCTGACGGCTCCGCTCCCCAGGCGTGGGGCTGGGCCGGGTGGGACGGAGGTGAGGGGCGGCCGCGCGGGCCGTTGGAGCTCGCGCCTCTCCGCGGCTGTTACGTGGGGCGAAGCTGAGGCCGCGTTCTCGGAGGGCGGCGGTGCGAGCGCGGCTGTTGGTGCTGAGCCGTTCCGGCAGCGCGCGTTAAACACGTTACAGCCCTCATACGAAGCCGGGAACGGCTGCTGCCTGCGGCGGGCCGCCGTGCGGCCTCCGGCTACTCCAGCCGCCGGAAGGATAGCCGCTCGTCGTCCAACTGCTCTGTCCTCTTGTGCTTTGTTTTTTTTCTCAGCCTGCCTATCAGAATTTGAGACAGCGTGTTGATAACTTTGTTTGCAACCATTTGGCCACTCATACCTGGAGCCCTCATCTCAACAAGAACCAGCTGAGAAATAACATTAGGCAGCAGGTTCTCAAGTAAGTGGTACTTCTGGGGTTTCTGTTGGAATACACTCACTCTCTGTGACAGCTAGCTGAGGCTGTAGGTCAGTTATGAGCTGCCTGCTCTCTTTCAAGAGACTTCTAGATAGGCTTTTTTTTATTTAAGCTAACGGTGGTATTATTTCAGTTATTACATTATCATCAGCGTTAGTCAGAGTTAGGCTTCAAATGTTATTTTGTCTGATTAGAGCTGATCCAGTGATGGAAAGCTTGTTTCTGACTTGGGGTGTGACATCCCAGCTGAGGATAACCTTTACTATTTCTTCTTAGTGAGAAATAAACACAGTTGCTGTTACCTGATTTTGATCTAAGGGTAATTAATAGAATTTGACAGATAAAGCCCTGCAGAGTGCAAAGTGCAAATCACAGAACACAAAACTGGATGTAAATCTGTCTAGAGGGAGAAAAGCTTTTGTGAGACTGCTCTTACATCAAAATGATATCACGTGCTTATCTAATGCTTGATTATTTCATTAATGTTCCATTAGTTTTACTTCTTAAGAAGTAGTCATAAGAAGCATTGGGTGTTTCTTTAAGTAGAGTGAGTTTTGTCGCTGAATTGGGTCATACAAAGGATTTGTGAACAAGTGTGTTTGGTTATGATTTAGTGACTTTAGGTAACTGGTACAGAGGATCTGGGGATTTCTTTAACTAAGGAGTTGTGTCAAAACACAGTGTGATCTTTTATAAATGGGTCTAGAGTAAACCGTAAGGTAAAAAGTTCTCTATTGTCACTAATTTTGTTACTTAAGATTAAAGGTGTTCTATAAAGCTGTACAAACTCTGAGTTGTCACACTGTATTGTATGAAATTAGGATAGTGATAGCTGATTAATCTGTTCCTCATGCTGTCCAAAATTTATTTGTTTTATGCCATGGGAGTTGATAAGATCAGATTCCTTCTTAATTTTTTTCCCAAAATATACTTTTACAGTTAGTTAGCATTTGTAGACGTAACCAGTAATGGCATAGCCATAGGCTGTTCATTTCTATTCAATTGGATCACTTGAATTCTTAAGACTTTTTCTTAGTTCATAAGGTGTTAGAGCTGTGGAAATACAGACAGCTGACTAAATACATACCTGACTGATGTTCGGAAAACATTAGTGCTTCACTTGAAGTGTTTAGGAGTGTTTGCATGATATCTAAATGAGCGTATGTCATTAAGATGTTCTCCAAAAGTCATTTTCTTATTAAGTGTGAATGTAACTTTGTTCCAGGTCTGGAATGCTGGAATCTGGAATTGACAGAATTATTTCTCAGGTTGTGGACCCAAAGATCAACCACACATTCAGACCTCAGGTGGAAAAAGCTGTCCATGAATTTTTAGCAACACTGAATCACAAAGAAGAGGCAGGCCCCAGCACAGCTCCAAGTGAGGAGAAAACAGACGCGTCTGTTGCAGTGCAAGGTATTCTATCTCTTCTGTTAGCAGTCTACTATCAAAAGTTTGTTTTCTTTAAGAAAGGGAACATTGACTAGGTTTGTTGCTAGCACAGAATCGTTGGTATCCATATTGGCAAGCTGAGTTCCAGGCAGCATGCGATTATACGTGTCTCTTGCTATAGCTATAAAGTTAGAAGGCAAGAGAGGTTTCACCAGGTATTACTTTGTCACTTCTACTTGAGCTTACTGGGGATCAATTTACTGTGGGAAGGAAAGTAGGTCTTAGGCTCTGGCCCTGTAAGTATTGTATGATCAAATGGTACATAGCTGTATGAAAAGAATGATTTAATTTTTTATGCTTTGGTAGATCAAAAGAGGTTATCTGGAAGACATTTGTCTTAATTCTGTCGCTGTGTGCTAAGATTCTCTCAGGAGCTTAAGTTCTGCTGCAAATCAGCTAATCCTTAGTTTGTTTATAAACACATCGCTTTATTTGTTTTTTATTTATGTTGCCCTGTATCTGATTCTAAAGGCTTTGGCGGGTATTTGTCCATTCTTTTCCTTCCTAAGAGACTACACAGCAGTTCATCTACTTGTAACCAGACCCTTTATTTAAATCCTAGCTCTTTTCCTGTGGGGCCCGCTTCCTTTAAAGTAAGTGGGTTAACAAGCCAGCTGCAGCTTCCAGTGCTAGTCCAATTAACCCTTTCTCATCCATCTTCAAAATTTGTTTTAAGAGAAAAGGAAAGTGATATGATATTTTGATAGCTGTATTATTCTATAATCAGTACGCTGAGTCCATTTCTGACGTCATTTATGAAGATAACGGGGGAAGAGATGTAGAATTCTTGTGGCAGTATGCTTCTGCCTAGCTGACTGATGGTAAAGTTGAGCATCCTTCTCAAAGACCATCCTTGCTTTTTCTTGAAGATTGTAACGTCTTGTTCTTTATTTTTTTTTTAATTACCGAAATTTCTAGATGCAAAATTAGTGAAATATTTTGGTTAGTCTTATTTATCTTAAATGGAGTAGTAATTCTTTTTTCTTTCGACTTCCTTAATGTCACTGTCATTCTAGCTAAAGGGCTACTTCCCTTCAAACATTACCATCGTGGAAAATGATAGAAACTAACTTAAACTGTTTTCTTTCTTCCTGTTCAAGGTGTATCTACTACAGCTCCTAGTGGCAATGTAGCTAGCGATGCAATGTCCATTTTGGAAACAATAAGTTCTCTGAACCAAGAAGCAAGTGCTGCCAGGGCTTCAACAGAAAACTCAAATTCCAAGAACAATGACAAAGCTGTAAAAAGACTGTTATCTCAGCAGAGTGTTGATGGTAGCACTGAGAGAAACATGGAAGACTTGCCAGATAAAGAGAAAGCAATTTCTGATCTTTCTGGGGAAGGAGCTGAAACGTTTGTGAAGTGTGAAGATTCAAATGAGCTTCCTTGCCAAAGTGAAGAAATAAAAAATTCAGCAAAGGATACCAGTAGTTCATCTGTTACAATTAAAGATACAAGTAAAGAAATACAACAGGATAGTGAAGATCAGAAGAGTAAATTAATAGATAAATGTGAAAAGAAACCAGAAGGTGATAGAAGAAAAGAAAAGAAAGAAAAACTTGATAAGAAGAAAAGTGATGATACTTCTAAGTCAAAAGAAGAGAAACAAGTGAAAGAGTCAGAACCAGTGAAACAGTTAGTTTCAGATAAAATCAGCAATAAACATAAAGCATCTGAAAGTACTAAAGAAGGTATGATATGGGCAATGCTCTTTCTTAAAATATGGATGTGTTAAAGCGTATTCAGGAGCTGAATTAGAAGTGTGTGTGGGAACATATCTTTTCTGCTAGTTCTGACACACTAGCCACAGTTTAGCTCATGGCTCATCTCCTTTCACTGAGGTACATGAATCAGGAAATGTAGATCTTTGATTCTTCAGGTGTGTGCTTCCTTGGTCGTGTGTTATTCCAACAAGATCTCAGAGTTCCCACTCAGTAGTTTGAGATGTTGAAATCTTTTTTTTTCCTTTTGCTATTTCTTATTCTTAAGGCTTCATTTTCAGTGTTAAAATAACTTTTTTTTTTTTTTTTTTTGTAAGAAAAGCTTCTCAAATACAATGTGCTGTATTACAACTTCTCTGGTTTTTTTCCTTTGCAAGAAAATACATCACTAGATTCAGATACGGACGTACTCAGTGACATCACTGTCAGCTCTGTCCACACTAGCGACCTGTCTTCGTTTGAAGAGGAAAGCGAAGAAGAACCTGTGATTTCTGACAGTACTGAAGAGGGGGAGATCACATCAGATGGTAAACCAATTAGATTGTTAATTGCGGTGGTAAAACTGCAAGAAACAATATGCAGTTCTTTTATAATTTGAGTATGTTCTCTAACAAATTCGAGGTTTTACAGTATTTTGTGTTGTACCTGGGAGGTTTTAAATGTGGACTAGTAGTATTCGTGCAATCATAAAGGACGAATAGCAGACGTATTTTGAGTATTTTTTTGTAATAGTATTATATATGGTAAATGTTGTAAATCTTACTTATACTACAGTATTTAATAGAGAGCAGAACCACTTAAGTGATGGATATGAGGCTTTGCAATGAGATTTTTACCTTCCTTTTTGCGAGAAATGTAGCATAACACTGAAGTGATTTGTTAGTGATCCTGTAGTACTGGTTGTACTTGACTTTGCTGTCTTTATTTTCAGAGCTTTAGATTTGCTTGTACTCCAAATTCTAATTGGCCACAGCAGAAGAAACATGAATTGATCTAGCTTTAAGAGTTGGGAAACACTAAACCTGTACTCTGGCTGGGTTACATTTTGTAGTTTTCTTTGTCTTGAGCAGACCACAGGTTCTTAATGATTTCTGAGGATATTACTCTGAGCTTATCTTTTCTGCTCTAAAAATACTCAGTAGAAGCACTCAGTTTCTTGTATGTTCTCTGGCTTTGATGTTTCCTGTAAACATGACAGATTGCATGAAGTGAAAACAAGCCTGAAGTAAGTTTCAAGGGCGTGAGTGCTTTGTATAGTATGAAGCATAAGTGCTTTTGCACCATCTCTGATAATGCTGATAAATAAAATCTATTTCTGTTTTACTCAAATAATACTACATTAGTGTAAACAAGTATGTTCTGTTTATGTATTTTCAGCAAACCTATCTTGTTTAAGATTTTAAACGGTGTACAAATTTCTGGTGTAGGAATGAAGCTTAATACACAGCAGAAGTAATATTCTGACTTAAACAGTGCTGAAAGTAGCTAAATACTATGTATATATAAAACAACATGATTTCAGGTACAAGGATTAAGCCCTTCATCATAATTTATTTTCCTGTTGGCATCTTGAAATTTTTTTTAGCTGAACAGTGTGCATAAATTAATATACGTTCCAGGTTTCAGTAATTTAATGGTTTTTTGAACTTTAACTATGTTTTTGAGGAAAGTAAGCTAAGTTTGGGGTGGCTTGTTTCTTCAACAGTGATGTTGAGAGTACTGCCTTAATTTATTAATCTCTCTGCACACTTAACTAACTTTTCAGATGAAGAGGAGAAAAACAATAAAAATAAGGCAAAGCCTCATACTAATGAACTGAGTGATGGCCGAGCCAAGCCGGTTCGTCATGCTTATGTTCGTAAGCCTTTTTTGTACTCCAAATACTTCAGTGATTCTGATGATGAACGAACTGTAGAGCAACGTCGCCAGTCCATTGTAAGTTTGAATTTTGTTACTGCTCAGTGTGTTAACTCCTTAAACTTTCCAGCACTGAAATTTCACTTCTTAGTTGGCCCTGGTTTGTAAGGAGGATTTTAGTTTTGTTTCCTGTGTTACCTCTGTCCCTTCTTCAGGCTTTAACCACTATTGCATGACGTAGAGCAATGCACTCCAGGGAAGCACTCTGCTGGGTATAGTTAAAAGGCTTCTGGTGGAGATAAAAAACAAAACAAAGAGAAAAGCACAAAAAAAACCCACATGTAATGTCTTTGACATCTTTTCCTTGACTTCAAATGAACAGTGTTCTGGTGTTAGTAGAGAGTTTACTTAGTACATGCAAGCTCTTCACAGGTGCATTCATTCTTGCTTGAGTGTGAAGATTAGGAACTGCCACAGACACACACAAAAAAAACCCTGAAACAAAACAAAAAAATAGTTCTCAGTGGTTTTAATATATGTAATGAGAACTTAAGTGGAAGAAGTAGCCTTTATCTACTTACGGTCTGCATTCAGCGTGGTTTTGTGTAGCATGGGCCAGGGCTAGTTACTTCAAGCTAATTCCTTTATATAATTTTTTCACAAATGCCTTTCTCACTGTCCCTGAACTCAGTAGTTGTAACATTTCTGCAGGCAGTGAGAAGAGAGGTTTAAGTATGTTTCCTCTGGAAGAAAACACAAAACAGGAACCAGGAGTTCTTTTAGAGCTTTCTGCTATGTCTAAGTGCATGTTTCTAGGAAAATAGCATTCTTTGACCCAAGCTAATGCCGGGGACTTGTGGGTGGTGAGTAAGATAGGGTCTGTATTTTGCTTGTGCATTTTGAGGTTCATAGAGCTGGAAAAAAACATAGTAGTAAATCAGTTATACCTACCTTTCATTAATTATTTTATATCTGGGGGAAAAAAAAAAGCTGTCTTCAAGGAAACACCTGTAAACTATGGTTTTTTCTGCTTTTTTTCTTTTATGTAAATGTTTGTATAAATTAGGTATCTTCATTGAAAAAGAAGTTTCGGTCTCTATCTGCTGTGTTGAGCAGCAGTGAAACTGGTCTAGTATTAAATGGGGAGGTTGGTGGCCCTGCCTGTGGCAGGGGGGTTAGAGATTCATGATCCTTGAGGTCCCTTCCAACCCGGGCCATTCTGTGATTCTGTGAAACTCTTTGGGACTCAGCTAGTTTTACCTTACAGGAGTACTAGAGGATTCCATTCATTTTGACAGAAAGCTTTCAAAGTACTATTAATTTTTTCTTTGCCTCAAGCCAAAGCGTTCTGTTTTCTGTAGAATTTCTGTATATTTGTAGAATATTCTTTGACCTAATGATAAATTGTCTTTTCTTCCTTGTGTATCTCCAGGCCAAAGAAAAAGAAGAGAGACTCCTAAGAAGACGAATGAATAGAGAGAGACTTGAAGAGAAACGTAAACAGAAAACTGCAGAAAAAACAAAGTCCCTGAAAAGTGGAAGTCAAAATGCTAAAGGTATGAATATTCTAACCTTTTCTTTTCTTTGGCCTATTGTGGTTTAACCCAGCAGGTGGCTAATGACCACATAGTCATTTGCTTGCTCGCCCTCTTCCTAGTAAGTTGGAGGAAAGAATTGAGGGGGAAAAACTAACAAGGTAGAACTCACTCAGGTTGAGATAAAACTATATACTATATAGTATAGTTTTATAGTATAAAACTATATACTAAGATACCTATAGAGATAGAGATAAGGAGCAGTGCACAAGCACTTGCTCACCATCCCCTGATCAATGCCCAGCTAGCCTGCAAGCAGCGGAACAGAGAGAGATGAAGTTCCACCCCCCCTTAAAAACTCCTTCAGCTTGGTGGAATATCCCTTTGGCTAGTTTAAGTCAGCTCTCCTGATTCTGTTCATTCCAAGCTCTTTAGGCCCTTTGCTGTGAATAGCCTTGGCTCTGTACAACATTGTTTAGCAGCAACTATAAACATCGGTGTGTTATCAACATTGTTTTTCTCATAGAACCGAAACATAGCATCATACCAGACACTCTGAAGAAAAAATTACATCCCAGCTGAAACTAAGGAGATCTTATTTCAAGGGAAAATAATTTTCAGGATAAAATGATGACAATAGGTCTCTCTCCATTTCTCTTGAAAGTCCAGTGTTTGAATAATCTGATTTCTGGTTTCAGTATGTGCATGATTAAATTGCTTGATTATCCATGATTATATTGCTTGTATACTCATATACATTAGTATTCTTTGCTACGCTTTAGTACTCTGTACTGCTTTCAGCTAAATTTTAGCTAAAGCAGTAATATAAAGACATACTTAATTATTTCACCATTTGTGTATTATGTTTCAGGAAAAAGTGGCTTGAATTTGGAAGAACCATCAGCAAGAAGTCTTGAGTCAAAAGCTACTGGTACCAGCATTAAGGATGTGCTTAAAGAACAGAAATTCTTAGAAAAAAAAGTAGCCTTGAGCAGAAAAAGAAAGAGAGATTCAAGGTATTTGTGTATTTAGTCAAAAGAAGTGAAATCTTAAAAAAAATCATTTTTGTAGATTAAATAGATTCTTTTCAACTTTGCAGTTGGCCTTACTTATTTAAACAGTTTCTTTCTAAGATACTTGGTTACCTTCGTTCATAAGTATAAAGTTACGGCTGCTTAATATACTGCAACTCAGCAGCCTTTGTGTGACTTTTTATGCACAGAATGGTAATAAAAAGACATGAGAATGGACAGCTGTTAAATGTTTGTGCATCTAGTAGAAAAGAAATGTGTGATGTATCTCCATTAACTTTCATTTTTGGATCTGTCAGAGTTCCTAGTATGTATTTAATGTTTTGTATTCTATCATGTTTGTTTTGTTGTTTTTTTTCAAGCTTTTCATTACTACATTTTCATTCACTTACCTTGTTTCTTGACTTCATTAAGGAAGTAAGGTTTAAAAAAAAAAAAAGATCAATAGTAGTGAAGCTAATTGACTGCTTGTGTATGTATTTATAAGTATAATTGACACATACACACACATAAAAAATACATTACACAGAGCAGCATAAGCTGGCATGCTGGAATGTACTCTGCAGTTGTTCCATAAGAATAACTTTATTTGCTTGATGTTCAGCTCACCCTGGTCTTTAGTTTCATATTTTGTATTTGTGCACCCATGCATATCTATCTACATACATGTGTAGATATAGTAAATGGGCCACATTTCTGAAAGATAAATATAGTATTTTTTCAATTTTTCTACCTTTTAAATGGAGAGCGTTAGGTTTTTTCTTTTTTTTTTTTGTACAAAATTCTATTCCCTATTTTACAGGGACAACTGTAGTTCTAATATTGTCATACTGATGTTCTCTGCTTTAAAGCAGTGTTGTCCAAAGGACACCTATGAAGTCAGTACACATAGTTTGGACGAACTATATAGTCAGAAGTTTTGTAACCATGTTCTGCTTCAGTATTTCAGTGCACATTTGTCTCATCTTCAGCTTTAAGAGCAGAAAGTTTACAAAGTCATGTTAGTTTTGAGTTGCTTTTTTTTTTTCTGATTGCTTGTCCAAATACCTGTTTCAGGCATGTTGAAGATAGTTGGAAAAAGAAATACGAGCCATCTGAAGATGATTCTAAGGAAACACAAAAGACAAATGAGGTATGTATTTCTTTAGGCTAATAAAATTAATTTCAAAAAGAAGTACTATTATGATCTTTTTTTAATTACAGTGATGCTTGTTCGTACATCCATACCAAACTGTATACTGTTACAGCATTTGTTCTTATGAATTGTTTTTTTTTCCTGCTGCTAGTGCTCTATCGTTACTGCAATTTTGTTTTCTGAATTCTAGTAAACGTTAGGTTGCATTGTTTATGTGTTTGGTGCTGGTTCATTTTGTACTGGAAGGAGGGGATTTGAGCTGTATTGTGTAAAGCATGTTGGACTTCACATACAGCAAAGTCTGTCTAACATGCAAAGACTTGATAAGTTTGATCTTCTTGAACTTTTCCTTGGGAAGTTGTAACAATGTAGTCTGACTAGTAAAAGAAAGAGGATTTTTAAGTTGAGTTTTTAGCAACAACATTATTACCAAGAAAGTGATAGGGAGTTTAACTAGAAGTCTAGAACTACCTCTTATGAGTTTTTGGATTTTTTTAAACATTGTAACAGATTTTTGAAGCAGCTTATGGAATATTTGAAATGGTTATTGTCCATTTAAAGATCTATTTAAATTGTTTTTAAAAGGAAAGGTCACTTTATAAAGAAGTAATATTCAAGGTCAAGCAGGCTGTTAAATTGTTTATTTCGGCTTTCCTACAATCGCAATCGGTTGAAATAAGATTAATTTTTCTCATCAATTCTTACTACAATAAGTGGGTTCCCTGCTGTGTTGTTTTTAAAGTTAATTTGCCTTCAACAGTTGTCAGTCATGTAGTGAAGGAACTCTAACATCTGCATACGTATATTTAACTTTCTTTTGCAGACTTGTGAAAAAAATTCTTCTAAAGAATTAAAGCATAACCATGGCAAAACTGAAACCTCTAAAACACTTAGAAGACTATCAGAATCGGTACATTCAGCTGAGGAAAACAAAACTGATTCTAAAGTGGAAAAAGAACATAAAAGAAAAATCTCCACCTCTCTTCATACTGAAGGAACCCAACAGGACATTGAAACAAAGGACCCAAAAAGACAACTGGAAAGAACAGAAGCCAATACTGATGAACTACAGAAGCAGAAAACCATATTTAAAAATGAAAAACACTCCAAAAAAGACAGTGACACAGAAATTCAACATATGAGAAATGCTGCAAGAAAAGAAGCCAAGTCTTACAGAGATAAAAGTGAAAAGGAAGTAGCGGCATTAGAAGATAAACTTTCTTTAAAGCACAAATGTAAAGGAGATAGTATTCATAAATCAGTTGAAGATATTGAACTCCATTCTTCTGAGAAAAGTTTGAAAGGAGAGGATGGTGCTCAGAAACATAATCAACAAATGAAGATTTCCTCAGATGACAAGTCTGAAAAAAAAAGTAAACACCGAAGCGAACGGAAAATATCAGTAACTGGAAAAGATGGAAAAAGTATTTCTGATTCCACTTTAAAAGCTGAAGAGTTACTTCGTAAGGAAAATAAAAAAGACAGGCATTTCTCAACAGAGAAATCAAGAGCAGAATACAAGTCTAAAAGGTCTCTGAGTGATTCTAAGCCACAGAAGGATTCTGTAAGTGCCTCAAAGCAACTTGCTCCTGCATCGCACAAAAGAAGTGAAAGTTACTCAGAAGAAAAACATGAAATAAAATCAACTAACTCTGACTGTAATTTGAAACAAGAAGATGGTGTTCATAAAGACAGACGAAGATCTAAGAGCCTTGCAGAAGACAAAATTTTATTGAAGTCTAAGTCAAAGAGTCATAGTAAACAATTGAAAGCATCTGAAACAGAATTACAGGAAAATTTAATAAAACAAGATACTAGTCAGAAACTGGACAAAGATAAGAACATGGAAGAGAATGATTCAGATAAACAACACAATTCCAAAAATGAAGATAAATTATCTGAAGAGAGTGGTGCTGATTTTGAGCTTGAAAGTGGAATGCAATCAACTCAGGGATCACAAAAAGACTCCAGTCACAGAGTTAAGTTACACTCTGGAGAAAGAGGATCTGTAAAAGAGAAATGTAGAGGTGATAAAGATTTAAGTAACTCCAAGCTAGAAAGAAAGTTCTCTGTTGAAGGTCACAAAGGCAGAAGCATAAAGCACAGCAACAAGGAAATAAAGAAAAGGGAAGAATGTGCCAAAGTGGAGGATAAAGATATGAAAGAAATGGATGGTGGACATGAAAAAGTAATGGGCATCACAGTGACAGTGGATAAAAAACAAAGTAAAAAGGTATCCAGTGAAAACAGGAAAGGCAGTATATCAAACCACAATTTGCTTGGAGAGGAAAAGCAGTCAGTTGGTGTAACTGTAAGCAGCTCTCTTCCAGTCCCTCAAAAGTCAAATATGAATAATGATGACGTGTGTTCTGGTCATGAGGGAGAGATGATGGAACTTGATTTGGATGAAACAAAAGTACAAGAAGAATCTATAATGGAAGGAAAAAGCATTCTAAACTCAGTCCGTGCCACGGATGCCAAATACACAGCAAAAGAAAAAATCTCTTCTGCAAGTAAGGAGTTAAAACACAGCTTGGCAGATCTTGAAGCTTCTGAATCGAAGTTTCTGGCTGCAGTTGAAAAAGCTAATAAACAAGAAGATATCCCTAATAAGCAAGTTTGTGCCTTAGATGCTTTATCCAAACAAACATCAATGGATCAAGGACTCCATAAAGAAGGAGCTTATAAAATGGGTGGTGTATCTGGAAAAGGTCATAAAAGCTTACTGAATGCTCCCAGTAAGGATCGAACTTCAGAAGACAGCAGAAAACCAAAGAATTTTAAAACTGTGATAAATTCTAATTCAGATAATGTTCCTTTAGCAATTAATTCTCCCAGAGAAGATGCTGCTGATCCAAAGTCCGTGGATATGGATATCTCCGGTTTTACACATTCTTTGGGTAGTATGTCTAGTACATCTAAAGAAGAATGCCATAATTCAGATGGGACTTCTTTGTTTGAAGATGATGCAGCTTCAAAGAGTGATGCAACACAGGTTGTATACATGGAACAAAAAGATAATGTAGTGTTGAGTTCTATTATGAAAGGTGGTGACAACACAAAGACAAACAATATGGAAAAAGATAGTGAGGCACCCCATCCTGATGAGCAAGCAATGGAAAACAGTGCAGCTGGCTCACCTATTCAAGATTATGACAAAGCATCAAAATTAGAAAGCATTCCAAGAAGTGAATTGAAAATAAAAGAGGAAAGCTTGAAGACTCGTGTGACTGAAGACTGTGGAGATGTACCAACAAAAGAACTTCTAAAAAAACTGAAAAAGAATGAAAAAGAGTGCTTGCATACAGATTATTCCGCAAAGGGAGAAAGAAGCACAGTGATGGATAATGTGAAACAGAATGAGACGCATGATACTTGTAATGTGATACAATCTTCCTCTGTGTTAGCATGTAAAAGAGACCCTGAAGAAACAGTCGAAGACTCTGTTCCAGCTACTGAGCAAGAAGGGAGTAGTGGCATAGAAGATAAAAATGAAAGCAGTGCTGTAGGTACCAGTGCAGGAAGTGGTAAAATTAGTTTGTTGTACAGCAGTGTACAAACAATTCCAGCCACTGTGATAGGAACTAGCACAGAAAAGATTGAGAGCACTGTAATGGCCTCTAGTACAGGAGAAGAAAGAGCTGAAGGTGCATCACATTCTGAAAAGGGAAGTGATGCTACAACCACTTGCTCAGAAGAAGAAAGTGAGATGGCATTAATCTGCACGAGCATAGAAGCTGATGAAGGTTTCACAACAGGCATATGGGTAAAAAGTGGTGAGGGGAGTAGTTTCATTACAGGAACAGATATTGGTGAGTGTACAGTTACAGCAGCAGAAGAAGGTGGTGGCAGTGTCGTTACTGAAGGATTAGCAGAAAGTGAAAGCTTTCTAACAAGTACAAAAGCAGAAGAAAATAATGACTGCACTATGGTTGATGCAGAAGAAAGTGGTAAGGATTCAGTCAACGAAAGTGGAGTAGAAAATGAAGATAGTGTGAATAGTGCTGGAACAGAAGAAAAAGATGATGCTGTAACTAGTGCGGGCTCTGAAGAGAAGCGAAAGACCTTGACTTGTGGAGGTGCAGGCAAATTAGAAAGTTCTGTGTCCTGCTTAGGTGAAGTGGAAAGTGATGGTGCTGTAACTAGTGCAGGTACAGAATCAGGTGAAGGATCAACAAGTGGTGACAGTTCAGGTGAATTTAGGGACAATATGAGAGCTGTCCAAGTAAAAGAACATGAAAGTACTGTGACTTGCACAGGTGCAGAAGAAAGCGGTAGTAACTTCATTATGTGTTCAGTAACTGGTACAGATGCCCAGGGAGAAGGTTCTGTAAGTGGGGCATGTATTGCAGTGATCACGGATAACAATGCCACAACTGGAACTACTGGTGACAAATGTGAGGATGCTATAAACGGTGAAAGTACAGTGACCAGCACAGGCATAACTCCAGAAGATGATGCTGAAATTTCAGTTGTCTGTACAGGACTAGAAGACAGCAATGAAGGTTTTGCAGTTTGTTTAGATACTGAAAAATGTGAAAGTGCAATGGACAGCACAGGGACAAAGGAGGAAGCTAGTATCACTATAGTCAGCATTGGTCCCTGTGATGATGAAGGTTTTGTGACTAGTACAGGCTCAAAAGAAGAGGATGAAGAGGGTGAGGATATTGTGACCAGTACTGGGAGGGGAAATGAAGAAATTGAGCATGCTTCTACTTGTACAGGAGCGGAAGGTGAAAATACGCTAATTTGTATAGGTGCAGAAGAAGGTGAAAATTCCATTATCTGCATTGTTGCTGAACAAATGGAAGCCGAGTCAGGACTGGCTGGCACAAATATAAGTAAGCTTACCGTTGACAGCATGACAGATGCAGAGAAAGAAGCTAATTGTGGCACAAACTGCAAAAGTGCTAAAGGGATAGTTGAAAGCAGTGTAACCAGTGCAAGTGCTGATGATGAGGATGCTGTGGCTGCATGCATAGAAAAACATGAAGGTACCTCGATTCCCTTAGATGCTGAGGACTGTGAAGGCCCCATGACTAGTGCTATGGCTCTGCAAGATAGAGGTCAACCTGGTGCTGAAGAGCATGAGAATGCCATGACCTTTGGCAGCGGAGAACTTGATGGCTCTATAAGTAGTGCAGTTCCAAAGGAAGATGAGAATTCTCTTATTCCTACTGACAGAGAGGAAAAAATTAAAGGTGATATCATCTCTACCAGTACAGTGGAAGGAAGTGATGCTCCCTTACATTCAGCCATAGATGCTGAGGAAGGTCCACTTACCGTTGCAAGAGCAAATGAAAGTGGGGAAAGCTCTGTGATCTCAGTTGATGCTGAAGGCACAGAGGTGCCCATGCCCAGCACAGCTACAGAATTTAAAGAGAGTGTGCTTGCTTTTAGCAGTAAACAGGACAAAGATGAGTGCACCATGATTTCCACTAGTATTGTAGAAGAATTTGAGGCTCCTATGTCTAGTGCCACTATTGAATACGATGGTCAGCTCCCCTCTGTGAAAACAAAAGAAATAAATGAAAGTACTGTGGTTTCTATAGGTACAGAAATATATGACATTCCCATGCCCAGTGCATCCAGTGCAGGAGGAGATGATGAAAGTCACCCAACTGCTAGCAGTAAAGAAGAAAAAGATGAGTGTGCTATGATTTCCACAAGCGTTGTGGAAGAACAAGTAATCCTGATGTCAGGTGAAGTCACAGAGGAGACAGTTCAACATATCTCAGAAACAGAGTCTAAAAATGAAACAGTAATGATCTCTACAAGTACAGCAGAATGTTTTGAAGCTCCTATGTCTAGTGTGACTGTACAAGATGAAAATAAACTCACTGCTTCAGAAACAGAAGGGAGATACGAAGCTGCTGTGATCACCACAAGTATGACAGAAGAATGTGAAATAGTCCTGATCAGTGCAGCACCACAAGCTGAGGATCAACTCCTTGTCGCAGAAGGCGATGAAGAGGATATCTCTCCAAATGCATCAGAGGAATGTAAGATTGTGGAGACCACTGCTACTGTAAATGAACAGTTTGGGCTAGCTGCTTTCAATACAGATGCAGGAGGCAAAGGTTCTGTGATTTTTGTGGGAGAATGTGGAGGTCCTGTGCTAAGGGTTGCCACCAACAGTGAAGATCAGGATGCTGCTTCAAGTATCGTAAATAAAGAAGAAGGGGCAGTGATTGCTCTGAGCACAATGGAAGAATGTGATAGTCTCTTCACATTTACTGTCATAGAAGAAAGTCAACTTGATGCTGAGAGTTCAGAAGTAAAAGACAAAAGTGAGGAAGTTTTTAATGCTGCTAACCAAATTGAATGCATCCTATCAACTGCAGGCCCAGAAAAAAGCGGTAATTCTTTGCTTGTCATTGGTCAAGAGAATGAGACCCATGAAAGTGTTGTGAGGGGAGCATCGACAGCATCTCAGATGACTGTAGACAGTGAAATCACAGAAGCAGATGAAAATTCAGTCAATCTCATGAGTGTAGATGAAGCCCTTTGCGTGGAAATTAGTACAGAGACTGCTGTGAGCCCAAGTCCTTCCTCAGAGGTAAACGGGGATGATGAGCAAGCTGAAGATGTGTTGCATGAGGATGTTACATCAGAACTCTCTTGCATCATTTCAGAAGCATCAGTAGAGAGTGAAACATTAAGGGATATAAACTGTAACTCAAACGTGCTTTTAGAAAGTGACTTTTCTGAAATAAGGACTCCATTGCCTGGGGAACAGACTCCTTCCTTAGTTTCTGCAAGTGAATTAACTGTAAATAACCACAGTGAAGAGACCATAGAAGCAGAACTGGGGGAGAAAAGTGACTGTCCTGTGTTGCATGTAGAAGAGCTATATGGCAGCAATGATAAAATGAACTTGGTCAAAATAGATGGTACAGGAATTGAAGTTACTTTTCAGAAAAATAATACAGCCTTTAATTCAGGTAAGGATTTCTGGGGGGTTTTGTTCTCTCTTGAGTTTATAGATGTCCTTAATGAATGCTTTTTACCGTGACTAGAATTAGCAATAACTTAGGCTGTTCAGATATACTAGACTTCTTTGTAGTTTGCAAAGTACTTGCTAATTTAATTATGAATTGATGAAAAATAGTTAAGCATGTAATTCTGTCAGTATCGGTGTGAATGAAGAAATTGGTATCTGACGTGTGTTGAAAGAAACGTTACTAGATTGAAGAAAGGTTATTAAAATGTATCAACTTAAAATTATGAGCTAATATGTTGTTTGCAAGAGGTAATTGTCATGGAGTTATGAGTAGATTTTGTTACCAACGTTCAGAAATTCAAAAATAGTTTTATAGGAAGGAGGATGTATTCCATTTAGACATATGTTCAGCTCTTTAAAAACGGCAACTTTGTAGTGATCTTTGGAGATCAAGAATGACCATCCTTAATCATAACTGCAGATTTTCTCAGGACTTCTAAAAAAAAAAAAAAAAAAAAAAAAAAAAAGATATTTAGTTTCACTCTCTTTATAGAGTCGTAGAATGGCTTAGGTTGGAGGAGGGAACCTTGAAGATCATCTAGTTCCAACCCACCCTGCTACGGGCTGGGTTGCCACCCACCACACCAGTGTGCCCAGTGCCCCATTTGACCTGGCTTTGAACACCTCCAGAGATGGAGCATCCACAGTCTCTCTGAGCATCCTGTTCCAGTGCCTTACTGCCCTCTGAGTTTAAAAAAACAAACAAACAAAAAAACACTTCTTCCTAATGTCTAATCTAAATCTCCTCTTTTTTACTTTAAAGCCATTCCCCCTTGTCCTGTCATTATCAGACTCTGTAAAAAGTTGGTCCTCCTTCTGCTTGCTTGTAAGCTCTCACTTCAAGTACTGGAAGGCCACAATGAGATCTGTCTGGAGCCTTCCCTTCTCCAAGCTAAACAAGTCCAACTCCTTCAACCTGTCTTCATAGGAGAGGTGCTCTAGCCCTTTCGTCATCTTTGTGGCCCTCCTCTGGACCTGCTCCAACAACTCCACATCCTTCCTGTATTGGGGGCCCCGGACTTGGTCACACTAACACTGAGCTCTTACACTGAATTTTCTGAATTCTTTTCTTGTTGATACGCTAATACACTTGAAATAGTCATCCTTCATGTTACTGGAGGAATTGGGCAATGATCCTAAATAAACAAATATTTTAGGTCAGCTATGATTTTAGGTATCTATTTTAGATACAATACTTGTGATAGCATATGGCACTGAGAATGTGATGGCACTAAGAACATCATGTTTAATTTCCAGTTCCATTTTTCTTAGAAGGTTATTACTTCAAGTTAATTTGCATGGTTGCAAGTTCCTTAAAATACGATATAATGAGCATTCTTCTGCTTTCTTATTCTCCAGATTAGCTGCAACACCAGGTTTAGGAAATAATAAATTCTTTAAAGATCAAGTTCATTGTAAATTTTGAAGAAATCAAATGATAGAAAAATCAGTAGAGAAATTGTCCTATCTTTGTGTACACCAATGGGAATGGGCTGCTGTTCAAATATTTATTTTAAAAGGCTTTTCCTTTTCATGTTTGACTTTGCTGCTGTTTCAAAAATGCAGTAAAATTTTATGGTGTGAGTTTGGGTCTAGTTTCTCAAGGATTGTTTTTATTCTCTAGTTGCCTTCATTTATAAAATAGGTGCCCAAAATAGCTGTACGAATCATACGAAGTTTGTGTCTGCATGGCTTGTTTTTCAGATGTTAAAAGCATGCAGTTCCTATATGGAGTTAAATGGGTGGGGTTTTAGGGTTTTGTGAAGCAACCATCACTGACAGGAGGTACTGAGTCTATGGAAATCGGATAATTTCGGTGGTTGTGGTTTTAGGGCTTATGGGTTTAGGCCTAATTGTCACTTAAAGAAAAAATATTAGTATTAACTTGTACCTATGCATTCATTAAAACAGCAGTAATTTGCTATTTAGAATTGGGTCAGAAAATCTGTTGATGTTTTCAAAGGAAAAGCAAGGGGGAAAAAAGCAAAGTCAGAGGTCATAAGTAAGCCGGTAAATCCTGACAGCCTATATTTACCATCTTCTTGTATTTAAGGAAAACAGAGAAGTACGTGTGTTCTTGCAGATGCTGAGTTATTTTTTTGAACTGGTTTGCTGCAGACAAACTTGCTATAGTTTACATTGCCTACAAGATGAGGCTGTGTTCGC
Source organism: Pavo muticus (assembly GCA_016647715.1). Lineage (NCBI taxonomy): Eukaryota > Metazoa > Chordata > Aves > Galliformes > Phasianidae > Pavo > Pavo muticus. The sequence goes on from JACDJE010000133.1 coordinate 1,655,477, forward strand.
ATGCTGTGCTCATGAGATGATGCTAAAGGATAGCATCCTACTGTAGCTGAATACTGTACTGAGCTAAATACAGTGTAATGTAATTGAATAATTTCAACATGTTTGTATTTCATTAGGCAATAATGGAGCTTTACCAAAGTTGGCAGAAGAACTAGAATTTGAAACTAACTTGAGAACTGAAGAGGTATGTATGATATTTTGAATTTCTTCACTCTTTCTTGTATGGTTTTAATTTCTAAGATTTCTTACTGAACCTTTTATTTCTGTTCAATAAGAACTGCATTTCAAAACTTCCAAAGAGTCATTTTTTCAGAACTTTCAGCTGTATTCTTTTAAACAGTTGGCATTAAAGTTGTGTGATGTCCATATTATTCTGTGGTAGAACCAGTTCCCTTCCTTAGCTGTGTTTCCTTCCATGACAGTGACGTCCAAGATTGCTCTTCATTAGGACTAGTCATACTGTACACTTGCTTGTGATATTACTCGTAAAATAGTTATATATGCCTTAACACTTATGTTTGGCAGTCACTAGTTTAGTGTTTTGAAGTGGTATACAACAAAATGAATAGAAGTGCATGTTTCACTTGATTCAGAGTATGGTTCAGAAATCACAAGTGTCTCTAATAGGACCACCTGGGACTTGCATAGGGATGCTGTCTTCAGCTCCAGGGCAGACCACTTGAGTTTTTTCTGAATCATGGTTTCAATGCCTGAAATGCATTTCAGGAAAACCTGAGTCATCTTTGGTCTAGTGGGGTTTATTGATTTGAGTACCCCCTGCAAATGGCTGTACTAATTGCTAGCATAAGACGGTCCTACATGTCATATTCACATGGCGTTGTCTGAGTTTACAATGTCTAGATTTGACTTAATGCTACATGGAGTTAAGTATACTTATCCATACATTTTTAACATACAGCTGATCTACAGCTTGAATTAAAAAGAGCAGGGAAAAAAAAAAAGGCCCAAGTTGGGAAGGCTTCACTATACTTTGTTGTGCTTTGCAGTTGCATATTATTCTGTGTATGTGAACGTTTCTATAATACTTACTGTGATTGGAACTCCTCTCAGAGTAGGAATTTGCACCTTGAATCGCTGAGGTTTCTCTTGAGATCTGGTTGTTAAACTAATCTGTTCTTACTGTACCAGCTTTAACTCTGAAGTCAAGCTTATGGTATTACATTGTTCAACAGTAATATGACTAATCTTTGTCAGTCTGTTATTAATATTTGTATTACTATCTTAAGAATGCTTTTGAAGACTTATGCATCATAAAACAATAGTCATCATTATGTGAGGGAGGGGAAAGAAATGTATTTGTACTAGATGTCTGTCATATTTTTGTTTCCTTTCATCTTGTGTTTAGCCACCACGGCCTGAAAGTCCAAAAAGTGAAGAAGTATATGCGGATCTTCATCTTAAAGAGCTACAAAAAGGTGATTCTGTAAATCTATTTCTAGATTTGATAAGTACTTTCTCTAGAGAGATTGAAGCAAAGCCTCCAGAAACCTTTGTGAAAGGCTTCTAGGAGTTTATGTTGCTTTGGAACTCGCGTGCCTTTGCATTTGGTCTGCAAGAAGGAGGGAAGTGAATATATCTTCTAGGAAGTATTAAAAGAAAGGTGAGAGGCGTTTAGTATTTAAAAAAATAAAGTAGACTGCTAATGTTTTATTTGACATTAATAAATATTTGAGGGAGGAAAAAAAGTTTGCTCAGGTGAGGTACAGTAACTTCCCAAAGAGTGATTTACTTCTTTCTAAACTTAGAATGTCCATGTTTCTGGTGTTGTGAGAGGTGTTTTGGGGATGTGACAAAAGTAAGTGCTGTATGATCAAGTCAGAATTAACAGGAAGATTTTTATTTGCATGTTTACTTGTTGCTGTTGTTCTTTCCTGCTGTCCAGAAGATTGAAGTGTTTCTGGTCATGCACTGAAGTTTGAGGAGTAGTTATAAGTAGGTAGTCACCTAGCTAGAAATCTCAGTTAACTCTAGGTCTTTGCTCAGTAATTCCTTTTCAATGTATAATGTTATTCTTAAATGGAAGAAGAAAAGGAAAAGCCCTCCTTCCCAGAAACACATTATTTTAAAATGTGTTGCAGTTGTTTGGCTTTCTTATTAAAGCAGAAACAAACCCATGCTTTGTTCCCATCTTGATGGATTTTGTGCTCCAGATGCTTTACAAAGATGTTTACAACACTACCAGATGAGAGTTAATCTTCAGTTGGTGGAGTAACAAGCAAAACTAAAATGAATTCCAGGAGGTACCAACAGTACTGCTGTATGGAGTCCAAAGAGTTGAAAGATGCATTTCCTCTTACAGAACGTTGCTGAAAGCATAAATTGAAAGGACACACTGTAAATCTCACTTGTAAATTTTTACATGTATACCAAAATATCTGTTTACCAAATAGGGAACAAATTGAGTAAGGCGATAAACGTGTTGGCGTCCAGTTTTAGATTCCTTTTTATTCTTGAGGTAGGTCAGATACTTAGTTTAATGGTATTAGCATGTTCTTTTAGGTGGTAAGAGACGTGCTCTGCTCACAAGAAAGAAAATATAAATCTTGAGAATAGATTAGAAGAATGTGGTCTTCAGGACACCAGATCCAAAACTATAACCAGTTTTCCTCTACTCTGAGACTTGTTTCAAGGGCCTGAAAAACTGTGCCACTTTATATCATGCACCCACACAGCAGACAATACTTACATTTTAAAATGCGCAGATTGAACTGGCTGTGATAATCTTGTTCCATGTAAAATGTTTAACAAAAATCCATTTGTTGTGTAAATCATCTTGGTTATGACACACACAGAAGAGTAATGCTTCGTAGCTCTTCATAGAGCTTTTTTTCTCCTCCACCATACAATAATCTTTTATTTTTATATATATACGTATATATATACATATGGCCCAACGTACGTAAAAGGAAGTTGTTTAAAAGACAAATGTGTGTCCTGTCATGAGTATGAACAGCAGACACAGTAGTTTAGTAGTCCAAGATTCCTTGGAATGTAAACAAATATTGCTGTTTGAGTGGGTAGGATCTAGCTCTTCATTTGATGCTGCTTTAAAAATTGAAAGATATTGTGCAACTATACTATATAGCTGTGCATAAGTTGTTTCTAAAACATGAAGATTTAAGAAGTGAGCTACATGCTATATAAAATTGTGCATAAAAGTGTTTCCATTGTATTGTAGGTTTTGTTCTTATTGCAACTGGAAGAAAAAATGTTGGGACTGTTTTAGCAGCTTTTTAAAGTAAAAATATTAATTCAGTTGCCTATGTGAATCAGATTTAAAGGATTTGTAGAGCCTTCTTATAGAACAACCTTTTTATGGTTTTGTTTTTTTTTGTTTTTTTTTTGTACTTATATGAAATAGCTTTAAAAGATGCAAAGGACTCATCAAAAATTTATAATTATTTTCCAGATTCATGTGGTACGTAAGGGTACGGCTCTGTTTTATTAGATTCAATTATAGTACAATAGAGCCTAGCAACCCAGCAGCTTCTTTGTGCGCTGTATCGCTGGAGTCACTGCTACAGTTATGCAAGTGTCAGTTCTCTGCCAAGCACAGTGTTGCAGCTTAGTTTTCAGTGTGTTTTACTTCATCCTGTGATGTAGCATCTAGATTTGTGATGGACAGAACTGACTTACACAAATGCCGGAACTAAATGTGAAATTTCAAAGTTGCAAGGTATTTCAAAGGTCACAGTGTCCCAGTTGACTGTTTTTTAGCCTTAACGTGATTCTCAGCTATCCTGTGCTTTGGAAGACCTTATTCTCTGTTTAAGTTTGTCAGGTATGGTTAAAGAGGTGATTAATGTGCTTGGTGAATCATATTTCCAGTAGTGAAAATAAGTTGCATCGTTTCAGGTACTTTAGAACCCTTTCAGGGAGGTGAAGTAGAAAATACTGTCATACTTTCCTATTGCTGAACGTTTCTAATTTTTTAAATTATTTTTAATAGATTCACTGCAGAAGAATAGTGCTATAGAAAGAGAAACTATTCACGTAAGATTTATTTAATTTACTGTTTATGCTGCTTTTTTCTTGCTTGCATTTACTTCTATTTACATTAAATATTCTTTAAAAGAAAATACTGTTTCTTGTATAAGCAGAGCCTATATATATTGAGACTGTGCAGCTGTGTACGTTGATGCCCAATTACTCTATTGAATTTAGTAAATAAATCTTGTCTTATTTAACAGTCTATGACTGTTTCACGATTGTTAGCTGATAGAAAAGCTTAATTGTCCTCCTTGAGAACAGAGGATAAAAAATAAGGATTATACTGGGGACTTGAGGCAGAACTAGAAAGCTGTTCTTTTGATGCAGTCCACTGCAGTCTTACAAGAACATGGAGCCTGTAATTATAATAAGGATGATTAGGAAATTTGCAATACCAAGTTTTTCTTAGGGAGCAGAAACAAGATATTGAACGCAGATGGCAAGTAAAAAAAATGTTTGATTTCTTTAACTTGAATTGTAATTTACTAATTTTTTATATATATATATATATATATATATATATATATATATATATATATATATATATATATATATATATATATATATATATATATATATATATATATATATATCCAAATTTTGCCTTATTCCAATGCTGGTAGGTTCTGTTTTGGTTCTAGTACGGCATCAGTTTTGATCCTGCATATAGGAGAGTGTTATTAATTTAAATCTGAAAATATTTGATGTAAGTTGCTATGATACATGGCTTTTACAGCACGTGGTTGGATGCCTAATTAAAACTAAGCCTTTTTTCATTAAAAAGATCAGTTAAAAAATCTGAAAATGCGACAAGTCAGAAGTTCTTTTATGATAATGGTAACATTGAGCTCTGTGAACGAACTGCTTTTATAATACCACTACCTTCCATTTTGGTACGTGTTTTATTTAAAAGTAGCTAGTAGCAATAACTTTTCCCCTTCTGTGTTTATAAACTTAATGGTGGAGGGGGGAGAAGGAGAGGAGTTATATTTTCTGTATTTTATTCGTAGGTGGAAAACCCGGACACACAAATAACTGAAGAGCATCACTCTGGAGTAATAGAATGTAAAACTTCAGGAATAATGGATAAAGAAAAATGTAAGTGATAAAGAACTACACAAATGTGTGTAAAGCCTTGCTGCTGCAAAAGAAAGTTCTATTTTGGAGGAAAGAGTAGAGTGGGGAATTCCAAAATCCAAAGCAATTAATCTTTTTTTGAAAACAGCTCAATATATTTGATATGACTTAATATTTCTATCAATGTATGGTGACAAATTCAGTAGTACACAGAAGAGTTTTATAGTAGCTTTCTTAATCATAGAGGGAACAATTTAATCTATAAAATAATTACTAATTTTATCACTAAAAGAGAAAAGAACATAGAGGAGCATAAAGCTGAAGAAAGCTGATCATCAGGGAAATACCTAGCCATTCACTGAGCTTTGTGAGGCTGGTTTTTTTCCTACTGTTAGACTGGGAGGACTGACATCTTTGTCTAGAATCAGGTGAGAAGGTAGGTAGTCCATTGAATGGCCTAAATATTTAAGTTAATCTATTCATTTAGACGTTTTATTAACATAATCGTTACGGGTTTATGTAATATCTATTCAAGCTCTGTTCTTAAATGCAGGACAGACTTACTGCAAAAAACCTTACTGTAAGTTTTTTGTGCTTTTTTTTGTGTTTTCTGCATCAGAACAACAACAACAAAAAGCGTTAGGCTAATTGATATTATTTCTTTGTTAATTCTTTTTATTCTGCTCCTAAGAATGTTGCTTTCTTAAAGTGTGTGATTGGAAACTATGCAGTATTCATTGTAGTGTACCTCATAGCATTACTTGCTTTTTTTGGTTGGTTTGAAGATAAGATTGGTGTTGAAATTTGACAGATACCATATCAAGAAATTAAAACAAAAAAACAACAACAAAAAAAACACGCAAGAAACATGGAATTCCTTCTTTCATTTTTTTTATATTCCTTTGCCAAGAGAGGCTAGCCTAACTTTCTGTTCATAGCTTTGTAGTTAAGATGTTGCTTTTCAATAAAAAATCTTTTCAATGGTGTGCTGGTGTAAAAGCCATAGAAAATCTGACAAATGAAGAGTTGTTTGAACTGTTGTTTGTTTTTACAGGCAGCCAGCTGATTGCTCAGGATGTAGGAAAGGATGATGATCCAAGTCAGTGTTCCAAAACAAAACCTAGTAATATCAAGGTATTTTTGAGAACATTTTTCTTTTTTAATGTTGTGTAATTGTAACGTGAATAAGACTTCAGTGTTTATTTCTATAGCAGTTTATTTTGGGAGGTATTTTCATTTTTAACTGTTAATTACTCTTACATTGTGTTGAATAGAAAGTGACTATACACTGATAATCAGTTTTCAGGAAGTACTCAAAAAAAGGCAGATTTGTTGTTCTATGAAATGTCTGTATAATTCATCTTTGATGTGTTGTGGGCCGGTTTGCACTGTAATTAAGAGCCTGGGATCATATGAAGTACCACAGGGTTCCAACTGTCCAGTAAGTTCACTACCTTGATGGTTGGACTGATCTGGGATCTGCAAAACGATATCGGACTTGACCTGAGTTCTGTATTTGCACTGATCCCCTTCGGATCAGAACAGGCACTTAATGAAAAATAATCTTCCTTTTAAGAGAACGTGCAGAATGTTTTGCTTTCTCACCTATTGATTTTGATTAAGGTTCTCAGCATCAAAGTTTTCAAGAGACACTGTAAAATCTTGATGAATAAAAGAACTTTTTTTTTTTACTAAATGCAAGTAACTGACTGTAATCCTTAATTTGTAATAAGATGCTCTATTTCAAAATAATGCAGGAAATTACTCCATGTGATGCAGCAGAAGTCTCTGAAGAAGTTGTTGTAACACATACACCTCCTGAAAGTGCTGTGGAAGAAAAAGGTAATGAAAATAAAGAATCTGTGCAATTTACTGACCCCATACTGAATGCTAGTATTATTTGAATATTTCTGAGAGCATTTAGAAATCCAATCCCAGCCAAATAATTGCATAAATTCTCTAGTTGTGTTCTGTTTCTGCTATCAAATAATACATTATTCTTAATTCCTTTAATTGTGAGAGTAAATGTGATGTTCCTGCTGTGGAGATAGCCTGATCCAGATAAGGAGTTGCGGGCGATATCGTGCATCCGCTGCAGTGTGCAGCCTGGGAAGCCACTTGCAAGCAGACAAATGGAAAAGGATATAGCAAGTTCAGGACATGGGCAAGAACTTCTAACTCAAACCAATAATAAGAAGAGAGTCGTTCTAAGAAAAAATCATGACAAATGCACCATCAAAAACAGTCATGTTTACTTATGTAGAAAAACCAACCAGGAAAGAGTGTATGAGTTAAACTGTTGTAGTTGACTTTGTAAAAACACTTTAAAAAAAAAAAAAAAAAAAAAAAAAAAGATGTCATGGCCACAGTGCTAATATTGACTTGGATGCAACTTCATTCTGTCTTTGTGTGAATACAGTGAGAGCTATTAACAGTTGTGTGCTCTCTGTTGAAAAATCTGAAACTCTTTAGCAATGAGCTTGTATCCTCAGGTTACTGTTTCAGGGAACGTGAGAGGAAATTAAATAGTTGTTTGTTGAACTTTGATTTAACTTGATTCAGAAGTGACTTTTAATTTATCTAGTGTTAAGGAGGCATTCTGTCAGTCCAACATATTGTTGCTACAAGATAGATATTTATAGGGAAGTTGAATTTGAGGCCATAGAGTGATATAATACTTTTAATGCAGGATTGTGGCTTATACCTTTTACTGTGTCTAATAAAATAAAGATGCACGGTTTCCTTTTTTTTATGTGCGTGTGAAGATGAATTTACCATTGAGCAGGAAATGTTTGAAAAGACGAAGCAGAGTCTAGAATCAAACGAAAATTCTGTAGAGGTGAGTGGTCTTATTCATGTTAACTAATGGAGATAATGTCAGTTCAGACAGAAAACACACGCTTTGTGTTTTGCTGACAGAGATACTAGAATTCTGATTTAACCAGTGTATAAATAGCTGTAGAAATTTTGGTGGGGTTTTTTGGTACTCTAAAGTGCCGAAGGCTCTTGTAATGATCTATCACAAAGCATAAACACGCACCATAAGGCATCGGTGGTTGTTATTAACATAGAAGTAACTTCCTGCATTTAATGGTGCTTACAAATTGTATATAAAGTAACTGCATAGAATTGTATACAAATCATGTTTCCTGCAAGCTTCATAATTGACATGTGGACAGTTGTATCACTTCATCAAATCCAAGCTGGCTTTACAAAAATATTATCATTCCAAAACTTTTAAGCTCTTTTTTATTATCTTTTAACCATATACTTGTGATACTCTGCAGTGGTTGTTGTAAAGTATGTCTGAACATACTTTGAGAATAAAATTGTTGTCTGAATCCAGAAGTGGACACAGTTATAAAGACTTGTGTTTGTTATTTGCTTTTTTTTTTTTTTTTTTTCCTCTTTGAAAGTGGAAGAAGGGCTTTGAAAAGTTAGAGTAAATTGCTACATTTGTAGGCTCAATGCTTGAGTCACCAATGGGGGATCGGGACACCTGTGGATTTCTGTGAACTCTGAATGAGTCACTTAACTCTCTTTCATGTAAAGAGGAGAAATGGTTCTGTTATTGGAGATACTCAGACCATCTTCATTACTTGTAGGTGTCCTTAATACCTTAAACTTCAACAGCTTCAAATTAGGGAGCTTTTTTCTTTTTCTCTTCCTTCAAACTAAAGGCCTGATGTATGTAGCGAGCTTCACCGATCTGTGTATTGGGATAATTAGGACTGTTAAATAGCACTTCCTCAGCTGTTTCAAGATGTAGCCTATACTATCTAGAAGAAATTATCAGATTGAGAATTCTCTTAAGACTGAAAAAACACGGTGAGATGTACAGGAGAAGGTTAGAAGCATTTTTTAGATGAGGTGATACAGTTGATAGGGGTGCAAAAGGCATGTGACTGAGGACAGCCACTGAGAGTTTTGCATAATCAGGATTTGTCTTGTTTCTTTTTAGCTTTGTCAATGAATTTTATGAAAAGCGATGTCTATTCATACAAAACCTGCCTCACCTATGTTATATTTCTAAACAGACGAGCACTATTTCTGCTCACATCACATTAGGTTGACAACAGTCTTTATATTATATTGCCCCAGTACTGGATGTTAGTTGTAGTAACTGAAATACTTTACTTTTACTTTTTATAGGATAGTCAACCTGTGATAATAAAACGGAAAAGAGGAAGGCCTCGTAAACATCCTGTTGAAGCTGTACAGCCTGGTGGTGGTAAGTAATTCATAATACTTGTGTGGAGAAAGAGTAAAAATAGTAACATTCAAGTTCTGAACTCATATTTCTTCCCTCAGGTGGGGAGTCAAAAGCTGATATGAGCACTGGCAATGTAAGTGCCTTTATTTTGTTCGGGTGCATTTAAGCATGAGATCCATTATTCTGTTTTAACAGGTAGCGATATTTCAGAAACATTCTGTAGCAAACTTGATAACTGAGTTCACACTAAGCATACAAAAATTATAAAAACTAAATCCTGATATAACAGAGTTTACAAGCAAAATATACTATTAAGTCTGAACGTGGCAAATAACAGGATCAGTCTTAGTACAGCATAGTTGCACTGCCTATCAGTATACTTGCAAGCAGGATGAAATTCTGATCACATGCACGTGTCTTTTAGTTTGTGCTGTGAATAATTTTGGCCTAACGATCAAGGATGATTTAATGTAGAAAACTTAAGGCTCTTGTCTTTACTGAGCCTGTTGTAATAACAGCATATAGTAGCTCTTAACATCTTTAAAATGAACTTGTACTATCTGTATTACACTGTGTACAGTTAACTCAGAAGACAGACACACTGGTAGTAAGTTAAGCGCTCCTAAAACAATTCAGTAATATCTTGATTTCTTAAGCCATGAGCCATAAGTCACTGCTAAATAAGTAAGTATTCTGATGAAAGTGCTTCTGCAGTCCAGTTGGGTTACGGCACTATGATCTAGCATGGATTGAGCAAAAAATTCTTGCATAAAAAGAGGTAATGATTAAAAACTAAACAAAAAAGTTGTATTGAAACTTGTGTGTTCTGCCTGCTTGCCTGGTAAGGCACCTGCTGGCATGGTTGTCAAAAGTCTTGGGAATTTACCTAGCCTATAAATAGCAGATATTCTTCTGCCCCTGTTTATTCTGTCCATGCAGTATTTCAGGCAGCCCGTTCAGGGTCCTGTCCCTTTTACAGGTGTGGTACAGTTTTGTGTCTGAATTCAATTTTCCTAATCCGTGTCTTTCAATATTACTTCAGTGAAATGTAATTGTTTCAGCTTTGTTTGTTTTGTTGTTCCAAATAAGAATTAAAGCTAACTTAAAATCCCCTCTGGAATATATATACTTTTACACAGTGCTGAAACTGAATTGTCTTGTTCTAGCTAAACATTTTAAAGGTCGTATACTTCCTGCTGATGATGGGTAATTGTACCAGTCAATTACAGGCCGGCTTCAGGAGGAGCAGTATTTACTCTCCATCTGAGAAGATGGTTCTGCAAGGCTGCATGCTATCTTTGCAAGACAGTCTTCTCAGGCTGCTTTGAGAAGTGTTACTACTTCAGAGATGGCATAGACATCTTAGTGTAGTCATTCAGTGATTACAGCAATTGGGTTTTATTAACAGTCATCATAGGAGATCATGTAGTTGTACCTGGCTTTTTCTGTGTTCTGAATAAATACAAAACTCTCATGGCTATAATTTGTAAATCTGTATGTGTGCTTACGTAAGAGTGACTGCACTAAGCTGTTTGTATCACTGAGAATTTAGTTTTCAGAAACGTATTTCACTGAGACTGCTTTTAAGTTAGTGTCTGTTATTGTGATGGCTTCCATTGTCAATTACTCTGTCAGGTTACTGAAACTACTGTCATTTCATTTGTTTGGAGGGTAACTAGATGCAAACTTTCTGCCTGTTGATGAGAATGTTCGTTTTTTCTGAGTTTGCAGATATGTTCTACTATGAATGGAGATGAGTTTCTGTGTTTACGTAATAGAAATCTGGATTTTTCTGATTTGTCTTCTTACTTTTTTGTTTCTAGCTGCAATTTCCTACCTCTGCAAGTAGAGGGAAAAGTCCTCAAAGAGGTAAGCAAACCATGAGAGAAATACAAGGGGGTGTTCAAGAATATCAGATGAGTCCTTAAACATTGTGTTTTAAAATACATATAGGAAAGAAATCTAATTTATGTTCAGTTAGTTTTATTATCTGTGGATACTAATTCAAAGAGGTCAGTGGCAGCTTGAGGGGATATTTCTTTCCCCTGTCACAACTACTATAAAATCTTTATAAGATGATTGCTTAACTTCCATTGGAAGAACTTCTATTGCTACAAGCTGAAGTCAAACAAAGAGATTTTTGTATTTCTCTTTCTCATTCAAACACCTGTCATTTGTAAGAGGTAAGATTGTGATGAATTTTAAGCAGCGTAGTTAATTTCAACAGGTAAGTAATCTGTACTGCACTAGTTGTTTAGGTGCTTTTTTAGTAAAAGCCATTCATAAATGTATTTTAAAATCCACTCAGGAAGCTGAAAGGAAGTTGAAAAATGGCTTATAAACAAATACAAACATTCGTGCCCTTTTAACTTGAGGTTGTTCTGCACAAGTCTTTACGGTAGACACTTCACATGCGTAATGGGAAGCGGAGTTTTCAGTCAGTGCAACTCATACAGTTGGAAACAACTGGTTTCTAGAGGCAGCATCCTCCCTTAACAGTTCTCTTGTGTAATTACTCAATAGTGAAAAAGGACTTATCTGGAGAGCTCTTCCTGTGTAAGTAGAAACAACTGACAGTAGGCTTGAAACTAAAATTATTCTTGTACTAATTGCTGCTGAAAAGTTGGTAGGATTTTTGTTATTATTATTGCTAATTGTTTTTGTACTCAAGTTGAGACAAAAGTACAACCTTTTCACATATTAGGAGAAGATTGGGTCTATTAAGAAAGAAGTGGCTTGTAGTTAATTTGTCTTCTATCACAAGGTATTTTGCTCTATGTTTGCCAACATTTACCAGAATTTTAAATACCTGCCTTCAGTACATTAAGGAAATCTTTTTAATTTGTTAATTAGACTTATTTTGTGTAAAACACTTAATACAGTGTACTGTTCATGTTATTGTGCTTCTTCATCAAATAGTTGCACACTTCTGCTTTATTTCATTTGTTTCTGTTTAAAAGCTTTTTCCTGTAATTTTGGCAACATAACTTCAGAGAACCTGTGTGTGAGTTTAATAATGTCTCTCCTTTGAGACCTCTTTTTTTTTGATAGACCAAACTGCCATACTTCTGAATTTGCTCTGTTGGTCTAAGCAGCGATGGATTTAGAGTTTTTGACTTCATTTTTAGCTTTCAGAAACAAAAATAGACAGCAATTTTATGGCATAAAAAAGTGTTAAAAAAAAGATGGTATAAAAACTTCCTGCTGTTTAGGATGCTTCTCTCCTTCAGTGACTGGGGATTTTTATCGTTACGATATTGCAGATAACTCTGTTTGACAAATCTCAAACTTCATTAAATCATCTTTCTTACCATAGAATTGGGGTGGAAATGGTAACCATCTATCATAGACAGAGGCCAGGTTGGGACAACATGCTTCATAGAGTTCATAAATTTATTTCAATGAGCACAAGCCAGTCTGGATTGAAAAACCAGGCTTCTTCAACAGAGGAAGTTAACTGATTTGTATGCCAAGTATTAGTCAGGTTTTGCTCCCTTGTTGAACTACAGCCATCTTGGTGCTTCACTGTAGATATAGTAAAGCAATAGAGCTGGTTGCCCAGAGGAGCTTTATAATTTCTGGTTTTAGAGACTTTCAGAACTGCACTGAACAAGATCTTGAGCAGTAAGGTCACGTTTTGAGTTTAGCTGTGCATTGAGTGAGACTGGTCTAGATGACCTCCAGAGACGCCTTCCAAGCTAAATCCTTCTTGATTCTGCTGTTGGTTGACAGTAAATAAAATAGATACGTAACTTTTACTTTTCCACTTAAAAAGGAAAAAAAAAAAGTATGTGCAACAAAGCAGTAAATGTAGCATCAGGCATATAAAAGCTTTACTGCTTTAAAAAAAAATAAATCGTTGTTGTCAGTCTGTATATAACAAAATGCAACAAAGGCAAATTCTAGTTTAGGAACTATAGATGTTTTCTGACTTTCTGTGATGTTTATGCAAAGTTGACAACATTTGAAAGAATTCCTTTTAAAACTGATAAGTAAAAGATTTGACGTTCTGGATTCAGTTTTCTTCTTTCTTTTCTAGGTACAGACATATCTAATAAGAAAGAAACAGCAAATGTAAGTGCAGGCAATTTAATTTGTAAGTCTATATGCAGCATGTAATGAAAAATGGCTGTCTTGTATTAAAACCGTCTTGTCTTGCTTGCTTCCATTTCGTTTCTTCAGGAAGATGAAGCTGGGAAGGCAGAGATGACTGTGCGTAAAAGGGGAAGAAAACCCAGGCGTTCTCTAGCTCAGGCAGAGGAAACTGGTAAAAAGAAGAAACTGTGCTATTCCTAACAGAATGAAAAGATATTACTGTGCCTTTCTGTATACTGATAGCAATAAGATAAGCTTTATTCAATTCTTCCTTTCTTGAGGAAAAATCATTGAGTTACAGCTAGAGTAAATATTATGTAAATATGTGTAAATTGCTGTAATCTCATGTCAAAATTGCTACATCCCAGATGCTTCCATAAAGCCTCATGAATTTTCTATGAATTCTGGCTATGAGCTGCATAAGTAAACTGTTGCAAATGTGTTAACAAGATTAAGTCAAACAAGTGTGAATTAAAAACTTTGGAAGCATAAAGGAAATGGAAAATTACTTGCTTAAAATGGGATTTGTGAATAGAATACCTTTTCTAAACTAAGTGTCCATATCCTTTTGGAGGGCTTTTGGAAAATTATAGCACATGTGTAAAATTTTACATGGACAGAAATGCTGGAGCCAGAAAGAAAACGTCGGAAATTAACGTCTTCTGAAGAGGAGATAAGAGAGCAGGAGGAAGGTGAGGAAGAAGACAACGAGGAAGATGAGGAGTCCACAGCTAGACCAGCTACAAGACTAGAGGCTCAAAGGTAACTCTTCGTAGAGGCACAGATATTTTTTGCTATGTTATTCTCAGTTGTGGATTCAGGTTTTCTTTGCAATTTGCTTTGATTGAAACTTCCCATATAATGTTGGATCTTCAGGAGATTTTTTTTTCTTTCAATAATGAGGAATGGAAAGTCTTGTTAGAACTGGAGTTTTAGACTTTGTATGACAGGAGATAGCTATTATTCTAATTATGAATAACAAGGCAGAAGAGGCAATGTTTTGCCTCAATTCAACATTGCTAGGAGATGAGAAACTGTTAGGGTAACAAAAGACAGGCTTAAAATGTCAGAAGAATTGATCCTGTTGGCAGTCTTGCATCTCGGTGATGTCTCAGAAAATGGGTCTGAGCAGACTTAACTAACAGGTTAAAAGGGATTTGACTGCAATTCACCATGTGGCATTTAGAGTTGAAACAAGGCAAAAATGTAATTTTCATTTTCTTTTTCCAAATATTAGCCCAGCTAAATACATGAATATGCAGTACTGTAGGATTTCATTTATAATTTTTAATGAACTGCAGGCTCAGGAAAAAAAAAACAAACTGCAAATGATGAGTGTGATACCAAGAAACCTGCTTCCAAAAAGCCATTCTTTATCTGTAGTTTGCATGCAAAAAGGCATGCTAAGGAAGTGTAGCAGAGGTCATCCTCTTGACTAAACCTTTGAAAGTTTACCACTTTGTGAACAGCAGTTCTGTTGTGGTAAATGAGTAAGTCCTTTCATCTAACCATTAACTCTAAAATTGTAGTAAAAGGTAAGACATTAGTGTTTTCATTCCTGTTGCTTTTGGAAACATCTACTTTGTATTTACAGATGTTCTTGTTGATCTTGTTTCTCAGATTTTCAGTGCTAACTTTCCGGCTGCAACAAAACAAAGCATCTCTACCTGAAAGTGCCACAAATATTCTGTGTTTTATAAGTAGCATTTGGGAATAGTTTAATGGAAGGAGATGCCTCTTTGTTTTCAGCTTTACTTAGGTCAGAAAACCTGATAATTCAGCAGTCTGGCTTGTGAACTATGAAGTTGATTGCCAGTAACCACTTTTTCATATTTTTGAATTGCTGAATACTAAAGCCATAGTGTGAGTTCTTTATGCTGTATAACCAAATTATTCCACAACTTGTTCTCCTTTCCTCTTTTGTTATGTTTTGGCTTGGCTTTTTTTTTTAAACATGGGCGTTTATGTAGCAGAATTATTGCAGATTTTGAACTAGGATTTTTTGTCGTTCCTTCAATATTGTCAATAAAGTAGCCAATTTTGATTTTACATTTGCTATGGAGGTGCACAGCTCTGCTTGGCATTTTGTCTAAAAGCGTGCAAATGGTATTTTTCCACCATTTTTTTTGGCAACTTTGATTTATTCAGTCTTAGTTTTCTGCACTTGGAATGCTAAAAGAAAGTGACTTGGAAAAGTATTTTGTTATATATACATTCATCATTCTTTTTTTATTACAGAATGCAGTCCAGCAAGCCAACCACTCGTGCGACTTCTAAAGGCAGCAGTCCGAGTTCAGTTTCTCCCAGAAAACAACAGAAACTATCAGCAAAAAAGAGATCTCCAAGCGATACAAAGACTAACAAATCTCCTCCATCAACACAGTAAGTATGAAAGTTAAAGCCACTTTTATTATTTGTTTTGGAAGCAACTACATTTATATGTAAAATACTAGTTCAAAATCTGAACATCAGTCTTGCTTTGTTCTGTTCTTTTGTATTATATAAAAGCTTTCAAAGGATTTTCTCCTGTTTACATTTTTTCTTCCTTTCTTTAACATTTGCAAGACTAGACTGTGTGTGTGTGTGTCCTTGGGAAGTTCTTAGTTTCTTTTCTGAAAATGCTGTTAAGCAGTATTTTAACTGAAGCTGTGGTTCTTTCCTGAAAGTAGGGGGTGGAAAGAGCACTTGTAGTTCAGGTTAAAGCAGCATAATATGTCATGATTCTAGTGCTTGAAGATATTTCTAAGATCAGGTGATAAGAAAGGAGAAACTTCTGAGTCCTTACATCAGTGTACTTCCATTTCTCTCCTTCCTTGGTACACTTATTAATTTTTAAAGTTGAGATCACTGTGTAAAATCCCAGGGGATCAACAAATGCAATGCTCAGTTGCTATTTGTCTTGTAGCTTATAGTCAAACAGGCTATACATCAAATACATTGTTGTCTCCACTATGAAACACAACAGTGTTTTCAAACTGAATGTGGGAACAGTGGCAGATGTGCATCATGCATTGATCAGCTGCCACAGTTCACCTGACGTTAATTATTTAGCATGGCTATAAATGGGCAAGAGTTTAAGCTGTGCACCTGAAAGAGAGTGGGCTTATATAGATGCTTAATTGGAGGTAAGGGCACATGATGTCTGCCCTTTATTCCCTCTTGTGTATGCAAGTCTTAAGCTGCTTTTGCTCTTTTTCTGTCTTCATGGGAGGGGGTAGCAGATAGAATATAGTAAACTACACTGTTCTGATGCACAAGTCATTCTGAAAGAGAGGAGGGAGGAGTGCTCTAGCCCCATATTCTACATTTGGAGCACTCTTCAACATGCAGAACTAGTATGCAGTACCTCACTAAGACGTGATGGGAGTGTGCAAGGTCTCCTAGGGTCTGTGCAGCTCTATGAAGATTTAACAGTAAGCTTTTAAATAATATATCCTTGTAATTCGTTAGAGATGAACACTTAAGTCCATCATCTAAACAGGATTGTGCCTGACCACCCTTCTTGTTTTCCAGCTGCTGCCATTGTTAAAATAATGAATAACTGTATTTATTTATTTGTTTTTAGGCAAAAGGTGCAGTCTACGAAGCGTAAAAGAGAAGGCAGCCCAACAGCAGTACGGAGAAAAGGCCAGCAAAAAGCAGAAGAGACACCAGTGAAGAAAGCAAAGCGATAATCTCTACCAGCTGGTACTGTTTGTGGAGGAGTCAAAAGGAGGAAAAACAATATATCTGTGCTTCTGTTTTTTTAAAGCAAAGGGATTTGCACGTGCTTCTTTCAGAGCTCTAAGTTAATCGATGCAGTACTTTTAAGTTACATTTTAAACAGCTTTATAAACTATTGTTTATACAGAATATTATGTACATTTATTTCAGATGGAAAAATAAGTTTACTTTGTATCTGAATGAAAAACAAAGCAGTTATATATTTTATCACTGACCTGGAAAGTTGGGGATACCCAATGTGACATGCTAATGCAGATGCTTCCAACTCCTGAGACACCCCTGGCCTACTAATACACTTTGTACATAAACTTGTAAAAATAGGTTGTATTTTACTCTGTGTATGAATCTAATCAACAACGGACATCTTATTTATTATATGGAAAGCATTGGTCTGTAAACTTTAGTATATACTGTAGGCTTTTTTAATTATATATTTTACATTCTATGCAGACGTCAATAGGAAACTTCACTCCCCCAGAGCTGTGTAAAATCTGAAGTTCTCTAAAATACACTCAGACAGCTGATAAAACATTGTTTTTCGCATGCATCGCAGTAGGTCAGTGTAGTGAAAGCAACTGGGCTCCTTTCTCTTCACACTTGAGACAAAGTATGAAATTTAAAGTGTGATCTTAATAGATTATATCTTTCATCTGTGGTTGTACTACCAACCTCGAGAAGTAAACAACACTAGGTTAGGTTTATTTGCAGCCAGCCAACTCTACCCTGAAATGGAGCAACTTTATTTTGCAACACCTGTTCTTTCAGTATTTCAACAAAGAGGGACCCACTGAAATGAAGCATCGCTTCTCCTAACTATAGAGCTTCAGCATTTTGTGTTACATTTTATACGCAGGTATTAAAAGTTGAACCTGGTATTATTGCCAGAATCTTTTTTTAATGTATATTAACTCTGGTAAGAGCAAATGTTCAAGTGAAGTTGTATATAAAGTTCAACTTTTCTTATGATCAAATGTGTCTCTTGTAATGATGTGATGAGTTGCCAAACAATCTGAGATTATTTTAAGTGTTCTGTTCATATTCTGGTTTATAATTACAAAGGGTTCTGGGGGGTTGGAATTCTCCTTTTTTTTCCCCTCTCTTTTGTGGGATGGTTTGGGTTTTTTTTGTTTGTTTTTGTTTTTGAACTTGTTGTAAGGCAGATGTTTCCATCAGATATTCTGCTTGGTTTCTTACTGAAACTTTTATATAAAAATTATAAAATGTTTGCCAAAAATCTGAGTTGCCATATTTTATTACCCTTTAACCATATTGCTGTGAAACTTGTTTTTAGAGATATTCTTGGTTGGAGCCATTTCTGTAATTAATGCTGATCCTGATTGGTGTCTTTAATTATTCTACAGATGCTTATACGTCAGGTCTATTAACAGTAGGGAAAGGGCCTAACAGTCTACCAAGCCTGGTGTGCTATGGAAGCAGATGCGAACACAACTACAAGCTGAGCTTTTTGTGGTTTTTGTCTCTTCTGTCCTCCCCTACGGGGGCTTTCACAGCTTTTATTTGGAGTCCTCTACATCTCTGCCAGTTTCCTTACATCTGAATTCAGTAGTGAGATAGCTCAGGCAGTTCCTAACAAACTGCCCACTGCACTGTTTGTAACTGTAACTTCGTCTCCCTTCCTGCTGGTAATGCATCTCCTGCCACAGTGTGGTCCGTATGTGCTTTTTTCACAGGCAGATCTTCTCTCACAGCTTTTGGTGATCGGTTAAGCTCTTCTTAAGTGTCAGAGCCTCCTGACTGTCTTGCCTAATGAGTAGAGAAACACAACCTTGCAGGTCAGTGACATCTTGGTTCAGAAGTTGGGCTTCTAGTCTGACTTGAGCCTTGATGTATGTAAAAAAGCAACTTCTACAGCACGTAAGGTTTGTAAAATCACTGTAAAATCACTGTAAAATCACAGGGGTTCCAGTGGAGAAGTTATTTTCTTTTTTTGTTAATTGGACATGGAGAGGTTAGTATCCATTGTGCTGAAGAGCTGAGCTGCATTTGGAAAGAAGCATGGCTAAGGTGCTAGTTGCTAATGTGATTGTATTCAGTTGTGGAAGACAAATCAGGTGCTGAGTGGAAAGTAGAGGTGGCAAATGCATTCCTACCCCGTGTAACTTCTTGAGAATTTGGTGGGAGAGGGAGGAACTGCTTTGTGCTGTGAGAGAATAGTGTCCCTAAAGCGCTTCACAGTGCAGCTCCAACCTCCTTTGCCTACTTTAGTGTGAGAACACAGCTGCCCTGAAACCCCAATAAATTTATACAGTGCTTGGCTTCTTTTAACGTTATAGGGCCTGTTTTTTCTTCCAGCTCATTCTCCTGGAACTGTTTCATTTTGCTGGATACTGTAACACTGAATGAACCAGAGAGATCCTGGTGGAAGATGGAGTTCAGCCCCCTGCTGACTTTTATGGAAGGAGAGCTTGGGTCCTGCTCACCAGCTCTCAGCTGTCTGTTAGCCAGAAGGCTTGGCCAGCTGTTAGGATCTCTTCATATTTTCTGGCATGTGCGTCACTGTCTTCAACCTAAAGCTCTCTGGGTTTACCCACTATATAGGTTTTAAATCACCTAAGTGGGTTGAGGGGGAATTGTTTTTTTAACTAACTAAAGGATCATCAGTAAAAGTTCGTTTGCAGTTGTCACTTTTTGATGAGGTCTGGCAGGCTTGTG
Organism: Pavo muticus; assembly: GCA_016647715.1. Lineage (NCBI taxonomy): Eukaryota > Metazoa > Chordata > Aves > Galliformes > Phasianidae > Pavo > Pavo muticus. Next base: position 1,675,269 of record JACDJE010000133.1, read on the forward strand.
GCTCTTGCAACTGATGAAATTTCCATCTAGTGCCTGATCCAAAGTCAGTAGGTGCTCTCAGCAGCTGGGGCAAGGCTTTTGCTGATGCTGGCAGCTCTATGAATGCCTCAGTTTTCTATTCCAACAGCGTCTCTAATAGCACATCTCCTTCGTAGGTGTTTTTTAAAGCAGTGACATAGATCCCAAGTACACACGTCCACTGTTTCTTGCCTAAGTCTGCTTGATGCAAGTCCAATACAGGCTTGAGTGACAGTATTAAAAATAGTCAAATCCTGATTCCTGTATCAAGTGCTGTAATGGGAAAAGAATTTTCTACCTCAGATTTCTGCCACTCCTTGCTTTTGGAAGAGGTAGTGGGACCTCTGTGGTTCAGTCACTGCCCCGAAGCTGGGATGTGCTGAGTGACCTCTCTATTTCCTTCCAAAGCAGCGTTTGATTTCCTTGGAGCTGTACCTGTTTATATTGTAAAGAGTAAATTTAGCTGGTCGATTTTAGCTCTCTTCCCATTAAAGCCATTCCATGTGAAATGTTTTTAGTTTTAAGGTGTAACGTAGACATCCTAATGAAGTAAGCTGACTGCACATTCTGTAGTCTGTATACCTACTCCAAGCTCTTGATCTTGGAGGTTCTTGATATTATGTCCATGATTGTCAATATTAGTACTCAGCCTTTTCTCATACCGGTTCAGAAGGCTCTTACCTTCATGACTTGAGCAGCCCTCCAGCCTTCTGCTTGCATGTAGCTGCATTTCAGAAGAAACTGTCCATGTCAGCCTTCTGCAGGTTTTGGCAACCTCTTAAAGATGCTGTGCTTGCTTCTTCCAATAGACTCCTTGTCCCAGCTGTGGATGTCACGCTCCATTACTTCCATCAGCTTCTCAAAAATTCTGGGCCTGCCTCAAGCAGGGTGTTTTTCTACTAAAGCATGAAGGTTTAAACACCAAGGAAATTTCCATCTGCATTCTAGTCTTTATTTCTAGATTCTGGTGTTTCACCAAATTTCCTCTAAGGGCTGTTTCTGACTTAAAGCTCTTCTTCGAATCTCAGCTTTTTAGCTCTTACCCTTCCTGGCTTCATAGGAAAAAAAAAAATCTCCAAAAGTAAAGCATAATAAAAGTAAACACGTTTGAGGGAGTTACTAGATAACTTTATTTAAAGCCAGGAGCAAAACACTTGCCAAATAACTTGGGAAGAGAAATGTGGTTTGAAATGGCCACATTGTAGAAGGGCAGGAATAGGTCTTTGGAACTGAGTATGCAATTAATTAGCTGAGGGTGTGGCTTAATGGTCAGAGCAGCCACTGCAAGGCAGCTTTCACTTTCTCTCCTCTTCTGCCCCATGACTGGTGCCAGCACTGGATTGTATGCTCACAGGCTGCTTGATCGAGAAGCCTGAAATGTTCTGATATTGTCAGATCACTACACCAGCTGTTCACAAGGCCAAGATGTAGAGAGCAGCCTTCTGTTGTAGCATAGGTTGGAGTACACTTCGGTTGGTCATCCAGGTGCACTCTCACATGCATAGCTCTGTGTCAAGTAAGTATAGGTTCAGAGAATCACAGAATAGCTTAGGCTAGAGGGGACCTTAAAGATCTCCTAGTTCTAATCCCCTGCCGTGGGCTGATTGGCTCCCACCAGCTCAGGCTGCCCAGAGCCCATCCAACCTGGCCTTGAACAGTTGGTATCCACAGCTTCTCTGGGCTGCCTACTTCAGTGCCCCACCACCCTCTGAGTAAACAAAAATCTCCTAATTGGTGTGTAAATGCACAGTGAGCTACGCTGTGGGTTGTATCCTTCCCTACTGACAGTGCATTTGGGCTTCCTCTGGGAAGTACAGATTATCCAACTTAATTAGGAATCTGTGTTATATACCGCATGCTAGGAATAGGGCGTACAATAGCTGAAAGCTGAAAACAATTTTGGCATGGCTGTAATTTGCTGTGCTGATCCCAGTAGTGCAGGTCCTTCAGCAGGAATGACTTGCTGGGAAGAATTCTCCCTTAGAAGATTGCTTTAAATTCAGATGCAGGAAAAGACTTTTTAGGGCTCTTTAGAAACTGATACCTTGTTTCTAAAACTGATATAGAAGTTAGGCTTGTGCACTAGACTGAAATCAGATCTAGTCTGAATTTAAACATCTGAATTTAAGCCAAATGGCTCCCTGAGTAAGGAATGCAAGCAAACCATCACAGCTTTCTGTATTAGGAAGCACAGGTGCCTCAGGTGCAATCCCCAGTGTTGAGCAGGTTGTGCTGGAAGCTGCAGCACTGACTTGTAGGAAACATCTGGGATTAGCTCCTTAGGGACGGGCATGTAGTGCTGGGAGGTGATCATAGAATCATAAAATCATTAATGTTGAAAATGATCACTAAGATCACGAAGTCCAAACATCAACCCCCCACCACCATGCCACTAAACCATGTCTCTTAGTGCCACATCTCCATGTTTCTTGAACACCTCCAGGGAAGGGGACTCCACCATCTCCCAGCACAGCCTGTTCCATGATACCCTACAGCTGCTTTGGTTTCACCAAGGATAGACCTTTGTTGGTCTTTCTTCCATAGATGCAAAGTAGGAAAGCTTCTTTTATGCTGCTGAGAATGAGTTATTAAAAAAAAAAAAAATAGATATTCCTTCCAGACTATATTTTATTGTGAAGTCATACATACGATGCAACATTTTCTATGCATTAACATTTCTTAAGATGACTGTAAGGAATACATGACAGTGTTGAGGAAAACAGGACAAACATGCTCAGTGATCCATGGTATCCAGGCACCAATTCCAGTATATAAACTTAAAGATGTTAAAATCAAATAGTTATTCCTGCTACAGTGCCCAAAGCAAGCAGAGATCTGGCGTGTGCTTTCCCCTTCAGACACCGATAGCTTCACTCTGCTTTCTGTATAAACAAGGGCTAAGAACTGTGCAGTAATACACTGCTTACTTAACTCCATTCAACCTAACTCTATTCAGGTTAAGTAAATAGGCAATACAAACTGCTTTAAAATAATAATAATAATAATAAGCTGATGGGAAAGCATCTTTCAACTCATCATGAACTCAGTTTGCCACTTGGCCCTTACCTCAGCCTGCCTGCAGGTCTGGGGCTGTTCCCCATTCCCTTCTCCTCAGCTGGGGTTGATCAGACTCACAAGATTCCTTCTCATCTGCAATTCTCCCTTTTCAAAAGTCATTCTCTGCTGTCAATGTCTTGAGTGACTTCTTGCTCCACTGAAGAAAAAATGAAAAGGAGAAACAGCAGGAAAGCCCAATTTTAGAAAGAAACATCAAGTTTTCTTCTGTTTTGAATGAAACATAGAAGACAATGGAAGTGTTCTGCATAGGGGAAAACAAAAGTAGGTTTTTTTCCACTGTGAAGAGGTCTATGATCGTTTTCTTCTGGATTTTTTTAATAAAATCTGTAGATTTCTGCCCTGCTGCCAGGCTTTGCAGGGACACGGTGGTTTGCTTTAGTCTGGAGCTCACAGACCAAGCATCGTCAGGAGGAGCCAATAACATGGGACATGGTTTGGGGCAATATTGGTGGCAGGTGAACGGTTAGAGTAGATGATCTTGGAGGTCTTTTCCAACCTTTATGATCCTATGATTCTAAGAAAGGAAGAGGGCAGCTGTGCCACATCGCACGGCTGGCTGTTACCCATCCCTGGCTTTATTTTTCTCGCGCGAAGCGCTGCCCAGGGCGCGGTGCAGCGCTCGGGGATTTCCGCCCCGCCGGAGCCGCCCGAGCCGCCCCGCACACACCGCTAGGTGGCGCTGCGCTGCGGCACCGGGCTGACGCAGGGCCACGGCCGGGGGCGGGTACCGCTATCACCGCCCGGCGGGCCCCGAGGTGCCGACGCACGGCAGCAGACAAAGTTCCCGCGGAGCTGCAGGAATGGCTGCTTTCAACTCGACGTTCATGAACCCGCTCCACAGCGCGCCAGGCGTGGGTTCAAATCTTGCCGGTTATGGATGCAATGTCTGCTCAGTAAATTTCCATACATATATGTGTCTATATATATATATGTGTGTGTGTATTCCATACATAACATGGCTTTATGTTTACAGACACAACAAACTTTCTGAGCAACAACACACTCAGTATGTACCCTCCAGCATGACAAGCTGATAGGACAAGAGGGAGTGGCTTCAGGGCCACCAAGGGAGGTTCAGTTTGGATTTTAGGAGCAATTCCTTCTCAGAAGGAGTGGTGATGCATTGGAACAGGCTGCCCAGGTTGGTGGTGGAGTCACCGTGCCTGGAGGTGTTCAAGAATTGTGGAGATGCGGCACTGAGGGATGTGGTTAGTAGGCATGGTGGGGATGGGTTGGTGGTCGGACCAGGTGATCTTAGTGGGCTTTTCCAGTCTTCATGATTCTGTGAAGTTGGATTTGAAGGTGTAACATCAGCTACCAACTTAAGTCACAGTTTCCTGCCCAGACCTTCACATTTCTCTCATTCTGTGCTCACTGTTCGTCTGAGCTCTTCTTTGCTCAGTGTATATTTTTTCCCAATCCTATTTGTTAGCTAAATCCCAAAATGTACCTGGCTAATAAACCATATAAGCTGGCTAATTAATAAACCATATAAGCGTTACTCCTATGGCAGCAATACCCCCATAATCCACTCGCACTACATTCCACTCAGCACCATAAAAATGCTCAGCAGGAGAAGACTTGTAACCAGGAACCTCTGCACTTAGGTGAAACTGAACCAAGGAGCAAATGCAGTGGGGAGTTCTGAGAGGAAAGAGTGCGTGTGGCAAGGATGAGGCTGCAGATATCTCTCATTGGCACGTTCAGATCCTCTGTTCCCAGGATGAGCACAGACACTACGGGCAATGGCTGCGCTGCCCACAGACAGCTCGTGCCATGTTTGCTAATTTTCCATCGGCCAACTCCATTTGCATGGGAACTGAACTCAACGGGGTCACTGATTTAATTGTGAGGTTTGTGAAAGTGTTTGTATTGTCACTGGGCAAGCCAAGAGATTCTATGGTTTAATGCAAAAGCTGTGTTTGAATGAAATGTGCAGTCCCTGTGCATACAACATCACTGCCAGTGGAAACAGCACACACAGCAGAGCGGCCGTCGCTGGGACTGCGTGACCCAGGCACTGCCTCCATGCACTCCAGGGTTTAGGATTCTATTGGGCAAAAAGGATGCGAAATGAGGGAATCCCTGATCTTAAGCTCAAAAGGTTTTGAGTGATTGGCATTTTGTAAAAATGTGTAATGTTTGAGCCCCAAACACTCTCAAATATTAATGCTGATGGGTATAACAAAGAGAGAGGAAAAATGAATATGAAATGACATCCTGAGCTGGAAGGGACCCACAGGGATCATCGACTCCAACCCTTCGCTCCACACAAGTACACCCACGGATTTGCTGTCCATAAAGATGGACAAAGGTCCATAATCACCATATAAATATGAGCAGTTCTGCACCATGGAAGGTGAGGGGTTGGCTTGGTACAGGAAAGGACCAGAAGCAACAGAGTACATTTAAATGCCACCCCATTGATTTAACTGGTGAGTTGGTCCAAATTCTGTGTACAGTGAGCTCAACTGTTTAAAAAATAAATAAATAAAAAATAAGAAAAGAGACAGAGAAAGGAAAAGGAAGGAGGGAAGGGAAGGGAAGGGAAGGGAAGGGAAGGGAAGGGCAGAAAAGGAGAAAAATAGAAGTAGGAAATACTATTTTGTTGGAGATTGGCAGAGCAAATCCGTGACGCTGTACCTGATAACACCAAATGACTCCATGCTATGGGTGTTTTTAAGACCCTAAAGCTTTGCATTCAGCAAATACATTCGGTGTAATACAGCGAATATTCGTTACAGTGCTCCAACGGATAGCATGCACACATTCGGGATAAATGGACAGAGAAGAGCTGTTTAGGTGACACACGCGTGACTTTGGTGCACTGTTCGATCCGTTTCTGCTTCCGTTCTTCTATCAGAGACTGCAATCCCACTTCTGAAAATTCCTGGAAACAGATGAGAAGCCGAATGCAGGAGTTACACATTGCGATATTTATTGCACTGGAAAACTCAAAAGCTTCAGTTACTGACTGAGAGATGCACCTGGCCGTTTGGATGTGTTGCTTTGCTTCTTATTGGCAAATCAATCGAATCCTGCCTGGGCCGTGTTTCTGTCCTGCAGGGAAATAAATAGGTCGGAAGATGACAACATATAACGGCGCAGCAGTGGGAAAGCTGACATAAAAACAGGGACGGAGCGGAGGAGCGGACTGACGGGAGGCGCTGCTCTGCCCGGCGACGGCGCCGCTCCTCCCGGGCCAGGCGGTGTGAGAGCCGCGGGTCCTCACCGGGGTCCCTCGGGGAGGGCTCGGGGGGAACGGAGCAGCGGGAGGAGCCGTGGATCGCTTCGCACCGCGGCCCCGAGCAACGCCACGGCCGCACCACGCCGCACTCGGCCGGCAGCGCTCCGGCGGCTCTACGCTTCGGCTGTAAACGTCCATCGGAATGTTGGTGCTCGGGGCTCCCGGCCCCAGGGACAAGGCTTTTCCCCATATAAGGACTGTGAGCGGAGAAGGGCACTGCCGCCGGCTATTAAAGCCCTCCGAGCTCATTTGCTGAGGGTTTGTCAAGTCGGTGCGATGAAAATCCCCGCTGCCGGCAGGACGTCTGCACGCTCCCCACGTTTGATAACTCGGTTCAAATCCAAAAATCAGGATTATTTTTTCCTCTTAGAGAGGGATACGGGCGGTGCACTCCTCTGCCGCCGGAGCCCACGAGTACGGAGCGGCGCAGGGACGGGGCTGCGGTGCCCCGACGGGGCTGTCACCGTCCTGCGGCCACGTTACCTCGCCTCGGAAATAGGTGGGCGTCATTTAGGAAATAGAGTCGAAAGTAGACGAGATTTTCCCGCAGAAGCAGCGAGCTGCACGGAGCACGCTGGCATTCGTTGGTGGCACAGCCCGGGTGCAGCCAGGAGTCGGCTTCCCCCGACCTGCAGCCGCTCCTCGGGAGGAGCTCCGTTTGTGCCGTTGCCATCTCCCAGCGGAACCCTGGGCAGAGCCGGCGGAGGCTGCGGGATTTGTATCTCCGTGTACGTCGGGAGAAGAAGTGGGGACATTGTAACGTGATGCTCTCCCCAAGTAGGACTCTGATACTAGAGGGGAGATTGAAGACTGAATATTAGGAAAATAAGGGTGGTCAGGCACTGGAACAGGCTGCCCAGAGAGGCGGTGGCTGCCCCATACCTGGAGGCACTGCAGGTCAGGCTGGACGGGGCTGCGAGCACCTGATGGAGCTGTAGGTGTCCCTGTTTGTTGCGGGAGAGTTGGACTAAATGGCCTTTCAGGGCCATTTCCAACTCAAACGATTCTATAATTCTGTGACACGTCGTTCTCTGTTCTGGTGCCTCAGCGCACGAGCTGCCGGTTATCTGAGAAATGTTCGGGCTCATAGAAAGGAAAATATAAAATAAAGTAAAATAAAGTAAAATAAAGTAGAATAAAATAAAATAAAG
>JACDJE010000133.1:1693996-1720770 GCA_016647715.1 Pavo muticus
GGGGGGGGGGACGGGACGGAGGAGGGACAACACAAATCCAAATTAACAGAGATATAACAAAAGGACATCTCCTGGACTGAAAGATTATTTTCCGAGTATCTGAGAAACATTGTAAATAGGAAGCCATGCACCTCAGGCACAATCTGAACTGGTGCTCAGCATTCCAAACTCTGAGTTATGGAGTTATTCAGTATTTCAAAATGACAGCTTGTAAATGTAAATTTTATTAAATGCAGAGCAATAAATTTTTCTAAGTTTCTGTCATTTTGAATTTTAGTGGCTCACACTGAGGCCTCCAGCCTCTTAAATCACAACTTGTATGAACACAGCTCTACACCAGTCACCATCCTTAAATGAATGCTTTTAAAAGCTTCATTATTGCATTTGCTCACAAAATATCATTGTCAGAATCCAGGTATGCATGTCTCATGTCAATGATAGGCTGACAGGCTCGTGCCTTCTGTTATGTTTATATTGCATATTGTATAAAGCTTTCTTCTCTTCGTTCTCACTAGGCAGAAAATAAACCAGGGTTAGAAGTGATATCATTCTTCAGACCAGCCAGATTTTCTCCTTTGATCTCAAAAAATTCTTTACATGCTCATGGCAAGAGTCTGGCACAAAGATCCTTGGATTGCACTCGAGAGTCATCAAATGATTCAGGACAAATGAAAACATACCAACACACACCAATTAATGCTAAAATCTAGCAGGGAATATTTTGGAAAAGCTCTTGGATGACAAAGTGAGATCAGTGGAGATCTCTGGTAACACTTTAATGCATTAACAGAGCTTCAGGACAAGGAGATTTTGCGTAGGCGAAGGATCTCAGGAACTTGGCCAAAGAGCTCTGACATTTATAAAAGCAATTTTTTTTTTTCTTTTCAGAAGATTACAGCTGCCACTGAAGCACCAAAGCAAGTGTCAGAATTGTACAGCATCCAGCAGGTTTATGATTGCCAGTGAGAGTCTAGTATTGAGCCACTTCACTTCATGTGCTCCAGTTGTCACATACACACGAGTCTGTGTGTGCAGCAGCTGTATGCGTGCATGTGTTTGTCCACTGAAGGGAACACTATCAAGACCAATACCACATTTTCTTACAAAAATGTTTACTCTAGTTCCAAATAACCAAAGTAAATCACACCAAACATTTCAAATGGCTTTGCACTGAGAGAAAGACTAGGTGGAGTCAGCATATCTAATTGTATGCCTGCATCTTGTTTCTCTTAGCACTCCAGGTGTGCATTTTTCATAGCATTTAATTTTCATAGTATTTCACAGTATTTCACATCCAATACAATATGCAAGTGCTGAAATTATTTAACATATTGCCACGTGAAAACAAATCTCTTCATTTTGTTATTAATTAGCAGGCATTCTCCCTGAAGAATAATTTAGTAAAATCAATAACTCTTTGAAACTTCAACTCTTTGAAAGAGTAGATAGCAGCAGGACAAGGGGAAACGGTTTTAAGTCAAGGAAGGGAAGATTTAGGCTGGATGCCAGGGGGAAGTTCTTTACTACGAGAGTGGTGAGGTGCTGGAACAGGCTGCCCAGAGAGGTTGTGGATGCCCCGTCCCTGGAGGTGTTCAAGGCCAGGTTGGATGGGGCCCTGGGCAACCTGGTCTAGTATTAAATGGGGAGGTTGGTGGCCCTGCCTGACAGGGGGTGGGAGATTCATGATCCTCGAGGTCCCTTCCAACCCAAGCCAGTCTGTGATTCTGTGATTCTGTAACAGGATTGGAACCACTATTAGATGTTACAAGGGTATGTGGTGGAAGCCTCAAGACATTGAAAAGAACACCCAATCTCCTGTTAGTAACACTTGCATACTCTCAAAACTTTAATTACATTTAAGTACAAAATTAGTTATGTAAATTCTGTCATAGACATTATTTAACTTTTTTTGTGGGGTACCTCCCATTAGTCTCTTCCTTACTGATCACTTTCTGTATTCCTCTGTCTGCTAATAGCTTAGCTAAACCTAGATCTGAGATAATCATACCATAAAGCTAATCCAGTTCTGTCTAGAACACCTATAGTTTTGGCACTGGTAAATTAAGTGTCCTCAAAGAAAAAGTATCTCCTAGGAGGAAATTAGGTTGGGAGCACACTGACTACTGATTAATGAAAGTATTTTGAGTGAGTCATGGGTTTTGACCAGCAGAAAATCAATAGAGTGGAGTTTTGAAAATCAGTTATCTCAGACGTTATTTTGCTGGTCAGACTCACTTACAGATTATCAGCAGTTTTCTCTCATTTTACTTTTATTTGTGTGCAATAAGAAAGATGGACAGCAAGAGCCTCTGAAATTACAGCCTTTTGTCATTCCAGCTGAGCTACATTATCACAGAGCTGCAAGCCTTACTGTATTAAATAATACCAACAATATCCAAGAGAGTATGTTTATTAAAGCTCTCCCAAGCCAGCTGCTGAATCTGACTGAGATCCCCCACTGCCTGTCCGGGACATCAGCTGGTTTGCTGCATACCCAAAATGGCAGAAGGAATACTTGCCCAGACTTGCTGCCCAGGGCATGGCTGAGTCTCCAGTGAAGATGAGTTCATACGAAGGAAGGCAGGAGGCTGTGGGGTGGGGAGGTGTGGGTGCACATTTGTTCCTCCCAGACTTCTTGCTGTGGTGGTAACTGCGGGCAGAGGTGTGGAATAAAATAACGGAGGGAGTGAGGATGATAACATCTTCAACTGCTGCAGCTGTTTACCCTCTGTGAGTCAGAGCCCTCTGTCACTCTGGTTAATGACAAGAATGCCTGATGGGCACAATAGATGTTTCAATGTTGATTAAGACATTAGGTTTAGTTCTTCAGATGGGGATCATTTTTCTGTCAAAGCACAGCATATTCAGTGGTGCAGTCATCCTTGTCTTATTTTGCCGACGTGTTGCACTGACATGGCACACAGTTCATTGAGGCCTGATCATCTCCTGCCCTGCATCTTATGTAGACACCAGAAGCACATCAGAGCACGAGTAGGAGGCTACTAAATGGTGCTTTACAGATATGTCAAGCTCATTTTTTGACTGGAATAATTATCTGTTCAAGAAAATCAAGCTCAAGTATCTGCAAACTTAACCCTCCACGATGGTTTCAAAAGAAAGTGTGCATCCACCTGAGTAATTCCATACCAAGGTATGCAACTGATTGATGACACTGCTTGTACAATCAAGGCAGCTAAAATCCCTAGTCATGGATTAGAATCTCAGTTCACTTACTTAAGCAATTTACACGACTATAGCCATTGGATCATATTTGCTCCTTGAAAATTGCAACTTTGCAAGTTAGGCACAAAGTAAGAATGAGGAATTTGTCACAGTCATAGAGGAGAACAAGGAAATAAAGAGGTGGCTTTATTCACTATGACAGGCAACTGTACTGGGTCATCAGTACCTTCCAGTTAAGATACTTATAGAAAAGCAGGTGGAATCATGAAGGAGTGGAAGAACAGGCTCTCACCTCTTCACATCTTGATCTTGGTGTAACTGGACTGGTAACAGACTTTTGCCATGTGGTATGGGGACTCCTTAAAGACCTACGCAGATGCATAACCATGAATATAACCAAAAGAGATCTCTTTCTGGGAGAAAAGCTGCTGGAACAGAAGTTCAAGTTTCGCCAAGCAGATCACAACTCGGAATATTTTTCCATGCTATAGAGAGACTAGTAAAAGAAAGGTTAGGAGTCTAGGGAACTAATTAGGTGAGATCACATGGAAAGCATGGTTGGCATGTACTGCAGTGAACACAGAATTGTGTGTTTAGGTATAGCAGTCACAACTATAACGCTTGCAGTTTAGCGGTGAAGATAAATGTATTTATGGAGAGGTCAAGGTAAGGAGCCCTGTGTTCTGATCTTGCCTTTGAGGCTGACATCATATATGACTTTGAGCAGGTCTGTCACACTTGGCAGAAAAGGGATTGTAGTGAATTTCCCATGCCAAGATTCATTCAGCTCATGTATGCCCAGTTCTTTGGCTAGAGATCAATAAAGAATTGTGATAGAAAGACTGACTATAAAAATGACTGAAAGGATACATTCATTATCATGGATATTTAAAAAATCAGTTGCAATCATTTATTTATTCAGTAAACAGAGTTTATCTTCTTGTGAATTGTTCACAAGGAGATCATATCTTCATAGATTGGTAGATTATATAAAAGCATTTACTGATGTATTTCCAACTGATTTCTCTTGGCATAAGGTTCAGGGTGAGAAAAGAATAATTGACAAAACCCTTGGGTTAGTGGAAAATACGATATGTTGCAACACAGGTTTACTTCAGGTGGATTGTGTCAGATTGATGTGACAGTTTTCTTTGCTGAAAGATTTTTTAGACAAGGGAGATATCATCTAGATAGGTATAGTCTACGTGGACTGACAAAGATAGGGTATCTACTCATCAAGTGAGAAAGGTGAAAATCAGTAGATAAACTAAAATGGGTGAACTAGCTGAAGGGAAAATTATTATGGTATTACTGAAAGAAGATGTATGATGTCAGTAGGGATGGGCTACCTCAGGGATGAAGTTCATCTGCAACCTTGAGGAATGCATTTCTTGATAAGCTCACCACAAAAAGTAGGATCAGTCTAGTTAACTGATAAAAGGATGTTTGAAAGCTGTAGCAGTGGCTATAGCTATACTGGGCCAAAAGAACTCAATAACTGTGGACTGGAATACTTGATGTGGGATAAGATTCAGATATATAAATTGACTGCTTTTGAAACTAGCAACCAAATCTTCAGGTGTGTACTGAGTCTGTCTGCAATGGAGTTAATTTTCTTCATGGCAGCCAGTATGGTGCTATGTCTTGAATCGGTAACTAAAACAGCACTGATAACACATTGATGTTTCACTGTTGTTGAGCAATGTTTGTACAACACCGAAGTATCTTCGCTTTCTCCCAGTGAGGAAGATGGAGGCAAGCAACAAGCTGGGACAGCTGACTCCAGCTGACCATAGGGATATCCCATACCATATGGCATTGCGCTCAGAAACAGATGCTGGGGGAAAGGAAGTGAGAATGTGCAGGATTATGGCATTTCTTTTCCCAAGTAACCATTGCATTTGCTGAGGCCTTGCCTTCCAGGATGCAGCTAGACATCTGCCTGCTGATGGGAAGTAGTGAATGAATACCTGCCTCATTTTGCTTTGCTTGTGTGTGCAGCTTTGCTGTCTTTATTTCTACCTATGAGTTCTTCGTTTCATTCTTCTGATTCTTTAGATTCTACAAGAAGACACTGATGATTCAGACATTTCCTTCCGATACTACCTTCCTAGATTCTATAAAATACCCCTAGAATTGTTTTCCACATACATTATAAAAGGGAGAAGAATGTTATGACCTGGCTTTTCACCAGATTGGTAACAGGTCAACACTGTGAGAAAGACACAATTTTCTATTATTCTAATGAGATGGGAAATTTAAAACGTGCATTGACTCTTTAAGTAGAACTTAGACTTTGTGTGAATTTAAGTTGCCTCTCCTATAGATGAGATCTTGTTCTCTACATCTTTTTGACCTCTTTTTTTTTTCTCTAGAGGTTGTTATTTAGCCTGGCTGTAGCTGGATTTTCTACCGAGTTAGCTAACATGCTTTCCTTCAACAGTGAGAAAAAAATGTTTACCACACTGCAAATGTGGTGTGGCTTTACTAGCAAATTCGGCTAATGGAAAGACCAGAGAACTTGTTTGTGAATTCACACAACCAGAGAGCAAATTTCCAATGTGGGTTTTTCATGTTAGCTGTGGCCAGAATTTCTGTTAGTGTCTTAAATACTGGCCAGGTGATACTTAGCTATTTTCCTTTTCACAATGTAGGGAAAATTTAGCACCTTACACAAATAAAAGAAAAAAAGAGAGAGGAAAAAAAAAAGCTACTATTTACTTCATCTTTTCTCCCTGGCATAGGCAAGGCAGAAGAAGATGTGTTATTTAGTACCAAACGCCTTTGCCACTTTTGCGGGAGGGTGGATGAGGTTAGCCCTCTCTTAAACATTTAGCTTGGTCTCCAAATCTCATGCTTGGTGAACCTCACTGGCCCCATTTTAGTGGGTAGTTTGTGGAGAACAGCTGTCTAGCGGTTCTTCCCCGTTTTATTATGCAATGTAGTTCATAAAAGTGGCGGCCTTCAGTTTAACCATATTCCTCTGTGGAAAGTCTTGTTCACTGCAGCGTCTGGGCCAGAGACATTTACATCACTGTAATCACTAAGCACTTAAGACAGTTATTCCTTAAATGACCTTGGGTTAGCAAGAAGCAAAATGCAAGAATGTTCTTTCAAAAGCAAGTATTTCCAACTTGAGTAGGAACTGTTTTTAATTTGTATTAAAAACAAATGATTATTTACCATTTCCATTCAGTTGCCAGTCTAGTCAGCTGCAATAATCATTCAGTCTGACTCGAGGCACAGTAAGCAAACAGCACAGAAGAAAGATGACCTGGCAAAGACATTAGAGATTACACCGACGAAGAAGAAACTTAGTAAAAAATATTTTCAAATCTCTACTACAATGAAAAGTAATAACTATTTTCTATTCTGCTCCAGAGCATAGTAGCAAGATCAACATAATAGATCTGCTATTGTTATTTTTCACTGACACACATTCCACCTTTTTCTGCAACACTTTTTCTTTTCATGGACACCCTCCTCATTCAATTAGATACAGTAGCAATTTCCATCTTGAAGACTAGGAGAGTCCATGGATCTCAATTGGAAGGATTTGAAACAGAAAACCTGACATGAATGAAATACAGTAAGAAATCTGTGTGTACGTGTGTAAGTGCAAGAAGAAATAGAACAAAAAGGAGCGGCTTGTATTGGTAACAGAGGACAAGGCTCCCAGGCAATCAGAGAAATGTGTTGTTCCCATTGAGTGCTGAAGACACAGTGCAGCTGAGAACGGCAGAAAGGTTGCAGGATCTCACACGTGCTGTTCCTTTTTCCATCAGTCCATATTTCCACCTCATTCAGGTTGATCCACACCTAATGCCAGTGCATGGGATGAGTAAACCCAGCTCTGACATGGGGAAGGATGACACAATTTATTAATTCTTGCTATAACTATTTCCCATGGATGTAGTGATTTTAGTTTATTTTGCAGCTGAAAATAAAGAACCAGATCAAATGAAGATTTTTTTTTTTTAATTCACTGTGTGCTGATAAAGGTGGGAGATAAAGTAGTAGCCTCCAGCAGCAGCAGCAATCAGACTTAACTTAAAGACACCTGAAAGTCTCAGCTGAAAGTGAAAACCTACCTTGATTACATGTAAGCCTTCTGACATCTGGCTTGTTTTTCTCAGCAACCTCTCAGGGACTCCTGTAAGGTGTATCACATACCCAAGAGTCCACTGATTGAGAACTACTAGGTAAGGGAATGGAAATTCTCTCCCTCTATCTGAAGTATAGACATAGGAAACTCTCCATACGGTTTGGTTTCATATACAGAAGTTGATTTAATTCAAAAGAAAATGCTCAGCCTGACTAATAGGCCAAAATGTGACTGAGGATGGGATTACAATTAACTTCATATTTAGAAATTAAATTTAATTTGGAGATTTTCAAGTTACTTCCATCTCACTTTACCATTGAAAAAATATTCTCAGGACTATTAGTGACATTTATTCATAAAGGAATAAGATATAATATGCAGAGAGTATCTACTAAACACCATACATTTAATTTCCATGTTGTTGGGTGATTAAGGTACTCTTACAAGAAAGTTTTATTCCAAGGCAATGCTCGAGGATTCTTAGCATCCAAAAAATGCTGAAGAAAAAATTCAAATTATGAACATGCTTCTATCATGAAAAAAAAAAAGAGTCTGCAGTGTGTTCAGTTTGTTAATCCCAGGACTTTTCAACATCGCTCATATGTTTCCTTAGGTTTAGAGTATCAGGCAGCCCACGACCAGCTTCCTTTCAGCTATAATAAGTTGTTGAGGCTTAGAAAATAATTAGTTAAGAATGCAATTTCAGAAATATGTAATATAGTGAAAAAGGAGTTTAGTCGACCACTTAACACTTGCAATACAAGTAATCCATACACTTAAAAAATGCAAGGAAGCTTTTGGGCTGAGATGTCTGATTGTGTGTTTTTACCTGTGTCATTTTTTCATTTTTATTTGCAAAATTATGCTTTAATATCTAAGCACTCGTTTAAATAGATAAGCAATGCAGTCTCAGGACAATTAAGCTTATGAATGCTACAACAGAGATGAAATAGCTCTTCCTACATTGTTCACTCATTTAGATGACGAAGCTAAAAAAATAAGGAGTTTTTCGAGAGGAAAAATGAACATGCACTGGGAAGAAACTTAACTCTGGGGACACGTATTACAACACAGATATTTCTCTGTCATATTTCAAAGGAGAATACACTGAGCATGGAACACATTCCTCTGACTGTCCCACACTCAGCCCAAACCTTTCTCTTGTATTTAAGGGTGACACCAACTCCCTCCTGCCTTCCCCTCAGCTGCTGCCCTCCATCCTGAGGTGAAGTGCACCTGCCCATATTGGCCGTAACGCCCTCATGCCTCCTGACATGTGCTTTAAAGGTGCCGTGTGTTCCGTCCGTGCAGGGTGGCCATTTTGGTACAGAGCCCAGCTCTTCCCTCTGGGCTGGAGCCTTGGCTTACCCAGCACGAGTTCTGTAAGGGCTGGGGCAGCAGCAAGGCTGTGGCACCCGCGTCCAAAGGTGTTCCATGACTGAGCTGTGGTCCTCAATGTGGGAAAACATAAAGCTGAGCTCCTGGTGGAAAAATGGTAATAAAAATGAGGAGCCTGGCTTGTGTTTTACTTGCTAACCTATGCTATGAGAGCATGGGTATTAACATCTCTTCTGGAGAAAGGAGGGAAAAAAAGCCCTTTTTCTTCATGAATTGTAGATAGCTTAATTGAGAATCTTTAAATTCATCTTTTTCTGTTCATTTTCAAGGAGACTGCAGCAGAATCAACTGGAGTGGAGATGGTTCCACCAATATTCCCAGTAGTTTATAAGTGGTCTGCCCTGAGAAGAGTGTAGAGCTTTTAAATGCCTCATGGTAAGAGCACAGCAGCCCTGTATGTGAGGAGTCTTCAAGGAAAATTCCATGTTCATTCCCAGTGCCCTTCCTCCTGATAAATGCCACTTGGCTGTACCCTGATGCTGATCCTGTGACATTCCTACTTAGGACAACTTGCAATAAAATTACGTTAAAAATGATTCAAAGTGGAAAATACTGATGAGTAACATGCTTAATTTGTTTTTTTTAAGCATGAGAAAGTGACATAGATGTGTGTCTATCTGGTTTTCCATTAGAAATTTGGGCCTTTTCTCCACTTTTTTAAACAATGTCACTGGGAAAGCTTTTGGCCTTAATTCTGCATACAGATGAACACATGAGTAATTTTCTTTGCATAAGGAATCGTGATCCCACTGAGGACTCAGTAAGACTGTGTACTTGTAAGACTGGAAACTTCTGACAAACATTCCAAGCAGAAAACCTGAGAGAGACTGAAACAGGAATGATTTTCATCCAGGTGTTATACAGAGTTGTTTTAAATACTCTTAGCTTGGAATTGCATCAGGTAAATACAATTTACATGGTTTATGCTGTCATTTTTGTTCAAGTTGTTTAAAGCATACACAAATAATTGTTATTGGCATATTGGAAGGATGTGTCACATATGGGTGTGCAGTGATCTGGCATTATTGCATGCATAAAGAGTCTGGAATAAAGAACATGATTCTTAAGGTAGCAGATATAACCAAGCTGGGAGGGATAGCATGCATTTTGGAGGACAAGTTTATGAATAAAGTTATATTGAAAAATTGTTTGAGCAGCCTGAAATATACAATGACATTCCATGGGGACATGTAGAAAGCACTACATTTAAATACTTCAATAATTCAAACCTCAAAGTGAATGACATTTTGATAGCAGGAGGGGATTCAGAACTTTTTTTTTAAATTTTTTTTTTAAGTAAATCAGAAACAGTATGAGTCAGTAATGTCATACTGTGAAGAAAGCAAACCTCATACCGGGATAAGTAAACAGGAGTCTGGTATACAAGACACATGAAGTAACACTTCCACTCAGTACTCACAGGGCCTCAACCAAAGTACTGTATCCAGGTTTTGGCACAACGCTTCAAGTAAGTGGAGAGGGGCCAAAGGAAAGCAACTTGAATAATCAGAAGTCCAGAAAAGACAACCCAGGGAACGATGGGAAGAAGGGGAGTTGTTTAGTCTACAGAAAACTGGGCTGAAGACAATTTTCAAATACATGAAAGACTGCTGTCTAGTGGAGGTTATAAACTGCTGGTCATTATGCATAACAACACAATCGTTTTAAATTTGGTTGGGGGTAAAGTTTTATTACTGTTTATTTATATGGATAGCAAAGTTTTGAGCAGATAGAGACATCATGGTTTTCGATGACTATCTGGAGGCTTTTGGAAGTTACACAAACAGCTGACAAAGATGGCTGATCTGCAGCTTGGAGAAAATAGGCTAGACAAGGTGTGATGCTTGCTGTCATACTTGTTTTTTATGCCAGGACAATATTTCTTTATAAATATTGACAAATCTTATCAATCTGTGAAAACCCAACCAGACAACTTAGTGGGCCTTAGCCATGCAAGTAGATCCAGGTAGTTCTGTCAGGACCTGCTACATTTCCTAGACCTGTTAAGATGGATCACAGACCACAGCATTAATGTATGCAAAGGCAATCTCCCAGGGACTTGCTTATTTGTTATTGTCCTTTCCTAGATCTGTAAGTGGCTGGTCCAGAGCTGCCCTTTGCTGGAGGTTAAAGGTATGGAGGGCTGCAGGATGAGGGGTGGGCATCCCCCCAGCACAAGGAGCACGGGCTAACGTGGTCGGTGATGGCACACTGGTGGAGCTTCTGTCTGTGTGTTTTGAGCTGCAAAGGGAGAGCGCACAGCTCTGAGTAAGCCTTAATCCAGCGCTCTTCATGTAACTTTCTTGGACATCTGTTGCTCCTTACAAATAAAAAAAAAAGCTAGCAATAATTTTTCAAGGCTGTGCCTGAAACTGGGTAGGAATTAAGGCTGCGAGAAAGGAGCACAGTGGTATTAACTCAGAGTTCTGTGACACCTGATGCACTGCCAGAATGAGATCTCTCGGACCGGGCACCGGCAGCTCTGACCGCCAGCAGACCCGCGGCACCACACCACGTCCCTCAGCACGACGGGGGCAGCAGCTGGGAGCCGGAGCCAAACCCAGCCTCACGTTCCCCTCCTCGCCGGTTCCGTCCCGCTGCCCCCGACCCCTCAGTAATCCCGCAGGCGTGGCCGCGAAGGCCCCATCCCCTCTCCTTCCCCGCCTGCCGAGGCGGTCCTGGCCCCGCCCCACGCCCTCTGACCCCGTGCTCCTTAGTTACCGCTCAGGGCGTCGCTCCGGGCCGAACCACTATCGTCCTGAGCGCGGCGACGGGCTGAGCCACTCGTCCTCCTGCTGGAGGGGGAGGGGTTGAGAGTGAAGGCATCACGGCTGCTCCCTGCGTGCGCCTGCAGCGGCTGCCGGTCTCGCTGCCCTAGCTCCTGTACTCTCCCCCTTCCCTCCGGTCTCTCGTTGGTTTCGTCCGGTGCGGCCCATAACGACGGCAGCCGCGCTGGGGGAAGATGGCGGCTCCGGCCTGGGCGCCGCGGCCGGCTCCGTGATCGTCGCGTGCCCCTTCCCTTCCCCGTGGCGAGCATGTCTGACTCGGAAGAGGAGGAGAGCCCGGACCGCCAGCTTAAGCTCGTGGTGCTGGGGGACGGCACCGCAGGGAAGGTCAGTGCCGCGCCTCCCTCCCTGCCTTCCTCCCCCCCGGCCGCCCTCCGGTCGCCCCCTGCTCGGGCCCGCCGCTCTCCGGGCGCAGCTCCGCGTCCGCTCCGCGCTCGGCGACGAAAAGGTCGGGGAGGTTTCGGTACCCGGGTGTCTCGTGGCGAGGCTCGCCGACGAGCGGGCGTGACGGCTGTAATCTCCTTCTTTTGAGCTTTAATAAACAGAGCGGCTCAGAGCTGCTTTCCCACTGTGAGCCGCGCGGCGCCGGCGGGGAACTGCGCGCAGGGAGCGCTCGGTTCGGCCCGGAGCTGTCGAGGTGCGCTCCGCGCAGAGTTCAGTGCCTACGAGGCTCCCGCAGAGCTCTGCGTCACTCTGAGGCGCAGCTCCACGGCTCGGAAAGAGCCGGCTGCAGATTTCGGTTGTGTTTTTTTTCTTTTTTCTTTTTTTCTTTCTTTAGCCAACATAAGCGCTATTTAGGAGCAGTCTGTGAGTGAAAGCTGTATGCCAATGTTTACACGACAACGTGATCAGTTGTGATTACAACTTGACCTGTTGTAACAGGGAGCCTGAGGCCTCTTGTGAGATGCGCCCACAAATACTCGTTTGGTTGTGTGTTTGAAGAACACACGTTTACTTCTGTGGTTCCTTTTTGATAAGGAAGAGAGGCGGGAAGTTTGCCTCATGTGCCGTTCAGATGGAAAGCAGAATTACTCGAGGCTGTTTAAACGAGCTGCACGTCCTTAACAGAAATGAGCTCTTCATGAGACCATGATCATGGTCTTACTCACTTCAGCAGAGCTTTATGAAGCAATAAAAGCTTTATTTTTCTTTAGTGATTTGAAATGCAGTCTGAAGTAGTGTTGTGTTTGGATGATGCAGTAGATGGACTGTGTGATGAGAGAATAATAAATGCACAGGAGTGATGGCTGGAGTGCTGTTTCATGAGTGGCTTTCTCCAGGAGTTTTCCACTCAGATGGAAGAATCCTTTCGCTACTCCCATTCAGCGCCTTATGGCATGACCTCTCGCCAAACAGGGATTTTCCAGCATTCTTGAGTTTTGATGCAGGTTCGTGCTGCTGGTTCCTACCCCTCACTTTGGAGCTGCCATTCACCGAATCTCTGCTGGCTCCAGGAATCCTGCGCATTGAGTGCAGCTTATTTTCCATGAGCTGCAGCTGTGTTGTGGTGGGATGCTTTTCCTCCTGTCCCCCCTAGATGATGCTGTAATAGAGGCTTCTTCCAGTCATCTTTATGGCCTAGCAGCAAACACGTGCAATAATGGATTTATTGTAAGATCTTGTAAAATATAGAAGTGATTGTGTTTTGAAGTAGAAGGATAAAACATGCCCAGTGGTATTTCAGGCACCTTGGAAGACTAAATTGTTGAGGTTCCTTTCCTTTGTTGGCTACTCGTTTGGCTGAAATGTTGAAACATGCATATGTCTATATGTTTTCAACTAGCCTGCTTCTCACATCTGTTTTACAGCTGGTCTCGCGCACATACATGCTTAGCCTCTCATTTGCTGTGCAAGACATTTTTTCTCTGTTTTTCCTCTGTCATTGGGATCATTGGAGAAGAGAGGTATAGGAAATAATGGAATACATCTTTGAGATATCACATATTGTGTGTTTAGTGTGAGATTTTTCAGATTTGACTTCTTTCCGTTGCTTGCTTCCCCTCCGCCCCTTTTAAAAAATATTTTATTTCCTCCCTCTTGGCCATCTGGGGCTGTCTGGTCTTCAGTTCTCCGGGGAAAAAAAAAAAAAAAAGACCTTTTTGTGTATCAGCAAGCTGAAGGTAAAAAACTTTTATTCTTCACATCAATTACAAGCATTATGATTAAAGTTCTGCAGAAGTGTTGGTGGCAGTTTCAAAACAAATCAATATCAGTCCCGAGCTAAGGGTAATATTTACGTTTGCTCTAGCTAGGAATTCCTCCCTCCATAAGGTGAGGGAGGGATGTTGTACTTGTATTCGTAAGTTTTGTGGTGACTCAATGAATAATAGAATACTTAAAGTTTTAAAGCAAGGAGTAACCACTGCTGGAGCAAGCTTGAAGGAGACAAGGTTAGAAAGGGAGGAAGAAATGAAAGAAGTGTGAGGCAGTAAAACCTGAAAAAGCATTAGAATAAAATAAAGATAGTAAGAAAATGCTGAGTTATTGAAAAGAAAAACTGAGGAAGGTAATGATTGGTTAGTGAGATATTAATAAGAGAACAATTTTTTTGCGTGTGTGAAACAGAAAAACTAGGAAAACAAGCTGAAAAGAAACCTGTAACCAGAAGCAGAGGTAATGTGCCAAAGAATCCAAGAATTACTAATAGCAACTGGTTCCTTGCTTCTGATGGTGAGAAGGATCATAGATGCCTAAAGCTGTGTATATAGGTTCTAAGTCGACTCGCTCTTCCCAAGCCAAAATGGTTTTTCCGTTAAAATAAACCAGTTCAAGTATGGATTGGAGGGGAAAAAGAGGACACTGTCACTCACACGTTCCTACTTGCTATGCACAGGTTGGCTTTTATTGGAATAGGTAACAGTTCTGGTTAGAACCACACCTGTTCTGGTTTACTTTTTTGAAGAAAGTTTTGGGCCTCTGAAAACAGATCTGGGAGCTATTCATGGGCGGGGAGGTCCTGAAACCAGGGCTGTGGGAGAAGGGGAGAGGCTGAGGTTCTGTTTTTTTGCCATCCTTTGCAAATGGTGGCTGAAACACCTTATGTCTTCCATTAGTGGATAGTGAAAATGAAGGAGATAACACTCAGCCTGCTGTAGGTATTTGCACGAGGTGAAACGTAGGCTGGGATATGGAGTGATGTCCTAATCACTTTAGGATTTGTTAGGATACCTTCTTGAAGTGTTGTGCTAATTCTGGATCTTGTCATGCTTGGGCTCAATACATTTATAAACGTTGACTAAAAATTGTCACTGTTCCATTTTGAAAATGGAAAACTGCATCCAGTGTCCTGTGCAGATGGAGCGTCTTCGTAGATAAATACCTGACTTGTCTTGGTAGTCTTCTCTATGTCAGTGAACAAAGGTTTGTCAGTAGTTAGGAGTGGAAAGACTTTACCTTCAGATGACAGAATTGCTTCCTCTGCTTGCAAAAGGCTTCTTGTGCCCCAACCCACAGAGCTAGACAGTTCTCAGTCAGAAATTCTGTGCTGGACTATTGTTTTTATATTAATTTAAGCATTTTTCTATTTAGCTTAAGATTTTCATTTTGCCTGTCTTAAGATTCTTGCCAGCAGGGATGGTACGCAAATGTTGCTGTGCTTGGAGAACTACAGCTTGATCTTTGAGAAGGGAGGGTGGGAAGGGATGGATAGATGTTGCTTTTTGGTTCTCACCTGGTTGGTGAAGTTGTTATGTGAATGGAGATTTGTGGCTCAAGCACTGTGTGCTTGTATCCCATTCAATTTTGGCTTTGGTTTTAATTACTTACGACAGTGATACAATCCTTTGGCTTCACTTTCTGAAAGCATTCCTCTATGGGATTTCATTCAAAGGATTGCCTTTGGCAGGCTGATAGTAAGTATCAGAGCTGCCTATCACTGCTTGTTCAGTTCCACTGCTCTGCTGCTATTTCGTTAATACTTCCCTTTTCTTTTTCTATTTCTGAGTGTGTGGGTATTTAGGAATGGCATGTCAGCACAGTTCCTGGAGTCCGTTGATGACATTGAAAAATATAAACAAGAAATTCTCATCTCACCTGCACGGTTTCCTTGTATCTTTATTTCCAAAACAACTCCTCAAATATCCTGTTGTATTTCACTCTCAGAATGGTGTAATTTTTCGTGTGTGTATATTTACTGTTGTCTTGGTTACTGTATGTCAGAACTCAAAGAACTTCAGTTGCTGATGAAGGGGTGGTTGTAAGACCGGATTCAATGCTGCATTGCTGTTCAGAACAGCATGTGAAGATTTTTTTTTTTTAATACTTAAGACAAATGTGTGAACGTACCAAACTGGGCTAAAGTCGGGTTGGCTGGGAGTGGTGATGGCTTGCTTGGCTTAGTAGTGATGTGGTAGAACAAGGCCTTCTTGGTATTATGTTGTCTTCTGATCTCTGGATTAATGGCTGAGAGTTCCTGCGTTGAACCTAATCTTATTAAAAAAGTTTTCTGACCATCTCATTTATTTTTAAAACTACAGTTCTGCTGAACCATTATTTAACTTTGTTTTACGCAGGTGATACCGGTCCTATCTTTACAGGCAAAATTGTTATGCAGTCTTTCATGAGAAGCATGGTAAAGAGCAGTTTTAGAAGTGACAGGGTTATTTGCATTGCAGAGGTACCTGATTGTGCAGTGAGATGATTTGCTGTTTGCTGCTGTGAAGGAGTTGGAGCTGTTGCTTGCAGTGTTTTGTGGATAAATGGTTGTTCTGTGAATAGAGAGCTCCAGTCTGGTAACCCTGCACTAACATTTATTAGAAAAAAATTAAAAAGGAGTTGCTCAATGAGTTTCTGCTATAAATTCCTCTGCATTCAAAAGCACGGTGGAAGAAAACCATTTAAGAGAGCTTTGCTATGCTGTTGATAACTTGCTGCTCTTATTGGTTGACTGTTAATTGAACATATGTTGTTTATTTTTACTAACACCCTTAGAAGCCCACAGGGAATATTGAGTGTCACAGAGTGATAAAGCTAATATTTACTGAGCCCTTAAAACAAGAAGGGAGTGGCTGCTTATTAAATGGAGATCCAAATTAGCATCTTGGAGAAAATAGAACACTGATATAGCTGGGTGATATTTTAATCTGCACTCTGGATACTGATATTCTTTTATGGGAAGGAAGAATGTGCAGTGGATATGGTGTATTTATTTTTCTGTGATATTCTTATCTTTAAGGTCCCGACAGATAAAAATAATGTCTACGATACTGCAGTGCTAACCATTGATATTAAAACAATCTAAAAATAAGCACTACTGATTTTACCGAATATTACAGAATAAATTTGTCTTGAACTTTTTTTTATAATGTCAGTATTACTGTCACACAGCTGTAGGCAGAACAGTCTTCTCATGATTCATCCTCCGTGATAGTCTTCCTTTCCAGAGTGATATAAATATACAGCCATAGCCATGCAAGTTCATATTTACTTCTCCCCACTCCCATTTACTTATTTTTAATTCTCTCTGGGCTTGAATTCAATGAAGTAAATAAAATGCTGACATAATCTTTAATTTATTTTTATTTTTTTAATTACTTCATAAACGTATCTTCTCATCTCAAGATACCACTTATTATATGTGTGATGGTGATAGGAATGCTAGTGTGATTGAAAACATGAAAACAGTGTATCTTCTGTTATTTACTACNGAATCCATTGAAGTGTAATTAGAACATCCTTTCTCTAGAATAACTGGCA
Organism: Pavo muticus; assembly: GCA_016647715.1. Classification (NCBI taxonomy): domain Eukaryota; kingdom Metazoa; phylum Chordata; class Aves; order Galliformes; family Phasianidae; genus Pavo; species Pavo muticus. The sequence goes on from JACDJE010000133.1 coordinate 1,711,163, forward strand.
TCACCACAAACAAGCCTGCAGTCCTTGTCAAGAATCTCTGTTCAGGGATGTATTGATATTACAGAATATCAATTGTTTTTGATTCTATCTGAAAAGAGAAGACAATCAAATCTTCAGTGATGTGCTCAGTTTCACACAGGAAATAAGAAGGTAAGACTTCAGACATATCACAGGAAATATACTGAACTTATTCCTTTGCTCAAGGCATCAGACTGCCTGAAACAAGAGGATCAAGGCTCTTATTTTCTGTCAAGAAACTGAAAAAATACTCTTGAGAGAAGCTTTCCTCTCTTATTTGCTAGTAAGTATTGAAGTTAACCTGATTTGTAACTCTGATAACTTTTGGTACACAGCATCTGAACCCAAATGGCCTCAGCCTCTCTGACACTGTTCCAGCCTGTATCTGGCACAATGTCTTGCACATAGCACAGACAAAATTGGTACAAAGATCAGTGCTCACAGGAGACATCAAGTTTTTACATGCAACTTTCTGTCGCTGAAGTGCTGTACCCTTTTTTCCTTCTCAGAGTTTTACCTGATAGCAGAATTATACCTCACATACAGCTACAAATGAGAACATTTCAGCTTTTTCATTGTACTGCACTGTGAACAGAACTCTCCTCTAGGTAAATCTGTTACTACAAATCCACAGGTCTTTTTGAAGAAAATAGTGTCCTGGCTGGTAATCTGTGAGCCACATTTCAGCTGTGGGGATGCAGCACATCTAAATTGTGCAAAGGAAGCAGAAATGCTGACAAGCTCAGAACAACAGCAGTGACAGTTTGTACAGCTGTGCTCATTTGATTTACAGCACTTAGCAATAGTGGCTTTATTACAGTACAACTGAACATTTTGAAGGGTTGAAGGGTTCTTGAATATTTTGTCAATATTGCAGCTGAAGACTGAAATTGCCCTGTGATTTTTTCCCCAACATGTCATCCCATCAAATCATATAAGAAATGTATACAAGATAAGGCTTCATGAAATGAAAACAGTTTCTAACTATCCACACAATTGTTTCTCCATGGAAAAAAAAGCCACACTGTTCTCATCCCATAATTAGTATTCACTTCTGCAGTGTAGCATTGTATCCACTTTCCCACTCTCTGACCTACTTCTTGTCCATCTTTAAAGGTGTAGTTTAACTGTCTTACCAAAATGATTTTGAAACAATTTTTTAGTTCATCCTACCGAGAAAAAGAACTGCTAGCCTTTGATTCTGCCTACGTGAGAAGAGAAGACAATCAAACCTTCAATGGTGTGTTCAATTCCACATAGGAAATAAGAAGGTGAGACTTTGGACATACTACATCACATTTCAAAAAGCAAGTTTAGTACAAAAGGCCTAGATCATGTTAGTGAAAGGATATGCAAACCTTGATGGGAAAACATGAACTGAGATGAATACATCTCTGCTGATGTGGAAGGACAGCCAGAAAGTAAAAGGTGCAAATCAATGGGCAGGAATACTCAGCTGAAAAAATACAAGACGGGAGAAGCTGGAGACTTTAATAATTAAAAAAAAAAAAAAAGGTTACTAAGTAAATTTTTTCCAAACATATTCTTGCCAGATGACAAAGAGTTATGTATTTGCAATGTGTCTTTAAGATTTTAAGTTAAACACTGCGTGTAAGTAGGAGAAGTACTATGCTGTCTGTATGCACAATTTTGTTATCTCTACTAGAGCATACTCTCAAGCGTAAAACAATGAAGTGGAACGTGAAGTATACTCGCTGGAAAAAGTATCTGTGTTTTGAAAGAAATAGTTTTATTTTCTTAAATGAAATACACGGCGTATTTGAGTTGTGTGTGAGAAGCATAATGCAGCTATGGAATCGCGGTGCTCTAATATGTGAATGCTGTTTTATGCAAGGCAGCATGAAATTGCTGGCATTTAATAGACCACTAAAATTTAGGGTCCCTCGGCACTCATAAAAATACAGTTTGAGCATTCAAGATGTTTCAGTTCACGACGGCAAAGAAACTATTTAGATGCCAATTGCAGCATGCAGCGTGGAAAATGCAGAGAAATAATTCAGAAAGAATAGTGGCTGCTAGAAGCTTGTTTCTGAACAATTGGGGTTTAAAATAAATCTTTTCGTTGACTTGTGGTTGCTCAGTTTCCAAGCCTGAAAGTTTTTCATTAAAAGTAATTTCTTCTGTTTTCAGAAATCAAAGTTAGAAAAGTGCTAGATGATGAAAGTTGTAGTGAGAGTTGATAAATTTGATGCAAGTTCTGTGTTTTTTTCCTTGGGAGGTGGAGGGAGAAACCAACTCAGATAGTTAATATTTTAACTGTAACTTAAAGTTATAAGAAAATACGGGATTCCTGAACTTAGTTTCTTAAAAATTACATTGCTAATAATATATCTTGATTATGTTTATATATTTTTCTAGAGTGAAACAGAGTGACCTTTTCAGATATTCTTCTGATCACTGATTTGCTTTGGTGATTTCGCTGCTTATAGCGATACTTGCAAGTGGAATATGTCCACAAATCATGCTGTTTGCATGCTGAGAACTTGTATTTTGCAAGTTTTTTTTTCCAGTTGTTAAGCATGCAGAAGCTATTAGTACATTACTGGGATCCTAAATGTTCTTTTTAAGTAGAAAATGTAGAAAATTATCATCTATTGACCCATTCGTATTTTACTTCTAGTTTATTTTTTAATAACATCAGAAAGTAGATAAAAATAGCACCAAAACAACAGCGAAGTCTTTGCATCTATTTTACTTGTTAATTGTTAACAAAATATTAACAGATGTGGAATGAATTCATATTTGGGAAAAGGCATTTTTTCAATAGGTCGTCTTTCAGTTTTTGCCCATGCCTATACATGCATTTATGGAGATGTAAATCTGTATGTTTTATAGGTAAGGTGGTCTGGTGGGGGGAGTGAGAGAGGGGGGTAAAATTTCTTAATACCAGCGTGGAAAGCATTACTTAAGTAAAGGGATTTTTCTGATTTCTTGATTAGTTCTGGGTTTGCAGAGCCGTTCTATTTACATGAAACATGAGTTCATACCGCTACACAAGAATTATAATGTGTGTATCAGTAGGAAAAAGAGCAGTGATTTCTCTGTAGGAGAGCTGCCAGTTGACTATTTTACAGCGTTTGAAATTTGCTCTTCTCCTTTAAGCAACGTTTCTGAAGTTGAAGTTACCCATTACTACAATTTCACGGAAGTTTATATCATGGTGTATTCAAAATCCATTTTAACTTCTTTAATAAAATATTGGTATTATTATTTTTAATAAGTCTATTTTTCACCATTTCTTTTAGTAACTAATGGAATCTTAAAATAAAAAGTAAATATTTTACTTGAACAATATGGCTTGATGCAAATACTAATATCTACTGTTTGTTTGCTGTTTACTTCATTGATGACTTAAATTAGTCTTGGATTAATTGTGAACAACGTCTTCTGTTATTCGTCTGCTGAAAAATCATGCAGTTTGTTTGAATTTTTTGCATTTTTTTCAAATGCAAATCAACTTCAGTGTATTTTGTGATGCAGTAATTTGTATAGTCTGGATTCAGCCGCAGTGTAGGCTTTACTGCTTAAATAGCTTATGTTAGTCAGGGGTTCTGCTGATAGAAATTCTGAAGTGCCACAGTCAAATACCTTTTAGGAAGGTTGTGGGTGCAGTACAGTAAACAAGATTCTTCTGTGAAAAGGATTTTTTAAGTCTTCAGTGCAAGAAGTGGGCAGACTCGTGTTTTTAGTTCCATCCTGACTGCGCAGCACTTTAAGTAAGGTTAACCAGTGCACCAAGTGTACCTCTGCAGGGTCAGTGTTCAATCAGCCCAGTGGCTTCAGTTCATACCAGAAATGGCCTAGATACCTGCACTGTGCTGCCTTAGCTATTTTAATTTTGTACTTGCATGCTTTTTCTACAGACTAAAGAAGTGCTAGCATTTTCCTGCTCTGGGATTCTTCCGTTACTTTTACTGTATATTAACTTTGTTTCTAAGAACTGTCCTATTTTATGTGTAGGTTCTTCTTGTTTTGTTCCCATTCTCCAATGTGTTCCTATTTAATATATTAAAAAACAACAACAGATTTCAAACTTCTTCACAGAAAACTTTTCTGTTGCTCTCATATGGGTTATTTGCTAGGCAAATGGTCTGGCATTCTTCCTTCTGTCAGAATAATCTTAACACTCTTTTATTTTCTCCCCTAGAATCAGTCTGAGCACAAACCAGGTATTACAGGACCTATATATATATATATATTTTTTTTTTTTTAAAGGGGAAAATTAAACATTGCACAGGGAATGATCAACATGAATTTCAGTGTGGCCTTAATTAAGAACTGTTCCAACTTAGAAGAACATCCCAAGTTCTTCTTCTTTTTTTTTTTTTTTTTNAAAAAAAAAAGACCTTTTTGTGTATCAGCAAGCTGAAGGTAAAAAACTTTTATTCTTCACATCAATTACAAGCATTATGATTAAAGTTCTGCAGAAGTGTTGGTGGCAGTTTCAAAACAAATCAATATCAGTCCCGAGCTAAGGGTAATATTTACGTTTGCTCTAGCTAGGAATTCCTCCCTCCATAAGGTGAGGGAGGGATGTTGTACTTGTATTAGTAAGTTTTGTGGTGACTCAATGAATAATAGAATACTTAAAGTTTTAAAGCAAGGAGTAACCACTGCTGGAGCAAGCTTGAAGGAGACAAGGTTAGAAAGGGAGGAAGAAATGAAAGAAGTGTGAGGCAGTAAAACCTGAAAAAGCATTAGAATAAAATAAAGATAGTAAGAAAATGCTGAGTTATTGAAAAGAAAAACTGAGGAAGGTAATGATTGGTTAGTGAGATATTAATAAGAGAACAATTTTTTTGCGTGTGTGAAACAGAAAAACTAGGAAAACAAGCTGAAAAGAAACCTGTAACCAGAAGCAGAGGTAATGTGCCAAAGAATCCAAGAATTACTAATAGCAACTGGTTCCTTGCTTCTGATGGTGAGAAGGATCATAGATGCCTAAAGCTGTGTATATAGGTTCTAAGTCGACTCGCTCTTCCCAAGCCAAAATGGTTTTTCCGTTAAAATAAACCAGTTCAAGTATGGATTGGAGGGGAAAAAGAGGACACTGTCACTCACACGTTCCTACTTGCTATGCACAGGTTGGCTTTTATTGGAATAGGTAACAGTTCTGGTTAGAACCACACCTGTTCTGGTTTACTTTTTTGAAGAAAGTTTTGGGCCTCTGAAAACAGATCTGGGAGCTATTCATGGGCGGGGAGGTCCTGAAACCAGGGCTGTGGGAGAAGGGGAGAGGCTGAGGTTCTGTTTTTTTGCCATCCTTTGCAAATGGTGGCTGAAACACCTTATGTCTTCCATTAGTGGATAGTGAAAATGAAGGAGATAACACTCAGCCTGCTGTAGGTATTTGCACAAGGTGAAACGTAGGCTGGGATATGGAGTGATGTCCTAATCACTTTAGGATTTGTTAGGATACCTTCTTGAAGTGTTGTGCTAATTCTGGATCTTGTCATGCTTGGGCTCAATACATTTATAAACGTTGACTAAAAATTGTCACTGTTCCATTTTGAAAATGGAAAACTGCATCCAGTGTCCTGTGCAGATGGAGCGTCTTCGTAGATAAATACCTGACTTGTCTTGGTAGTCTTCTCTATGTCAGTGAACAAAGGTTTGTCAGTAGTTAGGAGTGGAAAGACTTTACCTTCAGATGACAGAATTGCTTCCTCTGCTTGCAAAAGGCTTCTTGTGCCCCAACCCACAGAGCTAGACAGTTCTCAGTCAGAAATTCTGTGCTGGACTATTGTTTTTATATTAATTTAAGCATTTTTCTATTTAGCTTAAGATTTTCATTTTGCCTGTCTTAAGATTCTTGCCAGCAGGGATGGTACGCAAATGTTGCTGTGCTTGGAGAACTACAGCTTGATCTTTGAGAAGGGAGGGTGGGAAGGGATGGATAGATGTTGCTTTTTGGTTCTCACCTGGTTGGTGAAGTTGTTATGTGAATGGAGATTTGTGGCTCAAGCACTGTGTGCTTGTATCCCATTCAATTTTGGCTTTGGTTTTAATTACTTACGACAGTGATACAATCCTTTGGCTTCACTTTCTGAAAGCATTCCTCTATGGGATTTCATTCAAAGGATTGCCTTTGGCAGGCTGATAGTAAGTATCAGAGCTGCCTATCACTGCTTGTTCAGTTCCACTGCTCTGCTGCTATTTCGTTAATACTTCCCTTTTCTTTTTCTATTTCTGAGTGTGTGGGTATTTAGGAATGGCATGTCAGCACAGTTCCTGGAGTCCGTTGATGACATTGAAAAATATAAACAAGAAATTCTCATCTCACCTGCACGGTTTCCTTGTATCTTTATTTCCAAAACAACTCCTCAAATATCCTGTTGTATTTCACTCTCAGAATGGTGTAATTTTTCGTGTGTGTATATTTACTGTTGTCTTGGTTACTGTATGTCAGAACTCAAAGAACTTCAGTTGCTGATGAAGGGGTGGTTGTAAGACCGGATTCAATGCTGCATTGCTGTTCAGAACAGCATGTGAAGATTTTTTTTTTTTAATACTTAAGACAAATGTGTGAACGTACCAAACTGGGCTAAAGTCGGGTTGGCTGGGAGTGGTGATGGCTTGCTTGGCTTAGTAGTGATGTGGTAGAACAAGGCCTTCTTGGTATTATGTTGTCTTCTGATCTCTGGATTAATGGCTGAGAGTTCCTGCGTTGAACCTAATCTTATTAAAAAAGTTTTCTGACCATCTCATTTATTTTTAAAACTACAGTTCTGCTGAACCATTATTTAACTTTGTTTTACGCAGGTGATACCGGTCCTATCTTTACAGGCAAAATTGTTATGCAGTCTTTCATGAGAAGCATGGTAAAGAGCAGTTTTAGAAGTGACAGGGTTATTTGCATTGCAGAGGTACCTGATTGTGCAGTGAGATGATTTGCTGTTTGCTGCTGTGAAGGAGTTGGAGCTGTTGCTTGCAGTGTTTTGTGGATAAATGGTTGTTCTGTGAATAGAGAGCTCCAGTCTGGTAACCCTGCACTAACATTTATTAGAAAAAAATTAAAAAGGAGTTGCTCAATGAGTTTCTGCTATAAATTCCTCTGCATTCAAAAGCACGGTGGAAGAAAACCATTTAAGAGAGCTTTGCTATGCTGTTGATAACTTGCTGCTCTTATTGGTTGACTGTTAATTGAACATATGTTGTTTATTTTTACTAACACCCTTAGAAGCCCACAGGGAATATTGAGTGTCACAGAGTGATAAAGCTAATATTTACTGAGCCCTTAAAACAAGAAGGGAGTGGCTGCTTATTAAATGGAGATCCAAATTAGCATCTTGGAGAAAATAGAACACTGATATAGCTGGGTGATATTTTAATCTGCACTCTGGATACTGATATTCTTTTATGGGAAGGAAGAATGTGCAGTGGATATGGTGTATTTATTTTTCTGTGATATTCTTATCTTTAAGGTCCCGACAGATAAAAATAATGTCTACGATACTGCAGTGCTAACCATTGATATTAAAACAATCTAAAAATAAGCACTACTGATTTTACCGAATATTACAGAATAAATTTGTCTTGAACTTTTTTTTATAATGTCAGTATTACTGTCACACAGCTGTAGGCAGAACAGTCTTCTCATGATTCATCCTCCGTGATAGTCTTCCTTTCCAGAGTGATATAAATATACAGCCATAGCCATGCAAGTTCATATTTACTTCTCCCCACTCCCATTTACTTATTTTTAATTCTCTCTGGGCTTGAATTCAATGAAGTAAATAAAATGCTGACATAATCTTTAATTTATTTTTATTTTTTTAATTACTTCATAAACGTATCTTCTCATCTCAAGATACCACTTATTATATGTGTGATGGTGATAGGAATGCTAGTGTGATTGAAAACATGAAAACAGTGTATCTTCTGTTATTTACTACAGGTAGTTGTATAGTTGAATACATGTTTGCCTGTTAGTACTTGAGCTTTAATGCCCTAGCTCTTCTGGTCATGCTTTCGTGCCAAAAAGAGTCAGTTATCCTTTCTCCCTGTGTATGTTTGACGCATTACTAGCGTAATTCAGATCTTTGTTACAAGAGGTCCATTAACAGAACTCGCCTATTCTTGCTTTTTTAGAACTGTTGGTGCTATTTTACTATCGCATTTTTAGCTAAATGCACTCTAACAGCAATCTCTAACAACAGCTGCCATCACTCTCATCTTCAGGTCTTGATGGACTGAAATCTGGCAGAAGTTCCTTTTTGTCCATTTAGAGGCTTTTTGTTTGTTGGTTATTTAAGGTAGCAAAAGGATTTTGTGAAGCTCTCAAGCTTCTCTGTAGGTGCAAATACATAAAACGTCTTCTATTTTTCTGCAGGTACTTTTTTTTATATTTCAAATGTCACGTCAGCAAGAAATTTCAAAGTATGTGTCACTAACTGGATGTTGGTTATGTTATCTACCTGACATTCATATTTAACGTAATGTATTTTTCCATGTACAAACTTTTCATTTTCTCTGTAATTGCATTTCTCTATTTTCTTAACACTAGATTGTGTTGCTTCTATAGTTTTACATGGAGATCTTACATTGCCAGTGAAAGAATGCAAATGCTGTGTTTTGTTAATTCATGTAAGTTGTGTGTCCTTTTAGCAGTATGTAGTAAAAACTGATTCTTTACTGTGCCTTCAGGGCATTGGTCTACTTTTGTAAATCCACATAATATAAGTTGAAGGCATAAGTTTCCGAAGTTCTGTCTAGAGGAATGATTCTGCAAATGTGCATTTTTAACACAGGTTTAGTTCTCTCTTTGTTGAAGTGTTTGCAGCCTCTCCTCCTGTCTTAGCCATCATATAGTAGCTGATCCTGAGGCTTCGATGTGCAGTGGCAGGAATCCTGCCCTGCTTTGGAGCCCCTGTGGGGCTCTCCACTGTGCAGATATCTATTTTCCCCACAGCCTCCCCTCCAGAAAATAACTGGTCAGGGTTCGGGGTGTTCTGCATCAGGATGGACCCTTGTTTGAGAAATGGCCATTTATCAAAAGCGAGCTGTTCAAGTATAGGTAATGTCTCTTAGATTTGTGTCAAGTTGAATGTACTAATGGCACCTCATTCAAATATGTGTAATATTTTATGATATAAAAATTGCAGTGTCTTTGAAATGCCAAGGAAACGTCTGCTGATTTCTGTATAATTTGGTGCCTGTTGCTACATCCTCTTGTTGTGTTGAATCTATCTGGAATGCTTAACAATACAAACCCTTGAACACCGTCAGCATGCATTGATTTAAGCAAGTGCTTAACTATATTTCATACTTCTTGGTTTAACTTCAAGCTTTATACTGTTTGAAATGACAACTTAATTTGATATTGTTCTGTTTTAGACATCTTTAGCCATGCGTTTTGCCCAAGAAACATTTGGAAAACAATACAAACAAACCATAGGACTGGATTTCTACTTGAAAAGGATCATACTGCCAGGTAAGAGAATGAAGACTCTATCACTGAAAGATTGGGACACAGTAAAACTTGCAGAAACAGTCTTCGAAGTAATGTATACTAAATAAGCTCAGTACACTGCTTTTTATTGTAAAATAATTAATAATTAAAAAAAAAA
>JACDJE010000133.1:1723512-1741775 GCA_016647715.1 Pavo muticus
TTTTTTTTTACTCTTCAGTTTCTTTCTTCTGTTGTTAGTAAAGAGAAGTTAACAATTCACAATGAGTTTTTTAAGGCGAGGAGTAGAATCAATAGAATACTTCAGCATGGTGGACTTAGGAGAATGTTTGTTGGTTTACTGACTGAGAACGCACGGTCAATTCAGACTGCCTGTTCACCAGTTCATCCCATCCAGGTGATGGAAGACTTACTGCATTGTTTGAAGTAACTTCTGTTATATTATTTAAAAAGAATCAATCAATAAATAGTAGATGCATGGTCAAAACAAATAAGCTGCTTATTCTATGAAAGGTTGCCTTTACTCAACTGGAGTTTTGTAATGTATTTACCAAGCTCCATTGGGAATTTCTGTATCTTACTGTTGATAGAACTCTATGTACCTTAAAAGTACTCTGAATAGATAGTTTTATGTTCATCCCTGCATATTTGACCAAAGTAGCAGTTTAGGATATTTGTGCTTTTAACCAGATTAAAGCAAGATGCATCATAAAAGTGTAATGTGGAGTTATTTAGTAGCACAAGTAGCATGTATTCAGCTATATAGTTCTGATTTGTTGTATATAGTCATGAAATACTGAGATGTATTTCCATGGAGTATACTTGCATGACTAACATGTAAGGCAGTTTGGTTTAAGTTGAAGGCTGAACAGATCACGTTGTGTGAAATAAGGTTGTTAATAACTTGAAGTGGCATAACTGGAAGTACGTGTTAGCAGCCCAAAATACTGTATTTTTCACTCAACTCAAATGTTGTGATTGGGAATTTGTTGCAATGTATACTTCTTAAAATTCATAGGTGGTCATGGTTGTTTGTGAGTACGTAGAATTGTTATTAATGTGTAAGTATGTGGAGATGAGAAACATTTTAGTTACGAGGGCTTACTTATTAGTTTAGTGCTTCCAAGACATCAGTGCAGTTTTGTACGTCTTATTGCAAAACAAGCCAAATTGTATTATAATATTTGTAAGCACATTGTAACATAAGCTGCTGTGTGCACATGCATAGACTGTGAATTTGAGGGTTTTGGCCTCCAGAATATGTATGACTTGCAGGGTATTAAATATTCTGCTTTTCTTTTTTTTTTTGTAGCCGTGTTTTGAAAGCCTGTTAACAGTTTCAACAGTCTTCAGAACTGATATTAAAACTGTTTAGAGTAGAAAGGCAGATCTGTTCTTGGTGTAGATTCTTGGAAGATGAAATTATGTAAATCATATTTAACTTGGTTGTCTGCTTTGGGGTGGTGGATAGAGGAAATTTAGTTGGCATTGGCAGTGTAGACTTGTGTCTGCATCTCTGAGTTAATGTCAACCACATCGTTCTTTATAGTAATATGAAGAGCGTCACTACCAAAATACATTTACTCTGCGCCTTTTCCATTGTGAATTTTCCTTACAAATGTGGAGGTGGAAGGCAAAGGAGATGCAGAACGTGAAACAGTATGGTTAGGTTGACATAGTTACCTTCCACTTCCTAATGCTTCACTGTAGAACTTTCCCTGTGAAGTTATTATGCATTCCTTGAGTAAAGTATGTTGTATAACTTCTAGTCGGGAATGATATACTTTGTGTACAATTTTGTGTAGTAACTATGTTGGAATGTGAATATTTTGCTATGGTTTTATGACATTGTAATGAGTTACCTGGACACAAGTGACTTTTTATCCCCAAATGATGGTTGTCTTTGTCTTTAAATTCGGTTACTATTTGTGTTACACTTGTAAAAAGCTATTGCTGTTGATATGCTAAGAGATATTACCTGCCATAATAATATAAAATTAATTGTATCTAAGCTTTCCAGGTTACATAATAATCTGTATAATTTTCTTTTCCAGGAAATTTAAATGTTACTCTTCAAGTGTGGGATGTAGGGGGACAAACGATAGGAGGCAAGATGCTGGATAAATATATTTATGGAGCCCAGGTACGGTATTGATTGCGATAATTGATTCTATAGTAATTATATAGAATTAATTGAAACTGTGTTCTCAAAATTATAAATATCTTGCAGTGTGTTGCTTTGTAGATCTTGAATCTCTGCTGAATCTAAACATAATTGATATTAACATGCTATTGTAGGTTGTTTTTTTTAAAGCTGATTTAAAAAGCAAAGGAAGAGTGTGCGTTTGTAGATTTGAATAGCTCAAGAACAGATGTATGTTTCTATACTTTTTGTCTTGAGTTAAGAAAAGCAATCACAGTAAACAGTAAAGGCGACTTGGATATCCACATGGTTGATACAGTGACTGCTTTTAGAGCAGATGCCTCCTGGGGAGAAGAAGTAGAAGGAGGAAATTAAGAGCAATCCTACACCATTAAACTCATACATACAACTGAGGTTATAAGAGGGCAAACAAAAGGAGACAACCAGGTAGCTAAGTGTTTTCACAGAACTTCAATCCATGAATATTTGTTTTATTTTTATTTTATTTTTAAATCAAGTAAGCAATATAAAATGAGTGGTAGGTTTAGGTAAGAGCTATATATTATAACAGTATCTTGAGTTATGAGCTGATTTAAGAGGAAGTACTGTATGCCAGAATTTCTAACATGATTGATCCTAAAACATACTCTGTTCTTAAACTTGGAGTTGGTAATGAAAAAAGTAGGCATCGCATGTTTTAATATTACATTTATCAGAAAACAAATTTGTCTTTTCTAAAATCTACAATAATTTAAGCAGAAAGAATATGGAATTCTAAAACTTGTATCGGATAGAACTTTTGTACTGATAAAGACAACACAGGAATGATTAATTAAGGAGATTAGGTATTATTACTTGTTAAATTCATAAGTTTGCCTTTATCTAATCATTTTGTTACTTTAAAAAAAATCTAAATGTTTTCAGCTGTTGGATCTGTTTTATAGATTTTTTTTTTTTCTTATTTCTTTAATAAAAAAAATTTGCTGCCTGTGAAAGATACACCAAGCAACAGACTTCCATGACAGGCAGAATTTGATTAATCACAAATTGATGCCATATGCCCCAAGTAAACTCAGTGAAAGAAATAAAAGGCAATTAACCTTTTTCCTGTATTGAATTTGGTGATAAACCTTAGGAGTTCCCTATGAATGATGGTACATCATAAAGTTAATAATGTCAGTGCCCCAAAGTAGGTGAAAAAGTTATCAGTAAGTTTAAAGGCACAGTAATTTGTGTTTTTAATATTCATTAACAACAACAAAAAACCTACATTCAATCTCTTTTCCTTTTGTTTCTCCCCAACTCTTCATTGTAAGCCTATTTTTTTTTTCAATATCAACTTCTTTATTAGATTTCTTATCATTGGAGCTGATTTTCAACACGCTTTTCTATTAGCTTTGTAACAACATCTTTTGAAGATAGATAAAACTATCTTTATTTTCATATATGTGCAAAACACCAAGAACAATTCTGAAAAGCACCACTTTCAGCTTGCTTTCAGTCAGAAGCTTATTTAATGTTGAGCGTCTGTGTCTTTGTAAAAGGAGAAAGGGGAAAGATGAAGTAGAGTAAGTAGGAGTACTTGGAAGGAAAAATGTTCTGTAAATAGACAGCAAAGCAGCAAGAAACTAATTGGGAGGAGCTAGCATGGAATTAGCAAGGTTAAATTAGGCCCAACCAGCTTGATTGCCTTCTGTGGCACTCTGCAGGGATGTTGTTTACCTTGACTTCAGCAAGATCTTTAACGTAATTTCTCCTGGTATTAATACACAAAAAAAACCCAACAACAACAGAGATGTAGGTTGAATGGACAGACCATAAGGTGACTGGTGAAGCATGCAGACAGCTGGAAGTGTTCCATAGCCTGATGCCTTTCTGGTGTCTGCTTATAAATTGATTTCCTTAGGGGTTGATACTATTTCATGTCTTTTATTAATCCTGTGAACAATGGAACAAAACATTGTTTGTAAGTTTGCAAGTGATGCCAAACTGGGGAGGAAGGGTCAATATGCTGAAGGTGAGAGCTGATCCTGAGAGAGACCATGACAAATAGTAGGAATGGGTCTGCAGAAACGTGGTTCAGAGAAGGCAAAGTCCTGCACCCAGGACAGAATTGCCTTGTGCAGCAGTATAGGCTGGGAACCAACTGGAGAGTGACCAGTGAAGCTACTGGGCTGTTTAATGGATTGGAACATCTCACATATGAGGAAAGGTTGAGAGAGCTGGGACTGTTCAGTCTGGAGAAGAAAAGGCTTGCCAGTGTATATAAATATCCGAAGTGCGTGGGCTAAGAAGGCATAGCCAGACTCCTTTTATTGGTGCCCAGTGATAGGCAGTGGTCACAAACTGAAGCACAGTACTGTCTGAACATTGAGGAACACTATTTTTACTATGAGATTAACCAAGATCTGGCTGCTCAAAAGAGATTGTGGAGCCTCCTTCTGTGGAGATGCTCAGAAGTCATTAGGACATAGTCTTGCACAGGTGATGTTGTATTGGACTAAATGAGCTCCAGATGTTCCCTCCATCCTTAGTGATGCTGTGAAAAGTCTTTGGAAGTGGAGTTCTTGGGGGATGGGTGTTGAGGTGGGGGGGAGAGGTCAGGGGGAAGCAAGTCAAACAAAGTGATTATCCTGTTCTTTGACATTTTTGTGGCTACATAGGAGCACTGTGTTCAGTTTTGGATTCCCCAGTACAAGAAAACTTCTTAAATATTGGAGAAATTCTGGCAAAGACTTCTGTAAAAGAAGCATGTGTACCTATGATGTGTTATACCTGGTCTGCTTTTGTGGTTCGACTGGGATTTTCAACATCTTGTTTTTGAAATACAAACAGTATACATAAACATAAAGCAGACAGTTTGCATGTACTCTAGAAATTGTTCATCTGCATGTATTTTGCAAGTCTGAATCACTCCAACTTAAAGTATGTGTGTAGAACAGCATGTGACATGCCTCCAGTGTGCATCATGCTTTGGTACAGTATTTGCAGATGGCCATAGCATGATTAACGTTGTTGCTCATCTGGATGATGAGACTCAGAAATCACAAGTGGCTGAGTACTTGGCTTTCTGCTCAGAAGTTCAACTATGTGGTAGACCCACCTAAAAAAAATAATAGGCTAGCTGTAGGTGGAATTTCTGAGAATCTACACCAGCTGAAATCATTCACTTCACCTCAGTTGAAACATGATCAGGACACCAGGGGGAGTATGCAGGGGATCTGTGTATACTTTTTTTCAGAAGTTACTGGAAGTTTTCTGATTAGAACTGAATCAATTTTACAGGATAGATCATATAGTTAAGTCACGGTTCCATTTTTGATGGAGGTCTCTCATCTCCTTGTCGTCTTTTAAAGTAAGAATGCCAGATTTGATGATGAGCATCTACTTAATTTTCTTGCATGGTTGCAGTTGGAGAAATTGCAATTTACTTGCTGTCTTAAAACACCTTCTTTTTCCTTTTTTTTTTTTTCCTCCCCATGGATCTAAAACAATGTAGTTTCTGCATCCTGTCATGGTAGTTGAATTTTGCTGTTGAATCAGAAGAGTTCTACAAGCTGGAGAGAAGTCTTTGATCTTTATAGATGGAAGTTGCTAAGAAACAACTTTTTGTTAGCACCAGTTAAAGCACATTTATCTCAGAACTGAGAGGCCAAGGAGAGGTCAGATAGTCAGTTACCACAGCTGAGTTGATAAACAGTTGTATTTCATTATATTGTGGCAAATCAGTCGTATGTATCTAAGTAACCCTATCCTCAATATCATTGAAGACAACAGTGGTTAACTATGAGTACATTGTAAACCTTTTTTTGTCCTGTAAAAATACCATTTCTGCAGATTTGCAAGGTATTGCAACTCTGCTAAAATTAAGTTTTACTCCAAGGGAGAATACTAAAAATTTGCTCTAATGTTTCACAAGTATTAAAAAAAAAAAAAAAGAAAAAAGAAAAATCATACTGAAGTCTATTGTAGAAGGAGGGTGGATGAGGAGAAGCCTGAAGAGCAAAGCAATTTTGTAGTTATTTTCTTTTGCTGTGACAAATTCTGACATGAACTTGACATCTTTTAAGTGTTGATTGTCTGGTATGAATTTGAATCGTTGAATATTGTTACGATACTTCCATGATTGCAGTTCTGTTGCTGTATGTGCGGTAAATATCTCAGAAATGTTCCCGTCTCTAAGCTGTAATTGCTGTCCCTATTCACATATCTAGATTAAAGCATCCTTAAGAGCTGGCATGTGCTACCTCATAAATTGGTTTGTTAACAGGAGAGAGTACTGCAGACTCTACCTTATCTAGAGACCAGGAAATCATTTCTGCAATATTCTCAGTTTCCAGTGGCTTATTTTTAAAAAATATCCCATAATTCTGGGACAGAAAGTACTCATATGTATTGCACTCATATAAGCAAAATGCCTCTATTATTAGACTGCAATTGTGCAAGCAGGGTCTTGCAAGCAGGGTATTTGCACCATTGCTTCAGATAAGAGAATTTAACATACTATTCATATGGAGAACAATATGCCGTGTTTCGAACCTTTTCATGGCAGGGAACGTGCTACTTTTTTGAGTTATTAAACAGAATGAGTAGATAGTGTAAGCTTGTGGAAAATATATTTCTTCTGTGAAAGCAATGGTGGAGTTTCTATCTTCAGTTAAAAGAAAAAAATGAAAAATTTTAGCTGTGGCGTTATGCCTGGTCCTTATTCACAGCATATTAAGCTGCTTAGAGAGTGTTTTTGTGGCAGAAATCTAGGCAGGAAGTATTCTTTATGACTTGGATGGTGTGCTGCGTTTTTCCCTGAGTCTGAGATGTTGTATTTGCCAAGTATAACAAGTATTGACAAGGTTCAAAAAGAGAATGGTTAAGAAATGAAAATGCTTTCATGGCAGTGCTTTTATTTCATGGAGAAGGGGACAAGAAGTAAGTCAGGTGAGCTCTAGTTCCAAACTTCATTCAATAATGTCTTTCATGGTAAGTCCACCATGAATGCTCTTTCTTCTGAATGTATTGGGCAAGAGCATCTGTAGCAGCATAGCATTTTCTGAAGAATTAGTAGAAACAGAGTTAGTCAACATTAAATGCTTAATTCTTCAGTGCTGAAGATGCTGCAGACTTGACTGCTGTTGCAAGAAGTGTGCTGTGTTCACTTGCTCATTTGCAGAAAAAGGAAGTGGGGACTGAAGGGATCTCAGTAGGATCTGTTGCCCTCCTCTGAAGCCATACCTGCATGAGAGAAGCTTTTCCTTTAACTAGTCAGAAGCTCTCATTCAAACTTACAGCCATTGTTTCACATTCCTGCCATGTGCTACTGTGAAGAACCTCTCTCTATTACCTCAGTAGCCTCCTCATGGATATGGGAAGGTTGCACAGACATTTCTTCTTTATGCTGAACAAGTCTGGTTCCTTCAGCTTTTCATCACAGGACAAGTGCTCCAGCCTCTGGTTGTCCTGGTAGACCTCTGCTGAAATTACTGCAGTATATTAATGTCTTGTGGGGCCTAAAACTGGATGTGGCCTGAAAAATACTGGTTACGATCAGATTTCTTGCTCATGTGGCTGTGCTCCTGCTAATGCAACTCAGAATCCTGCTTGCCATCCTTTCTGCCAGGGATCATTGCTGACTCTGATTTGGCTTGCTGTTTACCAAGACCTGAAGGTCATTTTCAGTTCAACTCCCCAATCAGTTCCCAGCGTGTATTATCTATTGCTCCCCAGCTGTGGGACTTTGCTCCTTGCTGAATGTTGAAAGGATCTTGTTTGCCCGTTCCTTGAACTTGCCTACATGTGGAATGGTAGCCAGGCCCTTAAGCATATCAGCTTAATCCTCCCAGTTCAAGTGTCATCTGCAAACTGTATATGAAAGCACATAAAAAAGAACTCATGCTATCTTCTCTTGAAACTTTTACCCTCATTGTCATGCCCGTTATCCATCAGTCTTATGTTTGTTAAAGCATTCTAGGTTTTTTTTTAATTTTCTGATGTAAGGATTTCTAAACTTTGGTTGCTGTTACATTTATCTTCTAGCCTACCCTTTTCTTGACATTGTGTCCAAAGCTGGATGCAGTACTTCACCTGGAATGTTTCCTGCCTATATGATAATTGCTTTTGTGGCTACAAAATAAGGTTCAACCATAATCTACTGTAACCCCTTGATCCTTTTCTATAGAACCTGTTAGAAAGCCAGGTGTTTCCTATCCTTGTGCTGTTGATTATTGCTTCCTTTGAACTTGTTATGGTACTTATTGAACTGCATCCTATTATTTTTGGATTGTTTCTCATCTTATAATCTAAACTTTACTCAAATACTACTGCAGTCTTTGTTAGTTTGTTATAGTCTTTGAAATTAATGCTTGCGCTGTATTTTGTCATCTCAGGTAGTACTAATGAAACAGTTAAGCAAAGCCTGAGCCTGGACAAACCTCAGAAAAGCTGTGCTTGGAAAATCTTTTCTGTTGACAGAGAACCGTTGAACCAACTAGTTTTGTGTGGATCTTTTTTTTTTTTTCCTTTTAAGAGTATTAATGAATATTTAATGTGAGGGACAATGTGCAGTTGCAGGGATTTTTTCCAGATGTGAACTCTACCCAATTCTAACGTTATTCCTCATGAATGAGATACTCAACAATGCTTATTTTGAGTATTTGTTACTTGCAGCCTAGTCCACAGCCTCTGAAATACGTGAGACTCACTCCTCTTCTTGACTTCTGACTACATTTTTAGTATTTCTTTGAAAGGCAAAAAGATTGCCAATAGTGCATCTTGCTTGTCTACTACAGCAGTTAAGGGAGGCAGCTGGCCTTTTTTCCCAAAGGAGAGCAGAGATGCAGTAAGTTGGTCAGTATGTAGGAATATGTAATTGAGCATGTTTGTTGTTTTTTTTCAAGGAGGGGAGAGTTAAGCACCAGTTAAGTTTTGCAGAAATAAGTCTCTGTCAGCTGTGATTTATACCTTGCTATATGATTCTATTATTTGTAAGAAGTACTTTTTTTCATAATGCACATGCATTTTGGCATATTTCTAGTATAACTAATTGTGCACCTTCCTGAATTGCCATTTTATTCTGCTTTTGTGGATCAGCTAGCGTCTGAACTTGGAACACTTGCAATGCAGGAGAAATACTGTAATAACACATGTTTATTATATCAGCTTGTACTGACTCTTGTTTAATTCCTTAAAAGATCAAATGTGATTAGTTTTAAATGACCTATTTTACTATAATAATAAATTAGACTTTACCATATTAAAAATATTTTTACAACTTGTAACATTTTAAATGTATTTTTTCTTCAGGGTATTCTTTTGGTGTATGATATTACCAACTGCCAGAGCTTTGAAAATTTAGAGGACTGGTATAATGTGGTTAAAAAAGTGACTGAAGAATCAGAAATGCAGCCACTTGTGGCCTTGGTTGGAAATAAAAGTAAGTTATTCATATTTAAATATTAATTGGAACACTCTGGATATTGCTCTCCAGTGAAGAAAAGTCACAGGGCATATATCATTAGTAAATTGAAACAAGTACTGTCTTGTGCAATATTGAGTTCATATGACATATTTGGGTGTACCTCAAGGTTCTGGGCAGTTAGGTTGAGGGACTTGTTGCAATCTCTCTGCCTGTGTTTCCTTTTCTTGGAGAGCAGCATGCAGGAGTGGAGAGATCTCTCATCCATGTTTGAATTTGATAGGGCTTCAGGATATAATCATGGCATACTTCTAGAATGGAGAGCTGGGAAGCATTCCTGGATCTGATAACAGGTATATTTCATGGTTCTGTATATCACGAGACTGGTAAATTAAGCACTGGTATCTATTACTTAAAGTAAGCACGCTGGGCGTGATGTTTGAGTTGTTTATTAGACTTTTTTTTACATGCTATTTCTGATTTTTGCACAGGGTTACTTATTACCTGTTATTCTTTGGGATTATTATTATTTTTAATTTGTCTTCTTTTTGATCGTGTAAGTAAGATATAAAGTTCTTCTGCCCAACGAAGTATACCACTTTATGCAATCATCACCTACTTAGTTCCCCAGTTAGATTCCAAATTCCTTCACTTCCAGTTAAGAAATCTGGAAACATCCTTATTAGCACGTCTGAGGTCTGGATCCTTGTTCTCACTGTTTTTCTGATAAAGATAAGAGCAACATAAAATAATTGCAGAAACAAAGTGAAGTGGTGGAAGCAGACTGGGGAAGCAGTTTTCATTTTAAGAAAACAGCAGCTGAAGGAACAGTGTACTTGCTACCTACCTCCCTTTCCATCAGAAGTTGTATATGAAGAAAGAAAGCAAACTATTGCTTTCATGTGATCCTAAGGATGCTTCTTGTTGCACACATTGAGCTCCTTGGTGTCACTCAAAAGAAGGCGTGTGGGAGATGCTTTTTACAGAAGTCATTCCTTTGCTTTAATTTTATTTCAGTATGATTAAAAAAACCCCAAACTTTTAGAAATGTATTCCTTTTATGATTTTGATAAATAGGAGAAGAATGTCTAGGAGGTTTTTCACTTCAGTACTTTAATTGACTGAGAGGTTATTATAGTCAGGCACTGGATGGGTACGGAAAGAGGCTAAATGTTACACATAAGCATAATATTGATTCTTGCATATTACAAAAAGATGAAGCTACCAGGGAAGTTTCACCAACCTTTGCCATGGGCAGGGGCACCGTTTGCTAGATCAGGTTGCCCAAAGCTGAATCCAGTCTAGCCTTGAACACTTCCAGGGATGGTACGTACAGATCTTCTTCTATGCAATCTGTTCCAGTGCCTCACCACTCTGAGTAAGGAATTTGTTCCAAATATCTAAATCCACACTCTTTTAGATTAAAACCATTGTCCTATCAGTATGCTCCCTGACATAGAATCCCTCACCAGCTTTCCTGTAGGTACTGGAAAACTCTAGTAAGGTCTCCTTGGAGCCTTCTCTTTTCCAGGCTGAACAACTGCAGCTCCTCCTTCAGCTTGATGGGAGAGGTGCCCTAGCCTTCTGATCATCTTTATTGCTTTCCTCTGGACTTGCTCTATCAGGTCCATGCCCTTGTTATGTTAAGGATTCCAGACTTAGATGCAATCCAGGATATAGTTGCCCTTCTGGGATGCAAGATCTCACTGCTGACTAGTGTAGAGCTTGTCATCCACCAACACTCTCAGTCCATTCTCTGCCTAACCTGTTTGTGCTTGGAATTGCCTTGACCTGGTGCAGGACCCGGCACTTGGGCTTGTTGAAATTCATGAGTTCACCCAGGCCCACCTCTTGAGAAATTAAGGTCCCTATGGATGGCATTCCTTCCCTCCAGTGTATTGACCACACCACACAACTTGCTGAGAGTGAGCTCAATCCCAATCCATTTTGCCAACAAAGAAGCTAAATAGTGCCCCTAAGAAGCACCGCTTATCACCCATCTCCATCTGGATATCAAACTGTTGACTGCAACTCTTTGAGTGTGTCCATCCACCCAATTCCTTATCTACTGAGTAGTCCATTCGTCAAACACATGTGCCTCTAATTTGAGGACATGGGTATCCTGCAGAACAGTGTCAAATGCTTTGAACAAGTCCAGATAGCTGATGTCAGTTGCTCTTCCCTTATCTGCCCTGTTGTAAGCCAATTGTAGAAGGCCACCAAATTTGTCAGACATTATTTGACCTTTTATTAGTTTCAGCTGGGTCGGAATTGTTTTCTTTAGAGTGTCTGGTATGATGCTATGTTTTGGTTCTAGGAGAACAACAATGTTGATAACACATTGATGTTTATAGTTGCTGCTCTGAGCAGTGTTGTACAGAGCCAAGGCCATTCTCAGTAAAGTGCCCAAGGAGCATTCACCAGTCACATCCTTGTTTTCTACATGCCTTAGCACAGTTTCCAGGAGGATCTGCTCTGTTATCTTCCTAGGCACAGAATTGAATCTGACTTGTCTGTGGTTCCCTGGGTCTTCCTTTTTTTCTTTTTCTCCCTTTTTTATGAATGGGGGTTATTTCTAGCACTTAGGTTTCTTTCTGATAAAAGGTTTTACTAAATTGAATGATTGAAAATAACTGCATGGCATTTGAAATGTTGGCCAGCATTTAAATACCTAGATAAAAAATCTAGAAGCCTGGCTGAAACCATCCCTTTTGAAAGTGACCTAAATTAGTGCTCCTCTTCTGAGCGTATGTAGCTTGGGCTTAAGCTCTCATTTGCAACTTACTTACCTATTTATTTCAGTGTTTTTCCATTTTGAGATGAACACACCTGGGATTTCTGTTGTAGTGCTTCAGGGAAAAAAAAGAAGAATATAACTATAGTTTAAAAAAAAAAAAAAAAAAAAACAGCTTGGGGGGGGGGGGGGAAAAGATGAAAATTTTTTTCCTTCCCAGTGACATGTAGAAAACTGTTCACTGATTCTATCAGATGAAATAGTTTCCTTGGATAACCTTGTTACTGAAAGCAGGTTACTTCAAGTACGGCAGTTTGTGCTGTGCAATTGTGTACTAGCTGTTAAACTGGCTATAAGCCTTAATGATTTGTTTGTTTTGTTACAGTAATTTGTAATCACTCTGTTAAATTTGTTTGGAATTTCTTCAGTATTACACCACAGAAAATGTTCAATTGTGATTTAAATGAATCAGTGCTAGTTTTGACTTTTCCATTTTATTGTCCACTGCATTAGATTAAAAGAATGAATACAGTAAGATACAGTATGTCCACTGAAAGCATGATAACTAACCTCAGTGATTGGAAAATCCTGCTGTGATAGTAAGCAATTAAGATTTACTTATGGAACACCAGGAAGATAATTTCTATGTACAAAGCTCTATTTGGTCTGCAGTCTCTCATCCATCAGAACCTTATTTGAAAATAATAAAATAATGTGAATTGAGATCTGAATTCCAGATCTCAAAACCTCCTTACCTAGCCCTTGTGTTTTTTTTTTCCTTCCATACTAGCTAAAACGAAGGACTGTCATTGCCCAATTCTGAAAATGAGCTTCAGAGATTCAGATCTCCTTTGTGAAAGCAGTACTTTATTAAGGTGACTATCTTCCTCCTGGGTGCTTTTTTTTTTTTAGTATATATTTCACTCCTTCCCATTTTTTCATCAACAGTTTCTATCAGAGACAGTAGAAAGCTAATTTCAGTCAGATCTTGTGAAAATCAAATCTTGCCCAGATCTGCTTTGTTCAGCTATGTCTGGTTGGCAGTTAATCCTCTAATCCTCTATTTTGCGTATTTGGTAAATGATAAATAGAATTATAAAATTTAATGTCAAATTTATGATTAATACAAAAAAGAAATCATGAGGTCATAATCCTAAAATTTGCAGTTGCTGTAGAATCTTAAATGTTACTTTCTTTGTAACTTTACTGTATCTTATTTTTATTTAATATAAAGTATATTTAAGCTGTTCTTATATCTGTGTTGCTATATCCCACTTAATTTGCACCAGAAATAAAGGTCTAAGCCTTACTGTAAGATTAACAAACACTTTTGAGCTTCAACGCAGTAACTTTTAAGATACGTTGCTGTAAAATAGTTTGATTTATATTGTATGCTACAAATTAATCTATGGTTATTGAGTGAATAAAGTGTATTTTTTGCACTTAAAAACTTTGCTTACACTTAGCATGAATTTAAAGTTCAGTAATTCACAATGGATCTTCTGGTCATTAGTGTGAAGTAGAGAGGTTTCATGGTGTTACGTATGACTGATGTTTCTTTCCTGTCTGCCTTGACTACTACTTTATATACTTTCCTTTGCACTAATCTATAAGCAGACTCCTCAAGTGTCCTACCAACATTTTCAGTGGATGTACTGTAAACAAAAATTAACCCAGGTTGCATGGGAGCTACACTCACTTTGATTTATAGTTACCTAGATGGTCTTAGGTTATCTGTAGCTTATGTAGGGGCTAGGAATTATCAGGTACCAGTGTATAGTGGATGGATGAATGATTTCTATCCCAAGAGATATTAACCAGATCCACTCCTCAATAAAGACTAATAACTCAGATTTTTAAACAGTCTTCATGACAGATGAGGGCACAGAGGAGAATGCATCAACACTAATTAAGAATGTTGACCATTTGTTCGTCTTAGCCATGATTAATTGATCTTGGAGTGATATCTCTAAACAGGAAGTGATATGCTGTTACACTGTGAAGTTTAAAGGTTATGTTTTAGTGTATCCTTTAACTTGCATTTACATACAATGTAAAATCTTTTTACCTATCTTATCTGAATTGAGAAAGAAACATTCTTCAGCCCTGATACCTGTGAGCGTTTAGCACTCTGTACTAATGAGAATGTGACTCGTAATAGGACATACCCAGTCTGGGTTTGGACTTGTTTACTGCCTCAGCCACTTAGTCTCCCCATTTGTACTCAGGACACTTCTTCATTAATACTCTTTATGAAACTCTGGCATATTAAAGTTTAGAATTACACATTCACTCTCGTTCCTCCCAAGCTCCCTCATCTGTTTTCTGTTCTTGTTTTCTGTGGGCCTGCACTTGTTAGGTTCTTCACCTTTAATTAAGACAAGTGTTGAACAGCAAATGCAAAGACCCCTGTTCTTCAGAGTCTTATATCTGATTAAACTGAAGTTCCTGTATGCCTGACAGCAGGTCCCACACATACTCATGGGATTGGAGGGTAAACTACTTGCATGTAGAAACTCCCTTAAAATGAAAACCTTGTCCTGTGCTACGGTCAATTTACCAACTCATTTGAATAAATGTAGAATGCTACCCTGTTTTAAAATATGTATAGAATGTTTGTCTTGACAAACTTGTAAGATTAATAGAAAAATGCAGTCATATATTTGGTTTTTTTTTTTCAGTGGTCAGTTAATTTTTATGAAATTGTCAGTTAGCTTTTATAAAATTATTTTTATCTAGAAACTTTAATGAATGGAGAAATTACAGGTGAGAATGATCTTTTTTTTCACCATAATATTATATTTCCAACCCAGTGTCTGAATGTGTTAGATATTACTTTAAGGGTGGGAGCAATCCAGAAGCATACAAGATTTTGAGTGATAAAATTATGTTGCTGAGAAAGCATCTGTCTTGGGAGATTCTAATCATAAACGATGCTTGACATAATAGTAGTGGAGCTGGCTGCCATCAGTCCAAAGTAGTCTATTGCTATTCTATTGCCATGGTGACAAATGTAGTAAGTTATGATACATATGCCATAGGTGTGGTTCTTCTTAGGAAGTAACCAAGCTCACAGAAAATCATATAGGAAAAAAAGGAAAAGGAGTCTGTGTGCAGAAGGTTTATTGCTGTTCCGTAGTACTTAGATGTATCCTATTGCCTGAGAAGGAAAAGCAGCTGATGGGATATGTCATGAGGAACTGGATGTATGTACTGCATTCTGGCTCAGATCTGTTGTGATAAGTATGTCTGTTGCATCTGGTCACAAATCAGCCCATGGTTTAATTGTACCCTTCTTTCAGAATCCTTCACAAAGTCATCCGTTAGGTGGGAAGTCCCAGTGAACACAGCAGCTGCTAAGCCAGCTGGTTAAAAGAACACTGTTGCTGCTGGAGCATCCGTACATGATTTTGATGGTCTTTAGGGTTGAAGGCACGTAGACAAAAAAGGAGAGTAAAAAGGAGAAATCTGTTCTGTTGTGCTGCTCAGAAGACAGTTAGTGATCATCTTTTACCCCGCTTGTCTTGAGTTGACTTTCTGATGTCCAGCAGATAGGATTGGCCAGTAGGGAAGTTGCTCAGTTTTCTGCTACAGTGTGGGAAGAGGCTGCATAACGTGTACGTTTTACTCATAAAGATATTTTGCTGTTGTACCAGTTGTCGAAATCTGAGATTTGTGTGGTTAGACAGAGTGCTGATGGAAACAGATGTACAAAGCTCAGCAAATTTGCACTCACTTAAACCAGGGCAGATTAGATATTGTGTAAACTGCTTGCTGGAAATAACAATTTTAACATTCTAATTGTGTGGTATCATAACAAGAAAGCGGGGCTAGTTATGAACTAGTCCAGTTAGTACGCTGTTCTTGTGCTATGATTTCTTACTTCAGTGAGTGTGGATAACTTGGTTTTCTTCTCTGTCCCATGCTTAATCTTGAATCTGCTTTTCCCTTCTTTTATGTTGCTTACATAATTTTTGTGTGCTAAGACCAATGAAGACCTGAGACCAGTTTCAAAGACCTGGTAGGTTATTGTTAGTGTGGTTGGGACTCAAATGCTAGTGTGATAGAAGTACCAGTAAATAGAATGTTCTCATTTGCTAACAGTTATGCTTAAATTCAGAAAAATCTTTAAAGATGTCATTGAAAATGGAAATAGAAATAAACTGTTTAAATACAGAGGTTAGAACAGTATATGTATCCTATTTTTATAATAATACACAAACGAAATGCTGAGAGATCTCTTGCTGTTTACATGGATCTTGTCTGCAGTTTATTTAGTGATGTAGACTCACATCTAATAAAAAAGATGCTGCATAAACCATAGTCTAGGCTGAATGTGCTTCTGTTTTTGGTTTAGGTAGAAATGTTTTTTCTGGCTGCGTCCTTCATACTTAGGTCTTCTTACAACAAATGGAAAGCCCTTAATTGTACCTAGGGGAATAGTTAATCTACAGTGGACATATGGTGGACAAAAGCTGAGTCTAGTAAATGAAAAAAATTATAAACAGAAAATGTGTGAATGTCTGCACAGTCTGAGAGTCATGGGAGATATTGTACTGTTGGATTATAGCTTATTTTAAGTTAATTTGCTATTCTTTTTTATTATTATGTAAATGGAAATCAGTGCAGCATAAAATACATGGTTTTGAACGACAATTCAATATCTGTTTTACTGGATTGAAAAAACAAACAACAACAAAAAAAACAATGTGAAAACCGCACAAAAAAACCCCAACAAACCTGTTTTTAAGCCAGGACAGAATTTCTTTTCTTTGCAAGTGTTCCATCTCTGCCTTTGCCACATGATATAAGTGCAATTTGATTTCACTTATGGAGTGAAGCTCTCTGAAATTTTTAAAAGTTACAACTTCTGATTGGGGGCAGTTAATCAGTGTTAACCCTGAACAGCTCTTGGGCTTTATGGATTCCAGCATTATATGTGGTTGCACTGCTCCAGCAAAAGGTTAAGTATTAATGGAAAATGTTCACAGCTCTTTTACTCAAAGAAAACATGTTACTTGTAAGTTTTCTTTTGATTTTACTTTTACAGTTACATTGAATGTCTTCATTCATTTAGCCATCCATAAAGCAAATATTGTTGCACATGCAGTGGATAATAAGTCTTTTTAGGACTACTTGTGTGGTATGTCACAGATCATTAACTGCAAGTAACCACCTGACTTAAGGGAAGTCTGGAAGCATCATTACAGTGAAATAAGCTTTTATTTCTGTATCACTGCAGCACATTGATTTGTAGGAATGTCTCCATTAGCTACCGTGGAAATATATTCTAATATATTATTATTAAAGGAAGTTGATGATAGAGGATAACCAGTGTTCAAGTGTGAATAGGGCATTAGTGCTAGGATTTTGGACAAAGCAGGGAAAAGAGACAAGTGCTATTGTGGCATTATTTTCTGCTTAAAACAGATAAAACTTACCTTTTTTCAACTGCTTCACAGTTTTAGAGTCAGACTAGTAAAATGTAGTAACAGTTGTACTGTGTTTACGTGTATGCTGCAACTTCAACTGAAATGTATGCAGTAACTGAATATGTTTACTACTCTGTACAAGCAGAAAATGTGGAAGAGAAGTTTCTTCCAAACCAGCAGGGAAAACATAAGCTTTTTTGTTTGGTCCAGTGAATTATAAAAAATAATTAAAAAAAATATTGGAAATAACCAATAATTGGTTTAGATCAGGTCAGAGGATGAAAGGTAGGCTATGCTAATATGGAAGATGCTCTTAACAGATAACAGATTTATTAATAAGATTAATACCAGTTTGCCATATGAAAATATGCAGTTTTGAACCAATGTCCTGAAAATACTTTAGATAAGTTGAAATTCTCACAGACTGAAATTAAGATAATACTACAGGAGCTTCTTGCTATGTTGCTCTTTTGCAAAATAATTTGCTGTCAGATCGCATCTTATTTAGATTAGTATTTCTAATGCTTGAGTTTTTGACAGTGTAAAATGAGCCACATCACATTTTCTGCATTTCTCAGTGTGGGGAATCTCAAATTTGAAGATAAAAAATTGCAGTTGGTTATATAGATGTAAACTTCAGAGCAGTTCTAGTGACCTCCTGTGAGCTGCTCCAAGTTTACTCTGATGTTTTCATGACTAGCCAATGGACAGTAATACTGGTTTGGATTACTCTTTTTTTTTTTTTTTT
>JACDJE010000133.1:1742293-1809045 GCA_016647715.1 Pavo muticus
AAAAAAAAAAAAAAAAAAAAGAGAAAAATCTAGTAGGTCTGTCTGATTCTGCACTTGTTCAATTAGAGAGTGCTGCAGGAGTTTTCAATTTTGATTCATCACTCAATTCTAAGACTACTGTTGTGGTACTTTATTTGAATAATACTACTTGGTGTTTGCAAGTAATGGGAGCAAAAAAAAAAAAAAAGCCTAGTCTGATTATATTGCAATTCTGTGAGCTTAATGATTCTCAGTATTGACAGTTCTTTAGGAGCAGTATTCACTCACGATGCTGTAAAGAAAGATATTTCCTAGAAAACACTATATCAGGAGTTGTAAAGAATGCAGTGGGAGTTCAGGATGTAGAAAAGTTCTGTTTTCCTAGAACTTATCGTATTCTTTGCTTTCTGTGCTACAAGTAACTATAACACTACAGATACCTATCAGGAGCCATTACTGACAATGTCTGGATTTTGTGATGTTTTAACTTAAGGTTTTGTTTGTTTGTTTACATGAAAGCATTTAAGAAGTTGTCTTAAGCTACACAGAACAATTAAGGTAAACAATGTAATGAAATAATAAAGAGTGATCGTTGTAGAAATCTCTGCATTGCCAGCTAATATATTGCCAAATTGTTAATTATTACTTTTCTTGGGCTGGCTTTATAAAGAATATACATCAAGAGGTCTTTGGTTTACACAGTAACTTCTGCAGTTTTATTTTGGGAATGGCATATCGAAAAGGTTTTTAGAGCATAGTTACTGGTGGTGTTGCATCTTTAAGTGGCTGATCACTACAGCAATAATGCTGGTTTCTGAGCACAGCCAGTACTTTTTCCAGCTGCTTTATAGTGATATCTTGAAGCTTAAAATGTAATCTATATGGGTAAGCCACAAAAGCCACTATATATTAAAGCAGACTCTGACAGTAAATCAAAATTGAACAGCTGGCAACACTACTAAAGCCATAAACTTATTTATTAAAAAAACTAAACAGAAGAATTATATTAAAAAGAGAAGAATATGTTCTACAGACCGGTGGATATAGCTTAAAACCTGGAAAGTGCTGTAGATTAAGGGCCCAATTTATGAACATCTGTTCTGGCAGTTTCTGTGAGATTCTAACGTTCTTTACAATAAAAGTGTGAAACATGTTTCCCCCCCTGTACTAATCATGCTTTTCTGCAGTTCATAAAACTTGCATTGGACCTTATGTAACAGGGTCTGTCTGCTTTACACACTTGCTAGAGTAATTACTATTCATGAAAGAGTAAGTACTATACCGACGTCACAGTCCCACGGTACACAGTTGTCCTGGCTTGTTCCAAGCAGTCTTATTGGCTTCAGAAGCAAGGAATGAACACCAAAGTTTCCTTCATATATTTAGACTTAAAGTGTGGCAGTGAATAATGGAAGCAAGTCTCTAGAGAGTGAGATGGACAGCAAAACATCTTTTATGTGGTCACAAAGTTCTCTGTAATGGAAATGTACTTAGAAATCAGTTGTTTTACTGTAATATATTTCATATCTTTGCACATGAGCAGTCACCAGAAATAACTTCAATGTTCATTATCTCTTAATTTTGAAATAAATGATAATATAATGAATATTTTAATAATATTTTGATTGTTATATTTCCATGGAATACATTTTTGTCCTATTGACAGCTGTCTGGCAATAAGCTTTAAGATATTTTGGATTCTGCTTTGAGTGGGAAATAAAAAACAGTACATCCAAAACTGACTGCCTGGTTCCAGTGTTAGTTGTGCTGTTTTGCCTTTGATATGAGTGTGACTAAGATTAATTTTAGAGATTTTAGCTATAAGCCCTTTTGTATATTCAGGTTTGACCTATGCGGCACAGGTGATGATAATATTTTGCTCTCTAATTCTTGCTTCATGTCTGGTAGTTAGACTGAACTCAAATAGATCATTGTGAAATGTTGACAGTTTTATTCTCACCCAGTGCATAATCTGCTAGCATGCCAAGCAGAGAGTCAAATATTAGGAAACCAAGGTGCAAAGAAGTCACTGAGCAATAAAAATGCTTCCTTTGTCCTAAACAGATTATGTTCCTTTGCTGATGAAAGTGGTTACACTTTCTTTCCATTTGAACTTGATTAGTTTCACCACATTAGCCTTTGATACTAGGTTGCATATACGCTATTACAATTGTTTAATTTGAGGAGGGCACTTCCAGTTTACAGAAGGAAGAACAGTAATTCTGGTATCCTTTGGATCAAGAAATACTGTATGGGAATGAGGCATTTTCTGTTTATGTGCCATTTGCTTTTGAACGCTTACAGTACGGGTACGTCTTGTGATCCTGTGTGTTGGGCATATCCTTTTCTGAGAAATTTTGGCCAAATTACTATAAAAAATAGTAATTTAAAAAAAAAAATTAAGTTATAAAATATTACGGAGCTGTATTTCTGCCAAATCTTTATTGGTCATTGACAGTTCCTTTTGCCTCTTTATTAAGTGATGGTTTAATATTTGATTTATGTATATTTGTAGGGCAGCACGAGTAGTCAACTAAAGAAAAAGTTGCTTATGTAACCACTTCATACTTACGGAACTTGAATTTTCTTTTTGCTCTGTCTAGTATGAAACATGTTTTGTTAATTGGTTCACTATGAATCATTTTATCTGTCAGTGGTGTACAGTATATTAATCACAGTTTTTGGAGCATGGCTTCATTCACAGAAGGTTCAGCAACATAAATGATCTATTTGCTTTATATTTATGTTTCCCTGTGGTGAACTTTTGTTTGTTAGGTTTGGTATGTTGAATGTAATTTATATGCACCTGCATAAAATATTTCACAAGTGACCTGGGTTTCATTTTCAAATTGTCTTGGTTTCTGCAAGGAACTAACCCAACAGAGATCAGGGATTTGTATCATCGAAGACAATATCAAGTTATGTCCCAGGGGAACATTAAGCAGGGATCCAATTTGTGGTGGTTTTTTTGTGACCTGACTAGAACATTCTAGATTCCTGGTTCTGATTAGCTCAGATTTTCATATTTGTTGTAAGTGATTTGCTTTATTTCTAGTCCTTCAGTTTCTTGTATGTGGGAGGACAAGGAGGGAAACAGAAATCACTGCATCACTAACATTTTCTGCTTGCCTCCCTCTACTAGCTGCTGCTGTCCTGCCTGGATTATATCTCACTCTTCTACACTTTTGTTTTCTCCATTCTCTCTACACCTTGTGCTTGGTGCAAAGGGAGTGCTCTTCATGGTGTTGGTTTTTCATTCATAGATCATCTGCATATGTTTCTTGCACAGCCAGGTTTTGAGGAGTATGGGTTACAATGCATACTTCTTTAATATAGTAGACATCTTATAAAAATTCTAGCAGCTTCTCTGCCTGAGTAAACTTGATGGATGAACTGTTAAGGTCTTCTGGTTTATACAGTATATGTACTACTGCACTGGAAAAGATTTCATCTGGAGATGCTACAGTCAGGAGGGCATATAAATCCATGAGAATTAATGTGGCATTTCCTTCATAATCCTATGAATTTTCTGCCTTAAGCATATGTTTATGCTTTTCATAAGTGTTTGAGTAGGAAAGACCCTTTAAATACTGTGATGATATCTAGAATTATTATATTGTCATTGTGTGCTTTTTTATTTAACATGTACATGTAGAAATAAAACTTGACATTTTTATTCTCCTTTAAAAATGTATGTGGTGCCATTTATTAAGTAATTAGGCCATGAGGGCAGAATTTTCATGAGTATGCCAATGCTCAAAAATGTAGATAGCTGTCTGATGGGATTTTCAAATGTGGCTTAACCATTGCCTAGTTGCCCAGTAGTTCCGGTTAAAATTGTCCACTTAGGCATGCTTGCATCTTTCAGTATCCAAGTACATTTGCAAATCTGATTTAAAAGGTTTAATTATTCTACAAAGAGACCTAAATGCCAGGGAAGGCAAAATCATTGGCAAACCAAACCCGTAAATATATGGCAGTGTTAGCGAGCCTAGTTCTGACTAGTGTGTCACATAAGATGTATTTGGGAATAAAATTGCAACCCGTGAACTTACCCGTTCTGGAATTAATTTTAGAATTGTTCCAAGGGAAGAACAGAGCAGATAGCCAAATTCTATTATATTTGAAAAATGTAACTTAATTTTTGACAACATTTCTGAAGAAACATAGGGTTAACTTGCCATTAGCTAATAAAATCTCCTAAGTGTAGCGTGCACTTAGTTTTGTGAAACTTGCTTTGTATGTTTACTCTACCTCGCTTCTTGTTCTGGAATTCTTTTCCTTAGAATCAGCACAGCTGCATCATCCATTTCCATGGTCCTTTTAACCTCCGCTTTAATTAAAAAAAAATTAAATCAGATGCTGTTTAAAGCTTCCCGTTTAGTTTTGGGAAAATAAAAGTTCACATCTAGCTTAGGAGTGTGTGAACAGCTGTTAAAAGCCACAAGCAAAACGATACTTATAAAAGTGGTGGGGGGAATTTTAAGAGCAAGCTGCCAGTCTGGCTGTAGCTTTCAATAATTCTTCACTTTCAGCCAAATGGTTTTAACAATAATTTTCTTTGGAAAAAAAAAAAAAAAAAAAAAAAAAACCCCCCTGCGTTTTATAGAAGCAGCAGCCCAAGCAGTTAGGTTGGTGGTAGTAGGAGGCAACTTGCCATTTCTCTTTAACTTTTTATGAAATTTTTCTTTGAATCTGGGGAAATTGCTCATTAGAGAGATTGGAAGGGCTGATGTCCACCAACGCCCACCCACCATGCAGGTACATCTGTCTCGATATGATTCTAACGAGGGATCTTGTTCACTGAAATTCCCAGAGTTCCGAGTCTAAGCACAGGAGAACAGTCATTCACTGGCACTATGTTTCACAGGTATTAGAGTCCCATGCATGACTGCAGCATTCTAAAGTAATAGAATTTCTTTTATGAGTTATCAAATTTGATTCTCCTGTTGGACATAAACATGCAAGGAACTTATCAGATGTTGAATATTTGAAAGAAAGAGGGAAGACTTAGAATGTTCCTTGCCCAGTCTGTATAGTTGACTGCAAAGAACTTTTGGAGGGGAGAAAAGAGTTCCTTCAGAAACATTTTGTCTTTACTGTTGTTGAGAGGCTATAGTGTGAAATGCTCTGTGGCCTGATAATGGTGCATGTGTATCTCCGGAATTAGATTGGGCAATTTTTTTAGGGCCTGCTTAGGGCCTTAGTTGTTCTGCTCCTGAGTGAGATCACAGAATCACCAAGGTTGGAAAAGACCTCCAAGATCATCCAGTCCAACCATCAGTGCCATCCCTACAGCACCTTCCAAGACATAGGACAGCAGTCGGTCTGAGCAGGCATGCCCAGTGCTGCCAGAATACAGTGCAGGGAGAAAATAAGTTCCTGTAATTCAAGCTTCTTGTGTACTTATGTACTTGGTACTCCTACAGAGCATGTGCCTGGGTGTGGGAGTGTTTTCATCCAGATTGAAAACCTAACAGATTTTTTGACTGTTAAACTGGTCTGGGCTATGCGCATAGAAAATGTGAGTCCAACAGAGCAGACTTTGTGCTGATCCACTGAGGTGAGAGGTCTGAACCACACTTTCTCATCAAATCTCTTGACTTTTACTTGGGGCAGCAGAAGTCTCTGCAAAGCTGTGGGTTTTTTTTTTTTTTTTTTTTTTTTTTTTGAGGTGTCTGTTTTCTTTTAACCTCAGCAGATTATGACCTGTGCTAAGCAGTGCTGTCACTAAACTGGCTAGGTATGTTGCTTTGTTATGCTGTTAGCTCTTATGTTGGGGTTTCCGCACTTATATTGTGCCTTCAGTATTCAGGTTGAAAGTTCAGTGCGGCTGTGATTTGACATGGCTGCCTAACTACTAGCTAAAGCCAAAGCTGTAGGAATTATGTGTGCAAAACCCCCATGCTCTCTTAACATACTTTTAAAAGTGAAGAAGTGTGTTAAGTCACAAAGAAACTAAGAAATCATCAGGGCTATGCTAAAATTTTAATAGATAATATCTTGGGATTACTTAACTCCAAGATGTTAACTTCTTGACTCATATTCTCCTTTTCCTTTTCACACCTAGCAAGGGAAGTGGTTTATCCTCGAGAGCTCCTAAGATTGGGTATAAACCAAGAATGATTTGATGTTGTGATTAACCAAATGATATGGAAAAACACACTTGCAGCATCTAAATTCCCCCATAAGTCAGATGTAGCTGATTGCTTTTCCCTAACTTCAGTAAAAATTGAACGAAATAGAAACTCTTAAAATCCTCTTTGGTTTTAGGAAAAAAAAAAAAGAAAAAGCTTGCAAAAAGAAGTCTCAGTTGAACCTTAACTTGCTTGATTAATATTTTCAAATTCAAGTAATTCTTGGTGTAAAAGAAAAAAATAAGTTGAGTGCGTACACGTGTCCAAATTCAAGTGCTCTGTCTCCACAACGCTCATACTCTGAGAAAGTGGTTTCACAATTGATTTAATCCAGTTTTCTTTTGCCAAAAGTTGTACTTCACAGAGGGTTCGGTTCACTGATCCAACCTCAACTGAATGGAGCAAAGGGAACAATCCTTACTTGAACGAACTCATGGATTTATTTTATACTGTGGTGGTGCTGTCAAAAGAAAAGATTTGCAAGTGCTCGGCCAGCAGCAGAGAGAAAACCAGGACCATCCATTTGACTTGCAATTAAACTGCTGAAGAAGTGATTAATTCTTCTAATCCTAATTTCAAGCCATCCTCTTTCACTGAACCTTTCTTTAAGTGAGCTTTTTGCTGAGGAGTAGAAGAGTCTGAAGGAACTGGATTGCTCTGCACAGCCAAGTGGCCAAAGTAGCTCAGAGGGTGTAGACGCTGATTTGTTAGATCTGTAACGATTGGAGTATTCTTCTTATATCTTTGGATCGTTTATGTATTGCATAGCTTTTTAAGAGTTGAACAGAGTTTCTTTCAGTCCTTTGTAGATACCTTGATGAGTTGGTTCCACTTGCTCAGCTGAGACTGGTTAATACTGTAAAATGACAATATTAGAGCATTCTGTTTTAGTTTATCAACTAATTGATGTCTTTAGTTTGATGGAGAAAAAGCAGATACATATATCATAGAACAGCTTTTATATCTTTCATTAATATCTCAGTCAGTTTTAGTTTTTGGTTCTGTTAATGAACTTTTGGATCAAAGAATTCACATCATGATATAAATTTGTCAGGAAGAAACAAGTTACACGCTTGTTCCACTTGAAAACAGATTTAATGTACCAGATGAATCTCTTATTGATAGATACATTGAGGGAAATTCTTTATTTTAACCTGATTGACTGATTAGTGATATTAAAATACGTGAGGTGGCAAGTGTGAAAGATTTATATAGTCTTACTTCTACTGTCTGGTTTGAAATTGCCGTATTGTTGAAATACAAATAGTCTGAATTCAGTTCTTGGTCAGTTTAAGAAATAGCTAATAAGTTTACTATCAGTAATGATTCTATTTTCTCCTTTTATAGTAATCAAAGTATGTTATATTTCTTTGCTAAGCAGTCTCTTTTTTCTTAAAAAATCTAATTTACTATAAAGTTGAGTTGTACTATTAATTTTCTAACTGCCAGTTGAAAACTGTTTGGCTTGGTAATAATTACTTACAAAAGCTTCCAAATGGAAGAAAAGCTGGGCTGCTGTCAAAGAGGATTTGATACACATGGAACAGTTAAGCAGTAATAAATTGCCTAGTAACTGAGTAATTTCACTCAAATATGTGCCAATCTTGCATCTACACTGGAAAAAGTTTGGAAGAAGAACTGAAGTGATGTCTGAAATCGCTTAATGCTGGAGTTTTATTATAATAACAATAATACTGACTTGGCCTGATCTTTGAACATTTAAGGCTTGTTTTTATATCCTGGTGAATGACTTCATGTTCACTTACAATTTTTGTTGTGGGAGAGCTCCCAGAGGGGTCTGTCTGTAGGAGAAACTCAGTGTCTCCAATCCATTATTGCATCTTCTGGAATCAGCAATGAAGTCAGGCGTGGAAGGGCCCTGGAAGTGACCTGGGCTGGCTGTGTCAGGAGCAGGTAATTGAGAGCATTGGATGAAAGTACCACACCTAAGAGGGGAGCCAGGTTTATAATGTGGCTGTTTGAAATCAACAGAAGCATTCCAGTAGAAATGGTGTGTATAGATTGATTGAGAATGTTGGAGTGGATCCTGTGAGGAGATATTATTTATTAGGTAAATGCTTTTTATAGGAACAAGAAGATTTTTATAGCTCATTTCCATGGCTTTGTGAATTATATCACTTTGAGATATGTTCCTATGAGTTCTTTTGAGATAACTGTTTCAGGAACTGCTATGCAAAAGATAAAGCTCTTTGCTTGATGTTGCAGTATGTCAGGATTTCCTATTTTTGGAAGAAATGACTTGTCCAACTATACCTAGTTTACAAGATGCTGTAGCATGATTAAGTATAGACACAAGTACAAATGTATCAGATGCTTTGATGTAATACAAGAAAACTCAACCATATAATTATAAACTGCATCTAATCTCCTTAATAAGAAGAACATGCATCTTTAATAACGCGAAAAATTTACTTTTCCATATTCAGTAGTGATACTGACTCTAGTTTGCCTGCCCTTCTGAATGCTGACAGGGATTCAGCCCCCTGGTGCTCCCAGAGGCTGTAGTTTCATGATGGTCAGTTTTGTGATGAAACCAGTTTACAGCTTGAAGTTGCCACTCTTGCCCTGTGGGAAATCAGATTGGTGGCTTGAGCTGGGTTAAAAAGAATGTAGCAAAAAGGAAACAGCTATTTTTATCGAGGATCAGCGTATACTGAGCTTTGTAATCTCATATGAGCTGCATGGCCTCCTAAGCGGGTGAGGAGCAAATAGTGCCTTGTGGCATGAAGGTGGGAATGAACAACTAGGAATGAGATAGGGTAGCAGAAGTTTTTGAGCTTTGTGGCTGACATTGGTATGCCTTGAAGCTATGGCAAGAAGCTCTTGTTGCTGCCTGCAAAAGAAAGATGAGAATGACTGCAGCTGGGATTTAAGCAACGTATGAGTCTTCTTAAAATCCTCTATTTATGAAATGATAAAGAAATTTATTTTTGGTTGTCAATCCGCTAAATCTTTTGAATTTTAGACTGATGAAGTCATTTAGTAGTGGTCTTAGCGCTTAAGTAAAGGTGACTGTACCTTTTCCTGGCATGGATAAATTCTGTGATGAGGTGGTAGGTGCAGCAGAATTCGTTAAAATATTTGAGAGATGAAGAGAGGCTGATCCATCTGTGGCTTGCAGATATATTGGACTAGCACCATCTTCTGAATGTTTGCTACATTACAACTTCATGTCTTAGCTAAGGTATTGAAGAACATGTAAAGTGAAGAACACGCTCAGCTTTGAATTTCAGTAATCATAGTGCAGTAATATATTTTCTACATTCTTTTGAGTTAGTGAAACTGTTAAATTGAACCAGGATGTAGAACATCGCTGGCTGAACTAATGAAAAAATCAGATTTTTAAAATGCTTTTATATTTATATTACAAGGAGAGAAATTATTTTATGGAAAAAAAAAATTGAAATCCATTAATTTCTCACAATCAAGCTCTGTCAATATAAGTATTTATTTATGTTGTTTCAGTAATTCTTAATCAAAAATTTTTATGTGGAATTGGAAGAAGGGTCTGTTATTATTTTTCTGCCAGTAACTTTTGTTTCATAATGCTTGGGTCAGTTATTAAAGTTCAGTATAGGAAGGTTTGGAAACAACTACCAAAATGTTATCTGAAGAGCAACATGCTTTCTTGATACAACACAATGAAATTAATTTGCTCAGAGTTCGTATGAACATTTTAAAAATGTGTATTGCAGTTGTCATAATGTTAACATTTTCTTACAAGATTATGATCAAATAATGTACTTACTGTATGTTGTTCTGTAAAGGGCAGCGTTATGTTTGTGAGAGAAAATATAGATTCTAAATGGCATAACCTTTTCTTCATAATATTGCTGAAATGCTAGCAATTAGAAAAATGAAGTACCATTTGCAGCTTGATTTTTGAGTGTTTATCCTTGGTTACTGTTGTTATGAAGGATGCTGGTACAAAAAAAAAAATAAATGTATTTTTTACTTGTAGAAACTTCCTAAGAAGGAAGTGAGAAGTGAGAAGAAGTGCTGCAGCTGGAGTTTCACAAATACAAAATAATTATTACATATTTTTATTTGTGTTTTAGTTGAGTTTCAGTGCTTAGTCAACAGCATTGCCACGTCTCTGAGATGGTCTCCATGATGTTATTACTGTATCACTGCTAATTCCATTTGCCAGTGTGCCAGTATGTCAGGGTGGGTTGGAGGGGACTTGCACATCCAGTCTGTGGATGATGTGTTGTTGCTGGGCATCCTCAGTTGTGGTATGTTTGACTATAGGTTGATTTGTTTTGTTTTGCTTTCTCAGTTTTATTTAGTAAATAGGTCATTCCCAGCTGCATTTGAGTACAGTGCTGATTGTTGTGACTGCCCAGTGATTGTATAACCAGGTTGATATGTAAGGAAAGTCAGCTGGAGGAGTTCTCCTGGTACGGCTACTCTCTTGTCTTTACAAATTGCTATTTCCTTAAGATATTTGAGTCCAAATTAACAGCTTTAACTTAAAAAGGAGGAAAACCTAATTGCTGTTACAGTCCTCATTGGCACAAGGGTTAGGAAGCCTGAACACAAGCGTTGAAGAAGATGAAACACAATTTAGTGCATAAAGCAGTAAAATAGCTTCAGTGAGGTAAAATGCTTCAGTGAAACTTCATGTGATCTTAGGCAAGGCTTTATGTTTATTTTTTCATTCATGTTTCATTTTTCATTTGTAAAAATAAGAATAGCGTTTGCCTAATTTACTCGGAAAATAATTAGGCAGCACACTGTTTGTAATTGCAAAGTTCTTATAAATGAAGGTGATAAGGGCTGTGTCAGAATCTGACTGGCTAGATAAAAAGCAATAGTGAGCAAACAGTCTTACTTCAGGAATAATTTATAATCTCAGCACACTTTTCTTTGCAGAAGGTAAAATCTGATTTAACCCAAGGTGTGAAATTAAAGAGCATTAAAGCCCTGTGAGATAATGCTTTTGAGAGACAAAGGCATTAATCTGCTCTGGCCAGGCTGATCATACTCCGTAACACTGTGCAGAAAAAGCATTTCATCTTCTTTCATTCACATTCCCACTTGAAGTGTGAAACTTACCCTAAAGGCGTGTTTGTATAGATATGTATACAGCAGAGAGTAAACAGAGATGCATGGTAAGTTAATCTGCACAGAGGTCTGTGCTGCAACATCTACGCTCCTTGTGCCCAGATTAATGCATTTAAAGTTAATTGGCTCCTCTCTTTGTGATGGTTCTGTCTGCAGTGCAGATGTATCTTCAGGGTATATAATGACACACCTCTCCTCCTCTCTTGCTTTCTATGCTTTAGTGATACCCTTTCATAAAGAAAGGAAAATAAAGCAAAAAAGAGTTGTTATAATTATGTTTTAATTGCAAGATAATACTATAAGGTAACTTTTTTGTTTGTTTGTTTCATAGTATACTTTTTGACTACTTTCCTTGTTTCCAAAAGCACATTCATTAGGGGTAAGGATGAGGATGATCAGTGCTTAACAGAGGGGATCACATAGTAGCTATCAGTGCAATCTTACTCTGTTCAGTCAAATGAAAAATGGTGGCAAAAATTTCTGCCAAGAATTTATTGAAAAATGAAAATGGGAAATATCTAGCAGAGAAAAAAAATATTATTTTATTCTATTTAACTGTACCTTCAAGCTGTGTAAGTCATTCATCTATCATCTTAGTTTTGAAAAGAAACTTGGGTGTGTAATTTTTTTTTTCTTCCCCCTCTCCTTCAAAAAAAATTTTACTTCGGTATGAAAAGATGCCTGCTGTTTGCATTTGCAAAGGTTAACATATCTTCTTAAAAAATGACCTGTCATCTACTAAGCGTTATACATGCTTATTGTTAGGCGAGGATCCTGTCCCATTGTTTCAACGTGCTGAAATCTGTTTTAAATCTTGGAGATGTTAACCCAATTAACCTTTTTGAGCTTTAGAAAATATGCTGTTGTCCTTTGTTTACCAATATTTGAAAGTCTCAATTAATATAGCCTGTTTTTATGTAGGAATCTTAATTTAAAGACAAGAGCTTCCAAGTTAAATATAAATCAAAGAGAACTTAAAATGCTAAATACATTCTTTCTTATTAGTTACTAATTAGAAAAGATGTTAGAATTGTCAACCTGATTTTACTGTGTGATTTGCCCTTATGCTAAGAAGCTCGTTACAGATTTTGAGTCTTTGTTTGTTGTTCCTTGAGAGGAAAGAGAATTCCAAATAGGTTCGGTAGAAATAAATGGAGACCCATAGGAGGCGTATGTGAAAACAGGCAAACCTCACTTCAAGGGCAAGATGCTGTTGTGCTTTTAACTGAGGAGACTTGGAAATTGTCCACTTTATTTTCCCCATATTGAGCATACATTCTTTATCTTGTCTGTGCAGAAATTTGTGTTTTGATTTCACAAGAGCTCTGGACATGTATTTGGCACTTACAAGGTTATATTTTTCTTCAGTAATTGACATACATATTTGTTGATAATTTTAGTTTTTTAGAGGAGGAAGTGTTAAGATGCTTTGTGTAAATCACAAGAGTTTTTAAGCTTTTTTTTCTGCTTTCTGGAACCGGCGATTTCCTGTTATAGCTGGAAATGTTAAGTATAGTGTTTTAAGTATTAAAGTGCAGCACCAGCTATTATTATTCTCCCTTAGCAAGTCTTCTAATATAACGTGATTTGTTACTACATCCTCATAGGGAAGCATCAG
This sequence comes from Pavo muticus, assembly GCA_016647715.1. Lineage (NCBI taxonomy): Eukaryota > Metazoa > Chordata > Aves > Galliformes > Phasianidae > Pavo > Pavo muticus. The sequence continues at coordinate 1,755,116 of JACDJE010000133.1, forward strand.
CAGCAGAGTGTACAAGACAGTGAGAAAGTAAACACATGCTTGCAATCAAATTAATGTATTTCATCTGTCTTCAACTAATAACAATCTGTCATGCTATCTATCTGAGAAGGGGCATAAACAGTTTATTTTGTGTTTGGAATAACTTCCTGGAGGTAGTTAATGTGACATGTAGTTTGTCTGACATGAGCATAACCAGATCAACACTCTAGATGTTTTCTTGATAACCTAAAAAAATTACTGAGAAAATCTGTACTTGGAACTGTATTTATATTTCCTTGAGCTCCCTTAAATCAGATCCGTGGTATAGTTTTCAGGACTTCCATGAAAGAGTTTTCTTTTCTTGGCAGCTATACAATTTTACTGTGAGAAAAAGATTGAAACTTCTAAAAAAAAAATTTAGCTACAAAAAATTGCAGTTTGAACTCTGGCATTTATGCTTGAATTTCTTGAAAACTGTGTGCAAAATTAATTGGAAAGTACCAAATCAAAACTGATTTTTAATAAAGCTAGGTCTTAAACTAAATTTGATAGTACTGCAGACTCGCTGCAATTTGTTAGATGAATTGAATTGATTATAACTTCTGCATAATTCTAGTTCTTATAGTATTATATCAGTTACTAATTAGTCATAATTATTAATAAGATCAGAAATATTATATCAGATAATTTTATTATTTATAGAGAAAGAGCTTTTGTGTCTAATTAGAAAATGAAAGTGCCCTTGCTTGAAGTTCTAATCTTATTCAAATATTCATGGAAAATGAAGGCTCAATTAACTAGCTCCATCCTTCAGCGGGAAAGCAGTAGGTTAATGGTAAGCTGTGCAATAAAAAGCTGGGGAGGGTTTTTGTTGCTTTTTTTCCCTATTTTCTTTGGAATGATGGCAGAACTAGAAGAGAAGCTGGGTAGTATTGCTTATGGCAGAGGAGGCCTGAGAGGGGCTCTTCATGGCTAGAGCTGCTCGCAGTATGCATCAGGATTTCTGTTTTATTCTTTGGAATAAAATCTTACAGAAATCTCCTTTTTATTCCCCTATTCAGATACTTCTGCTTTTGCACAGGTGAAGCAGTCTTCACACTCTGCAATTAAGCTGACTGCTTGTTGAGCAGCGATGCTGCATGAAGACAATACTGTATAAATGTTGTCTTCATGGCTCTGTTAGGTTTTCAGGTGCTCAAACTAGGTTTGTTCTTAAGAAGTAAGCTGAAATTATAACAAAAATAGGATGAAAAAATCGCCATATACAGTCCCCCTTTTTTATGACCCTGGAGTATTTTTCAGAAGGGAAAATATGTACATAATTTTAAGCACATGTAAATCAAATTAATAAATTATTAAAGCATTTTACTTGTCATGTCTGTGTGGGCTAATCGTGATAGCTCATTATTTAAACATTATGTAATTGTATACCTTGTGTGAACAGCTGCAAATACTTTGCAGAAAGATTTGTATTTCATTTTTCACAGCATACTGTAAAAGAATATATTTTTGTGCACTACCATAGATTAATATAGATGTTTACTCATAACTTTCAAACTGCCCTTAATTATCTTAAAATATTAAAGTTATAATATGTATGATAATTATGAAGCAAGGCAGTTGTGAATTCATTTATGTTAATACAGATTTTAATGATTGCCTTGTAGTTGGTACACTTGCAAGCTTTGAAAGACTCAGATTTGGGTGGACAGGCATCGTTTTACTGAAACACTTTGAGCTGCATCTTTAAAGTTTCTTTTCATGCAGATGCTTTAGCAAATGGTTAGATTAGTTATCACTGGAATAATAAGTAAAAATAACCTGATAGTGCCTTACAGTTTGTAAATGTAATCTCACAATCCAGGAGAAAAGCCAGCAAACTACTACATTCAGACTTGCTTAACATGTATTATGCATGCCACTCAGCTGTTTACGACATTCTGAACAAGTACTGTCACTATTTTTTCAGCTGCTTGGAAGTATCTGTTCTAGTTATGTATTCATGTTTCTTCCAAAATTACCTGAAAGAAAGATTATTGCAAAAGTCGATGCTTTCTGACCTTAAAAACACTGTGAATTTACATGGATCTATTCTCTAGTGATGTTATGAAGGAAGACACTGGCAGTCCTGTGGGAAAGACACAAACATAGCATAAGTAGCAGCCTTTACATTCTGCATAAATGATGTTCTGGTGTCTTTTAGAGTATGTGCAGTTACTTGCTTGGGTAACAATATTTAAATCAAAGTGAACTACTGTTAGATTTCTGCCATTCTGAAAGGCGATGAAACCAGAACATTCATCATTTCACTGATTAATGATACTTTAAAGTGCTTACTGGCTTCTTGTCTGTCCCAGTTGAGTTATAACTATTGTTATACATATTTATTGTTACCATAATTTAAAGGCAAAACAGCTCTGGGATTTGATATCACACTGTATAACTTGAAGCAATTCTAGTGAGCTAATTGTATTTGTGGTAGTTCATTTTAGTGGAAAGGATGAAATAAGTCAGTACTTAAATTGCCTGGCTACTGGTTTTTCATCTGTGTGTTGTATTGAAATTGAAATCATGGAAGCATAGTATGCCAAACTATTATGGACCCACCAGCAGAGACTTTTTGCAAGCCTCTGTTATCTTTGAGGAATGATACATACAGTTAAATAGCATAAGGTAAATAAATTTGGTGTTAGTTTATTTAGCATTAATAGTCTGAGAATCTCAAGACAAAAATAGCAGAACATTTCAATTGAGACTGAACTGCTGTTGAATGGCTATGTGTAGTGGAGACTGTAAATCACCCACTTCCTAGTGTCCTTGCATTCCCTCACTGCTAACCAGAAACTAAAATGTCTGTGGCTTACTCCTAATTTCCCATGTAAAGTTATACAGGAATGTGAATTACAGTTGATTACTTATACTGTCTCAAGAGCTTGCTCAGAATTTTAACCAGTCATATCATTCCTTGCCTTGCAGACAATAGTTTAAAATATTCATCTACTGTTATCTTTCCTCTTTAATGTAGCATTGTCTATCAGCTTTTCACTGCAATTAAGCGATGTATATCAGCAGTTTGAAGAACAATGAAAAAATAGTTTCTCTGTCACCTGAAGATGTGAGCCATTCTAATCTCTCTAGTCTCAATTTAAGCCCACAATTTTGTCCTTGTCATCTTTGAATTGTCACTTGCTCCACAGAGGTGACTGTGATGTTCTTTGACTTTCTTCCTTATCTAGATTCTGCACTTTTCTTCTTACCTCCTTCTTTTCATGCATACAGCAATGCTTTGGATGGGGTGTTTGGGACTTCTATGAGAGGGAGATCCAGGCTTTTCTTTTTTCACCTCTCTGGATCTATGCTTAGTCCCATACAAATCAAGATTGAACTCTACAGAGTTTGTGAAAAGCAGCAGACACTGATCTGTTCTAGTTTCTTCTTTGAGGGGAGAGTTTCATTTGCATCTCTTAGGTTAGGTGGAAGTAATTCATGAATTTCCAGTCTGTTTTTGTTGTGCTGGTATCTTTATGTGGTATCTGTACATACTACACATGTAGATCTGTTACTTGAGAAGCCATTATTATTTTGCTAGCCTCAGCTGAAGTGACTCTTCCCACCAGACAAGCTTGAAGACCAAATAAATATTCTTGCTATATTCTGTAAAACTTATCCGTTTGGGTCTTGCTTTAGTTTTTAATGAGCAGAAAAACATTATTTATTGATAAGGATAGCACAATTTGTAGGCAAGCACTTGAACCAAAGTAACAGCTTGTAATGTTTGTGTATTTTAGGATCTTACTATTTGTGAATAGTTAAAGTTCTTTTTCCTTTGCAAAAAAAATCCTTCTGTCTCCTTTTGATGTCTCCTTGTGGTTTCTAGCCATCAACTTAAATTATCCTTGGTAAAAACAGAGCTATTAATTTCCTCCTGCTATTGTCATCTTCTTCATTTGCTTCGGATGAGCAGGGTGACTGAACAGTCTGGTGTGGAAATGCCCGTCTCTTTTGGCCTTTCTCTAAATGTTTGTGTTTGATATAAGTCCAAATCTTTTTTCGTGACCTTCATTAGGTATGGCCTATCATAATCATTACCATGGTTAAAATGTTCATCTTTTGCATCGTAATTGCTGAAATTCCTTTTCGTTGGCGAGCACAATGTTATCTAGTCATTTAGAATATTCAGCAAAATCATTTTCCTGGTTTATAAAATCATACTGTGTTTATGTATGATTCTCTTCTTTCTAGCCAAAAGTTATTTGTCTTCGCCTTTAAGCTTTTCATGGCTTAAGTACATCCTTGTATCATCCTTCATCCCAAAGACACCTATTCCTGCTGCTGAGTGATTCACTGTACCAGCCCATGTTGGCCAGCTGTGAGGTTTTTTTTTTTTACTCCTTATGAAGTTCCTACATTTCTTATAAACACCTATTTAGAAAATAAGCTTTCTCCTCCAGATCCCTCCTAAAGTCTTTTCTCTGACATGTCTAAATGAGGGCTGGACAAGAGTTATGTCCTGTTAGCTAGGAGTTCTGCTTATTCTGCTGACCAACATCAGATGTTCAAAGAAATAAAAATAAAATAATAATAATTAAAAAAAAACAACTAGAGAGTAATTATTTGCTGCATTTTAGCTGATCTTCAGTAACTGTCTATGATTGTGCCCCACAACTTTTTGTGATTAAATATTTATTAACACTTGAAATCTTTTTCTTGTACTAAAACTGTGCTATCTTTCACTGAGGGCTAATGCTCGTAACATGAATTGCCTTGTGTTTACTGTGAGCTGAGTGTGCGCGTATGGAAAGTTACCTGGCAGTTATCTTCTGTAACAGTAACTGCACAGTTCACAGCAGACTGCCCAGAATTCAGAAGCCATGGGATGAAGTACTTCTAAAAGGGGAGAGGAACTGAGAATTGCACAAATTTCAGAAACACAGTTTTACCCTGATTTTTACTTCCAGTCTGTTAGGTTTGGGGATCTTGCATGCTTTTAATTTCTCTGCTGTAGTAAAGTATATGCTCCACTGACCATATTTTATTCTTAATATTTCCTCAAATAGAAAATAAGAAGCATTTTGGGATATGATTTCTTACAAGGCAGAAACATTTTCTTCTTGAAAATTCATTTACCTTTTGTGTGCTTTTGTGTTCCTATGACCTCTGTTCTTTTCTTCTTGGGAAAGAGAGATTGAGAGAAACTGTTGCTTGTGAGTTTGTGTTTATAGACTTAAGTAAGTATGCAGTGGTCTTAACAAAGATATGGTGTAAATGTGATCAGTGGTTGACTTTTTAGTTGTAATTGTGTGTATACTTCTGGAGTTTCAATACAGAAGTGAGGTTAAGGTTCCTTTAAAACCTTGTTAAATAAAAAGTAAAGGAAATATATATTGAATTTTTTTTTCCCCCCAAAGAGTAATCACAGTGTTGTGTTTTCCAGGCTGCACTTAAAGCTAATATATGAAGAGTAAAATTAATAGCTAATGGTGATATAGTTTAGAGAGTATGCTGTATTTTTTTTCTTAAAAGCATTTCAGCAGAGGCTCTCTCCTGGTAGTTATTTTTAAGAGAAAGAAGTTAAACAACTGTTATGTAGACTGTATGAGGCTTTTTATTGACTTTAGGATTTATCTTAATAAATGCGTTTGTTCTTCCTATTTTTTGTAAAACTGCATATTTTACATTTAATATGATGAAGTACTGTACTACAAACGTTAGTGTTAATAGCTTAGTATTTTAGTCCTTCACAAATTAATGCCTGTGGTAACTGGATGATTTTAGGCCTGTTCTTATAAACAAGGCCTTACTGATGTGCGAGGAACAGTAATATGTGGCAAAAACTCCACATTAACCAAAGTAAGCAGTATAAATGGGGTGTAGGAATCCCCTGTTAGACTAAAAATCTCCAAGAGAAAATCTCCAGAGCCTACAAATTAAAGACCTCCAATATCATTTTAAAATAAAGCCTTTTATGTAGTATAAGAGCATTTTTTTCAGCTGATAATCAAATGACACTATTATGCAGGCTTACTAGATTTGCAAATTTACAAGTTTTTACAAGTCAGTTGGGTCCCTTCCTCAGGAAATCAGTTTAAGTTTTTTTTTCCTGTATTGACTCAAAGAGCCTGGTTGTCCTTAAATCCTTCTGAATATATTTGCCTTATAATTTGACGGCAGAGAGTCAACACCCTTATAGGAACTGTAATGCAATAAAAAGAGAAACTTTTCAATATAGTTTCCAGTTACCTTAGGATCAGATTTGGAAAAACTGGAATGTGCACAATAAAACCTGTGCAAGACTTGAGCTTCATGTTGTGTTGTAGGCAAGAGTGCTTTTTAACATAAAATACCATTTGAAAGCTTTGCTTTGCTTCCAGTGGTTATAAAATGCTAAAAATGAAAATGCGCTGGAACGTGGAATTGAAGACTTCATATAAAATAACTAACCATCAATGTTTTTATTCAGTTCATTTTTTTTATTATAGTGAATGTTTTTGCTCTACTGTGTTCTGCAGTAAAGTTATTTACAACTCATTTCAGATGTACTTTGTGAACTATGTGTCTCTAGTTTACACTAGATTATCATTATACATCATACTTGTAAAAACAAACAAACAACAACACATAATTTAATTCTCAGATTTTTTTTTGCATGTATTTAGTGGGGAAGTTATTACCAATTGCTTCTGTGAGTCCATAAATATTTTTTCTTTAGATCAGATAAGAATTTCTTACATTTCATTGTACAATTTTCATTGTGATTTCTTTATTTTTGACATATGATTATAAAAAGAAACCGGCATTTGCATACCTCTGCAAAGAATAAGATGACATCTGATGTATTTCCAATGAATGAGTTTTCTAAGACAGATAACTACATAAAGAGACTCTATTGTAGTAATCTTTTTTTTCCACTTGTTTCTAGTTGACTTGGAGCATATGCGCACAGTGAAAGTTGACAGGCATCAGCGATTTTGTCAGGAAAACAATTTCAGTAGCCATTTTGTGTCAGCCAAGACAGGAGATTCTGTAAGTAAGAAAAATAAACTCTGTATTGATCTTTCTGTGAATGTATATGTTCTTTATTAATTACAGTGTCTTCTCATTTGATTTGTGGGTTGAGGTATAGATCTTAGTATGGAAGTACTCTGGTTTATACATAATCATGAGAAATGAGGCCTGTTGGATCTCTGCTGTCAGCCTTTGTTCCAGGTGAAGTCTCATCTATAGAGCATCATCACAGAGACTTTTAGCAGTTGATAAATTCACAGGATCCTGTTACAGTCAAAATTTTTAATATGGGTTCTGAGCCAGAAGACGTTCTCTCTGTGGGTCCATTCAAACTTGAACTTTCTGGTATTTGTAATGCTTTGCCGAGCATATTTTAGAATGATCATTTATCTCAAGCCTAACTTAGATAATTGTTTTAGTTGGAAGTTATGGAAGAAAAGGTTCTCTTTTAGTAGACTGTATCAGTCAGATGAAATCACATTGTATTGTTTTTCTTGATTTCTATCGCATGCCTAATGACTTTGTGACTCTCGTAAAAAAATAAGTCTGTCTCTGTCTCACATGGGCAACCTAACTTACTTTGAGTATTTCTGAAGAGTAAGACCATGTCCAATTATATGGAAGCATAATTCTGTAACACAAATGGCATCACTCGTTGTTTTAAGATATTTGATGAAAGCTCAATTACTTCTACAGTGGACTGCCAGATTTTATAATTTGTGTAATTATTGTGTTATACTGCTGATACAAATGCAGTGAATCCTGATTCTCCTTAGAGTTTGTGTTAAATCTTTGGCAGGAATTTTTGTTTAAAGTCTGAAAATGTTTTTCTTGTGTTAGAAAGAGAAGACAAATTTTATAATACTTCATGCAGTGAAGTCTGCATGTGATGAAATGTGTTCCTTTCTCAAGGAGACAACCATTTTGTGGTAAAGTAGTAGTTTTTATAAGATGGATATAGTTAACATTACAAATTAAGAAGGAATCTTTATTATGTCTTTTTAATTGATGATGTAATTCATGAATTACAGCAGCATCCCACTGTATATGCTAATTGTACTTTTTTTAACTTACTGTTTAAAAACAAAAGTAAATCTGAATGTACCTAAAAGCATTAACCAGAACTTTCTGTTTAAATATCTGCTGACAAAAGAAGGTATGAAGAATAGTTTACAGTAGTTCATTTTTAGTTTCGGTATAGGTTTGAATTAACTCTTTCCACTGTTACTGCAGTTCATGTATTTGGGTAGTTGTGCAGGGAAGACAGGGTGTTTATTCTGGACAGTGATTTAGGGAGAGGCCTTCCATGGCTGCTGTGGGTATAGACTAGAGGAGTCTTACATGCTCAATTAAGGTAGATGAAGTGATTTGTTTTGTTTACCTCAGATCTTTCCAACAGACTCATTTGCAAAAGATGATTTTATATACATAGAAAAGCTGAATGTCTCCTTAGAGGAGAATTAAACTTCATGAAAGATTTACTGTAGTGTAACTGTCGTACTCTCCATTGAACTGCGTAACTAGAGCACTGAGCTCCCACCTGGTGCTTTGTACACAAAACTTCAACACAGCAGGTGATCGGTTCACTGCACCACAGAGCTTGGTTGGGCAGGTCTCTGGAAAAGGTCTGCCCATTTCCTTACTGTGTGAGTGTTAGTAGAGTAGGCTGATAGTAGACGAAGTAGTTCAGAGAAAGTAAAGTGATTTTGGAAGTGAGAGTGGCTTGTTGGTTTTGCCACTCATTTGTTTTCAGCTTCCATCTGAGTTGTAAGAAAAAATTGTGTGAATGTTTTTTTTTATTTTATTTTTTTAATTTTTTCTTGAAAATGACAGATGACACTTCCACAGGCCTTGCCTTCTGGACTTCTGGAGTGGCAGAAAAAGCACTGTAGGCTGGCAGGTTAGGTTCTGTGCTCAGTTGCACAGCCACGCAGACAGAGCATAAGATGCAGCTTGACTCCAGTATGCTGCATTCAGCAGCAGTACAGTCTTAAACTGTTTCTGTTTAATATCTTTTGTGTCCTTTAATAAGATTTAAAATGCAGCTCCCTAAACAGTAAGATTGGTGGGCTGTATTGATATGAAGTAAAGGAGTTTAAAGGAGTATTTAAGATAGCCTTCCTAGCCAGTGTTATCTGTCAAACCACATCTGAAGTCTAACGGCTAGGCTGCTCCATGCCATGCCACATTTTGCTTACTTCTTAGGTATTTCTGTTCAATATAACACATACAATCATTTGTAAGACTCCTGAACAAATGTATCATTGCTTGGATTTGATGTTCGTAATATTTTGAAACATACGAAGCAGAGATTTTGGTGCTGCTGATGCACAGCTCAGTTGTTCTGAATTTCAGAAGTGTACGTCTTTATTGCACAATACACTGGTAAGATTTTTTTGTGCTAAACATTAGTGAATACCCTTATTCATATTTTATAGCACTGAGAGCAGTATTTGAGAGGTGGGTTGTGTAAAAGCTTGTTTAAACTTAAGCCTCTGGAGGCAGAGTAGAAGTGTTGCCTAACAATCTAGCATACTGTTCATTCCTCATAGCATTGTTGAGTTATTTTCCCCAATTTTTCAACAAAATTGAATGTACCAGATAAGATTTGTTCTCAGATCTGTTTTGCACAGGTCACAATTCTCTATAACTTATTGTTTACAGTTCAAGAATGGTTTGATATATTTCAAAGAACTTTTAGTATGTCTGTTTTTAATCATTTAAATACGATTTAATTTTCTTTTTCCATAGGTCTTCCTGTGTTTTCAGAGAATTGCTGCTGACATCCTTGGCATCAAATTAAACAAAGCAGAAATGGAACAATCACAGGTAATTTTCCACAAATACATGTTTTGCTTAAAATTTTATTTAGTATTTAGGAAAAAACCCACAAATAATGTTGCAAATTAATATCTATCCTTTAAAGTGAACTGCACCCATTCTACTAGAGACAGTTAGTTACTATCACAACAGCTTCTTAAAAATATAATAATCTTTATCCATCATGATTAACTTGCTGAAGCAATAAAATGCATGTTCAAAAAACTGAAGAAAATAATAGTTTGAGAGCTGTTTGTAGTATACAAAAATTTTCTTAGAAATTAATACATGTTTATATTTTTGCATATGCAGGTAGCATGAAAGATGCTGTTATCTATACATAAATTACTGTGCACTGATACAATATTCAGTGTTTATGATAACTTTGTTTTAAAATTCTTTACATACTAAAAATCATTTTGTAACACTAAAAGCTTAAGAGATAGAAGGCATAAGTTTCTGCAAGTGTAAATGTTCTAAATTAAAGTTCAGTATAGACGTATACTGAACTGAATAGGAAAAAAGTACTGTTTCATAGAATCACAGAATCATAGAATGGCCTGGGTTGAAAAGAACCACAATGATCATCTAGTTTCAACCCCCCTGCTATGTGTAGGGTTGCCAACCACTAGACCAAGCTCCCTGTTAGTCAATTACAGAGTCAAGAATTAACCATGTGATGTCCTTTGTATGGTTAATCTCAGATTTTAGTTTTCATTATGTGCCTTGATAATGCAGAGTGATGATACTTTCCTCAGTAAGGTCTGTTTGCCTCAGTGTAAGAGCACTATTTCTTACTTGTACATTGTAATGTACAAATGAGAAACAAATCTTTTTCTGATTGAGTATACCCATTCTTGACAGACCTGTGATATCAGGTGTTTGGGTAGCTAATATGGCTTTCTGCCATCTGAAATTATTTTTCTTACTATGTCCGTCCCAAATAATCTCCTCTTAAAGGAACTGCGTAGTCTTTTGCTTTTGGACTTTGTGTTTTTTTTCTTTGTGTTGAGTTGGAGGATTTTCTGCCATCTCCTCTGCAGCAAAAAAGGACTGAGAGGACAGTGTTTCCCAGCAATGGGTGGGGAGTCATCAAGAAGCATATCCCCCATCCTCTCTTATATTGGCTAATAGTGAGTTAGAGGTGTGAACACAGCAAATGCGCATCAAAACCTTGTTGCATATCTTCCTTTGAACTGTAACAGAGCTTTTTACTGTTTCTGAAAAGAATATTTCATGTAATCATTGCATGCAAAATAGTTCTAATGAGAGCAGCTTTATGACATTTTAAATTAATGGGAAAAAATGTTTTCTTTTTTTTTTAATTTAAACTGTAATTTGTTTGACTGTAGTTACTGGAGTTGGACGTTATTTATTTAAATCAGTGGATGTTAGGAGAACTAAAATGTGTTAATTGTTCAAATAAGCAAACAAGTAAGAGCTTTTCCAATATAGCCCCTTTTCCTTTACCACCTCCTCCTGCCAGGTTCCTGCTTCTAAATATAATTTTCCTGCCAGGAAGACTGTGAGCACATAGGTTTTAACCAAAGGGTTTTACACAAAACTGTTTCAGAAACCTCAAAAGCAAAGATAATACTACTGAGGCAACCTTTACTATGTAATGATATTTAGGATTACAATTACTAAACCAAAAAGTGGCTGAGATGGTGACATGGTATCCTAGAATTGCTATATGCTGTTAACATTAAATGAGTAGCCCCAAAATAAGTCAAAAAGTTTAATAAAAGAAACCAAACCAATGACACAAAACATATCTTGTGTACAGGTTGGTCTCCTGCTTTTTGAAATATTTAATAAATATGTAATTTCTGAAAGTGTTTCACCACTTCAGTGTTTACAATCCGTGTTGAAGTGGTTAACTACAAAACTGTAATGCAAATAGTAAAATGGCAAAATATACTTCTGAGTGAATGCCTAACAAGCAAAGGAAAAGAGTTTCAAAAAGCTATGATTTATAGGTAAATAAATATTGAGTGTATTCTTTCAATATTTGTTTACTACTGAGGCACCATTCACCTATTGTTCTGAACTGTATAATGATTTGTACGTGAATAATTAATTGCATAAAGAGCTCCTTAATTTTCTTGAACTGTTTAGCTTGCATTGAAGCAGTGGTCTTATATCTGTGTTGCATCCTGCGAACTCAGATGTAAACTTGTAGATAGGTATGCAAATACCTTCAATTAAAATAAGAATATTAGAAAAGAGGGTATATAGAGTATTGTAGCTTTGTAAAGAGAGTGTCTATTTTTAAGGTAAGAACCTCTGTGTAGACTTGTCTGAAGTATGCACTACTTTTTAGTTAGAACTGGTGCTGGCTTTAAGTAGGCTTTTTCCTACCTTATTATAAATAATCACCATTTTTAATGGTGTTGAACATATCAATGGAATGTACAATATGTGGATAGGACAAAGCTGATATTATGCAAATTACGGTAGCAATAACTAAGTTTTAATATGCATAGTCTAAATACTCGCTATGGCACACATGTTACTGTTAATGTGAGCCTAAGCTGTGGTGATTTAAAAGAAATAATCCAAATCCAGACACAAACAACAACAAAAGAAAAAGCAAGCCTGTCAATGGAGGTGGTTAGAAAAGAAATTTCATTGTCTCCTCATTCAGGTCCAGCGGAAGTCTCTCCATGGTGTGCGTAGCTAAAGAGAGAAACAGTCTGACTTTGAAAGATTCTTCTAATCTGAAGCACAGTTTTAATTTGCTCTGAATTAGCAATAATACTTTGCTAACAGTAGAAGGTTTGCTCCCTTTGAGAGTGCTATTTTGAGCAGACAATAGGAATTGTTCAAAATTAAGTCAGTGAGAAAACAAAGGGAATTGTATTTAAGTGTTTGTCTTGTTAGCTGTAGCTTAAGGTTCATCGTTGTATTTGGTTCCGTACCTTGGTTAGTTCTTAAGATTGAAAACGGAATGTATGCATAAAATTGGAGAAAGAAAATTTTAACCTTCATAGCCTCAGAGAGATGAACAGAAGGACATTTCTTGAGAGAAATTTATTAGTCTACAGTGGAAAAGCTCTGCTGAAGTAATGTGTAGATGCTGTTGGTCAAAAGCATGGAGTGGCTCTTTTAGCTGAATGGAGGTGGTTTTAGATGATTCCTGGTTTACTACAAATAGTTTGTGTGATAGATGGGGATTCCCATGTGTGTATATGGAAGAGAGAGGGGAGATGTTTGTTTTTAAATTTCTCTCCAATCAGTGTTAGACTTCCTTAAATTATAGAATGGCTATGTGAACATGCTCCTTAGCATTTCTAGGTGTTTAATACTCTACCAACTGGACTATAAAAATAGATAAATAGGTGCTATAAAAGGAACAAAACAAAAAACAGGAGTAAATGCAACTTAACTCAGTTAATTTGCAAGCATTGTATTTGATTTCTTCTTTGAGCAAAGGGTAAAACACATTTTAGTTTTACAGATGTGCATTGTTTTCTTCCAGGATCTTGTCTTTGAATTTTCAGTATTCTGTGTAGTATGGCGTTTCTTTGTTTTGAAAAATGAGTTGATACTTGAGTATATTTGAGCGTAATGGCATGAAGCTGCATCAGGGGTGGGTCAACTTGGGTGTTAAGAAAAGGTTCTTCACCAGAGGGTGATGGGCATGGAACAGGCTCCCCAGGGCAGTGGTCACGTCTCTGAGCTGCCAGAGTTGAAGGAGCACTTGGACAATGCTCTCAGACACATGGTCTGATTTTTGAGTCATTCTTTGTGGAGCCAGGAGATGGACTGGATGATGCTTATGGTCCCTTCCAGCTCGAGATATTCTATGATTGTATGTTTGTCAGAGAACATCAAGTGTCTTCCTTCAGTTTAGGTGGTAACAAAGAATAACATGAAATACAGAATTTGTGTAAAGCACCAACAGTGAAATGATTTATCAGTTACGATTTATTGTATATTTCTTCATGGTTACCGACTGAGAATACTCTTCATAAATTATTTCTAGCACTTGTGATTTTATGGCTGAAGATCATATTTCTTTTCTTTAAAAAACAATTCCAGTCATCACAGTCATTAGGAGGATCGTAGAAGTCACTCACCTGTGGTTAGTAATAAGAATCCTAAGCACACTACTTCAACTTGTATGAATCTGTGGGGCTTGACTCGTGGCTTCGTGCTTTGATGACTGGCAGAACTACAGAAATCCTTGTGAAAAGTAGATGGGGTCTTGGTCCCCCTTCAAGTTGACTGCTAAACTGTTAATTAAGTGCAAGAACAAGCCTTAGAAATTAAATTATTTGCCATGCATTGTATTAGAAAACAACTGCAGCAGTTTAAGATGTTAATGCAACCCAAGATATTTTTTACTGCCCTTTTGCTGGAATTTATCGCTCCCCCAGCACAATCAGAAAATGGAAGGTGATCGTGTGCCTTGGACACATCAGGGTGAAGTTCAACAGCTTAGCTTAAACTGCTGATGAACGTTGTTTTTAAGTGAAGTTGCCAGACTTTGTGCTGAAGCGGATGAGGTGCAAGTACATGTTACATTCCACCAGCTCTCTTTTGGCAGCAGTGATCTCCAGCAGAGGAATAGAACAGGCATTTGGGGGTGGTAAGTTTTTAAACTGTCTCAGCTAGAGCTACTAAATCTTGTCTGTTAACATGCTGAGATGACTGTTAATCAAACCTTTATTTAGTCAAAACTGTGGTGAAACAAAGGAATAGATTACTGTTTGTGTGTGACTGGAACGTGTTTTTGAAATGGAACCGTTCCAGAGTCAGAAAATTGCAGATTCTGACTTATTTTCAGTCCCCGAATTCCTCTCCTTTAAAACACAGGGGTCTGATGAAATTTGAGGAAATAGCTCCTCTACTAATCAAATGTTTTTCTTTCTGTATTTTTTACTTTCAACCATAGTATAAAAACCGCATGGGGTGCAGCTTTGTTCCTTGGCATTGGCAAGAGGTAGCGTTTATGTAAGTGATTTGTAGTTTTCTCTTTAGCTACATGCCAGCTCAAGAAATGAGGGTGTGCATGTGCCAGCTTTGTGTAATAAAATGTTTGGCAGATAAGTCAGATTGGGAATTCAGAGCACCTGCACCAAGTAAGTTTATTTCTCATTACTGACAGTGGTTTGAACCTTGGCAATTATAGATATGTATCTATATATCTATATCTATATTCTATATAGATATAGATACAAAGAAGCTCAAAGTTTTTAATTGCTTTAAACTTAATAAAATAAATACCGCAATGTATTTTTTTTAAACATGTGAAATTCCTTTAGAAAATCCTTGTCATTTATGTTAGTCAGCTTTTTGCTACAGTGTGCCTAAACACAGATCACTAACCTAGCCTTGTTTACATGATGAGACTTAGACCAATGTTTTGAGGAACAATTAATTGCCTACTGATTGCAAGAATTTTTTCCTTGGCTTTAGTCAGAAGATTGGTATGACGAAACTAGGTCCTGCGAGGTCAGATAACATTGTTTAATGCTAAAACCCCTACTACTGCTTCACATGGATTTAGCAACCTTTCCCTTGATAACATCAGGCCAGGAGTCTAGTAAATCACAAATGTTGTCTACTAGATAAGATAATACAAATGTGATCAATTAAACTCGAGAGGAATACATCAGCAGCTAATAAATTCAGATCCTTTACCAGGCAATTCAATTACTAGTATTTGTTTGACATAAAGGTTTTATTTACAGGGGTAATCTTTAACATGTACTTATGCTTATATGCTTATACGTTCACATCATCCAATTTCATATTGTTTCCTTCAAAATAGTGACATACATTCATTTAGCCATTCATTTTAACTTTAAAAATGTGTTGTGTGAAAGTTGGAGTTTTTAAGGAAAAGATTATCTTATCTTTCATGGCAGACCTTCTCTGTAATTTTTTTGCTTAAGTTATATGAATTTTTTTCCCCTTTGCATAAGCATTTTGGTAATAGAAAGTTTTTAACAGATTTGTTTTGACTTTAGGGAAAAAAAGGAGTTTTTTTTCTTTCTTTTCTATGAAGTAAAATCAAAGCTGGCAGCGCTTTGATGTAAGGTTTTAATTTGTCGCTAGTTTTTTGTTAATATCTAGTTGTAGTGTAAGAGCTATGTAATGGAAAAGATACACACATACTGCTAATGCACTTGTTACAATTGCTGATAGGAAAGCTGACTACTGTAAAATTTATTTACCTTTGGCTTAAAGGAGGAGGCCGTTGTCATCTTCCACTGAATTTTCTTCCCTTTTCTATCCCTTCTATTTCTATCCCTTCTCTTCCTCCAATAAATTTTTGTTGATTGCATGCATGAATATTTCACTTTGATGCTTTGAAAGTGCATGTCCTTGAAGAAGCCTGAGAACAAAAACAGATGCTATTGTGATGCTTTCTGCTAGATAAGTTCCTGTTCTGCATAGGGCCTGGAAAGTAATGCACTTCATTTTAGCTTCTGCGCTGTCATTTTATGTCATTCATTCTTCCTTTTCAACTACTGATCAATCTTTCCATTTTTTCTTCCCTTTCCTTTTCTTTTTCCATTCTTCTCCTTCATCTCTGTCCATTATGTTGATACATGATTGAACAGCATGTTGTCAGGGCAGAAATAGTGAACTACCCTGAAGAAGATAACCAACATCACACCACTTCCAGCTGCCAGAGCAAAGTCTGCTCAATGCAGTAGTTCAGGTATTGATGTAGAAGTGTTTTTTTTTGTTTTTCAAGCTGCATTGCTTTTACATGAAATAACATCTACAGTAGATTCTCTTAAAAATGATATATTTTATATCGGTAAGCAGAAATAATATATAGTATATTAATTTGAAGTTTTGTGTGCAATTATGAGGCATTTCTAATAACCTCTTAGTTCATAGAAACTAGGTAATACTTCATGTTATAGTATTAAGAGGGACTTTCAGTGCTGTAAAATTCAAAATGTTACATTGCTGCCTCAAATGAAAATGGACAGAAAACTGGTATCTCTTATATCTCTCCCCATGTAGGAGAGACCGACAGTTCCATTAAATGCTTTGCAAATCAAACGGGTAATACCTGATAGATTTTTATACAGAAAATGAATATTTGTAGTACACAGAAGTTCTTTTTATGTTAATTCAGTCTTTAGTTTGTATGCCTAGTTAAGCTTTTTTTTTGAAGGATGTTTGTATTTGAAATTTTCTTTGAATTCTGTCTGTGTTTTCCCCTGAATTGCTTAGACAGGCAAAGATGAACTACCTGCAATTTCTGGTTAAGATAGGCAGCTATTCTGAAAGAATGCATTCCATAGTCTTTGTAAAATTCTGTTTTATAATTTACATGCAAAACAATTCTTGAGGAGAAAAAAATGCATTCGCTGATTTTTTGCATTGCTGCTTTTTATTAGCCCTGTAAAATTGTCAAGAAAACTTACCAAGGCACTTCCTTCTGCTTAGTATGAGTAGACTTATTTAGATTTAGAAAATAACACCTGATCAGACTTACTGTAAGATGCTGAAGAAAACTGAACTGTGTCTGTTTTGCACAATTTCTTTATTTTTCCCTCTATGTTTCATAGTAAAATATCTGTTGAGTAGTTTGCCAGCACCAATATTGTATCTTGATTCTGATTATTGCTGTGTTTTTTCTTTTATGACAGAGGGTGGTGAAAGCAGATATTGTCAACTACAGTCAGGAGCCTGTGACGAGAAGCGTTAATCCTCCTAGAAGCTCAATGTGTGCAGTTCAATGACTGTATTATTCTTCTCTGTTTTGATACTTTTGGCTGTCCTCCTACTTTAACACAGGCTCTAGGATTGCCAGGAACTTTTAACAGTCACCATCGCTACAATGCAATTACAAGTTTCAAAAACGTGTTGCACCATTTTACATTGAGAAGCAGCAGGCAGTTTTTTTTGACTGGCTGAAAATGAAATGTTAAGACCACACACTTTGAAAAATAAAAATCTACATTCTTTTAAATTATATTTCAGTAAAGCAGTAGAACTGTGTTTGTTTTCTCCTATCTATTTGACTGATACTGGAATGAAAATGAATGAAGAAGTATCATTATGGAAGTTTTGCCAAAGCATTTTTCCTTTTTTTTTTTTTTTTTTCCTCCTGTGATCTAAACTAGCATTCAGCAAAATGTAACTTGGGAAACTATTGCTGGAATACTTTTAGACAACTAATATATTTTACTTAGGGATAACTTGAAAAGTATTCCATAGATGTATATACATAGTGCAAAATGTATAAATTGTATCCAGGAAGAATCAGTGCTTGAAATAAAGCTGTAATATAAAAGTAATTACTTTTCTGAAGTCTCAAGTTGTCTTCATGGATGCTCTGAAAAAAGCTAATGTTTTGTGTATTTTTTTTTTATTCCCACGTCAGTATTACTTCTTGCAGTAATGGATATGCTCATAAGTCTACATGAATATGGATGAACCTCACTTGGCTGTTTGGGCTGTAAATGTTGAGTGATATATTCAACGTGCATTAGAAACTGTTGATAGATCAATTAGGATCAGTCATTTTTATTAACGGAGTGACACTTATTTTTGGACTGATACTTTCTTATTTCTATTTAAGAGTTAAAGAAAAAAAAAAAAAGCAGTGTCCTCTGTGATCATCATATTTATCCTCTGTTCCTTTTCTAGCAGTCTCTTTCAGACGTACAGTTCTCTCCTGCCACATCTAGGGTAAGGTGAGGAAAAAATTAAGCCAACCTAATTCCAAGCTAGAAAGCTTTTCCTTTTTTAACACTAGAATGCAGTTCCTTATAATGTATGACAAAACATTTGGAGATTTAGAAAATTAATGAGGTTGAGCAAAGGAAGCTTGTATATTTCAAGTGGAAAAAGTGACAAGGTCTTTCAATTAAGTATTCCTATAGAGCTGCTGAAGAAAGAGTTTAAAAGTTAAAACAAATATGTTCAAGAAATTCCAAGTGGCAAGAATCATAGAATGGTTTGGGTTGGAAGGGACCTTTAAGATCATCTAGTTCCAGCCCCCCCTGCTATAGGCAGGGACACCTCCCTCTAGACCAGGTTGCTCACAGCCCCATCCAGCCTGGCCTTGAATACCTTCAGGGAGGGAGCATCCACAACCTCTCTGGACAACCTGTTCCAGTGTCTCACCACCCTCACTGTAAATAATTTATTTATAATATCTAGTCTAAATCTAGCCTCTTCTAGCGTAGAGCCATTTCCCTTCATCCTGTTGCTATATGCCTTTATAAAAAAGCCCTCCCTAGCTTTCCTATAGGCCCCTTCAGGTACTGAAAGGCTGCTATAAGTTCCGCCCCCCACCCTCCCTCCGAGTCTTCTCTTCTCATAGAATGTGCTATTTGATATTATTTTGGTATATTCGAAGTTAATTGGAAATTAACTTAGTTACTTGGAAATCTCTCTGGAGATATTCAAGACCCTCCTGGACACCCACCTGTGCAACCTGGTGTAGGGAACCTGCTTTGGCAGGGGGGTTGGACTCGATCTCTGGAGGTCCCTTCCAACCCCTATGATTCTGTGATTCTGTGAAAGTTAAGTTCATTTTTAAACTGTTCTCTATGCAATTTGATGTGTAGTTTTATAACTTAATGATAATGACTTAGTGTTGTGATATATTAGCATTGAAATGTGAGAATTTTCCTGAAACAAGTTGGGTTGCTGAGAAAGATTTGACAGTTGATGTAGGTGTGAATTTCCAGTGAATTATTTATTCTGGGGTTACTGTCTGTGTCCTTCCTCCTATCCCATGGAGCTCATGTCCCACTGCATAGCGTTTAACTATAAAGTAAAAGGTGAACTGAAAAGTGAACTATCTTTCACTTACCACTGGATGAGAACATCTACCTCAAAGAGTCATTCTGAAGTAGCTGATGAATTTACAAGCTCATACTCTCCAAAGCATCTGGTAAGGTTGTTTTTTTTTTTTTTTTTTTGAATCCTTTAGTATTTTTTTTCTTGGTGTGCCTGTGTCTGTACCTCCGCCCATATACTCAAATATCAAACGTGAACTCTGAGATCTTGCTGGAACATCAAGATCTCAACATTTCTCCAGGACTTACAAGTCAACTTCATAGTCCTGCTTCCCAGCCAACATGTTGTATGGTCGTAAAATATGAATATTTTTGGCGTTTTAAAAAAATTTCCACACGCTTTATAGTAAGTTTAAATCAAGTTTTGTGAAAAATGACAGAAATAAGGTGCCCATCAGTTTGTATTGAAGGCCTATCAAAGATGTTTGGTACTTAGCTGGCAATGATCCTCCATTCTTTTCACTTTTTTGGTGTTGATACTGAGGAATTTCTGTCTGCAAGAGCAAAAGAAGCAAATGTGAAGGAAGTTGTTTGCTCCCAGGATGCTTTTAGCATGCAGGTTTAGATGGTGGGAAGATTCACATCTCTAAACTCATGCCTTCTGATGAAAGTTGCCTGTTGTTTAAGTGGTAGCATTTACTTGAGATAACAAATTACATTAAAAGTAACATGGCTGGCCTGTAACAAGAAATGATGAAAGAATATAGGTCTACTGAAAATTTTTTGCAGTGTAAACTGAGACATTCAAACTTTGAGATGCAGAAAATGAACATGACAAGCCCTTAGCAATTTCGATGAGAAAAAAAAAAAGTGTGCTTCTCTTAAAAACTTTCCATAATTCAACTTTTTAGAAGAGAATGCTTTCTCATAATTTGTTAGGGAAGGCTCATTATTACCTGAACAATCAAAAACTTCTGCTTTTATGTAGATTTGGAGTAACCTGCATTGTGGAAGCTATGAGGCGTCCTAGTCCAAGCTATTTTACCAATGGATTTTCCTGTCCATTTGTGAGCTTTTATTCTCAGTGTATTTTTCTAGGTGTCTTTGACTTGCACATCCTTCTGTGTTTTCTTCCCATTGATCTCTTCACCATTTTTTATATTTCAGTCCTACCTCCTCTGAATGTGTTTGTTTACATTTACGAGACTTTCTCATTCTTCCTCCCTAACATCCATGTATATTATTTAGGCTAACCATGACTTTTGTGTCTTCTTTGCCCCCAGCCCCTCCTTTTTCTGCCCCTCTTAACCTCTTCAAAATTTCTGTATTGTATACTGACTTCCACTCTCCCTGCCTTTCCCTACCTTAGCCATCCCATTTAGATCCATTACCTGTCCACATTTTAATCCTTACAAATGAGCTTTGCTCTTTTTGCTCAGCCCTTGGGACCCCACCTGAGACGTTGGATTCCAGCTGCAGCGTAAATCCTGGGCTGTGGTAGCTGCCTTTGAAGTGTTGCAGCAGCTGTTGGTGGAGATTCAGGGGTGCCTTTGCCATCTTATGGCTTGTGTTCCACTAGGCTGAGCAGAAAGGTCAGAGATAATTCCGGAGGATTAAGCAACGTGGAGAGGGGGAGTCGCCTGTTCGGCAGAGAAGGGAAGGGCTATCTGTAGGCTGAGAGGGAAGAACAGACTGAATGGGAAAGGCGTGCAGCAGGGAAGCAGGCAACCAGCACCCTATATCCAGTCTCTTGCAAGTAACGCTGCGCTGCTGGCCCCCAGGGTGCCCACGCACCTGGCTTAAGTGTGTACCATATTAATGAGCTTAAAAATTTCTTGGAAGGTGAGAATTGGTTGAGAGCAATTCAACAAACAGCAATGAGGTTAAGTAATATAGCACTCTCCCCAAGCGAGGTGACATGTGCTTAATGTCCACTGACATAGGGGGATGGGGGGCAAGCATGTTCTCTCCTGGAGCTGAGGCCAGACGAAGGGAAGAAACTTGTTCAGGCCTTGATCTTACACAGATGCACACTGATGAAGTGATCTGCCTGCTCAGAGCTGTTGTAAGGAATCAGTTCAGTAACAGCTCCATAGCTAAAAGCTGTATTTGAGTTGAACTCACCGCTATGGTCAGCGTCATCTTTTGTGTGATTGTGCACTCGATTATCAGCACTTTCAAAATGTGCATTTGATATGTTGTCCATATGCAACTTCTTTCTTTCGTGACGCTGAAATTTGGTGGGGACAAATCTAGTCTTTTTCATAAAGAGCAGCACGATGCTGTTTTCTTATACGACCAACTGTTGTGATTGCCAGAACCTGAGATGAGTCCATGAGCTCATCCCAGTGTATGGTTCTTTTGACAGTTCATATGAGATATGAAAACACATGAGTTCTTTGTAATTAAAGTTTTTTTTTAAGCTTTAAAGGACAAATACAAGATCAAAATTACATGAAGTGTGTTCTTTTGAGCAATTTGGAAATAGTGCTATGAAGTACATCAAATCGTGTTTTTTCTTTTAATGTCTACTTTATGTTAGAAAAATGGTTTCTTTTTCACAAACGAACTTTGTAACCTTTGTTTTAAGATGATTTTGACCTTTTCATAGAAGTTGTAGTACAGAGTACTGGTCAGAAGGTGCCCCTATTGCATGTGTTGATCTGAGGCCCAAGACTTAGGGTTGCTGAACAACCTTAAGGAACAAATGGCATCGACTGAGTACTAAGTAATGGGAAATTTTCTACGAGGGGAATTTAATTTCTTAGAGTACTTGTATTTATCTCTGATGATAGATGAAGAATTTGTACAATGGTCAAGCTGTAGAAGTACTTAAAGCAGCAATGACTTTCATAGAAATGTTTACAATGCTGACATCTGGAATTTTAGCATTATTTCCCAAGCAAAGATGTTATTCTATAATGCTGTACTTGCATTCTTTCTCTTAGTTCAAGCGCTGCTGGTTAACATATCCATCTGATTTCTTTAGGCTGTCTTTATTTAAAAACAACTCATAACCACTTAAAATGTCAAAAGAGCTGAATGCTGCTGAAAAGAAGCAGCCAAAACTTATCCATGTTTGTGTAGAGGTAATAGCATACATCTCAGATTAAAACACCAGTCCAGATAATTATCTGTAGGAAACAAATTTATTCTCTGATTTCAGTTACTATGAATAGAATGTGATTAGAATTTAATGTGCTGCAGTTTTATTTGCAAAATACACAGGTCCTGTATAAAACCTCTTTTTATAACGTACTCTCCAGAAGCCTTGGGGATCCCTGTTTAACTTGCAAATGCAGAAGTTTGATCTTCCCCAAATAGAAGATAGTGAAGCTCCTGAGTTCCATGAACTGATTTCTATTTTCAGCTCCCCATAGAGAGCTGACTGTTCAGCCAATTTAAACTTTTTTCTACTCCACTTCATCTTCGTTCATTTTGGCACTGATGGAGCTTTTGAACTGGAAAATTTCCAGTTAGCTAATAGGCCTTTTGCCTTGTTTCATGTGGGGGTGATGTCAAGTGCTGAAATAACCAATTGACTGAAAGCAATCTTGTTTCAAAGGTTGGTCAGAACCAAACCTAAGAAGGTACCAATTTCAGGTTTGTTTTGTATTTAACCGCTACACTGAGTTCCTTATTCTGGTGGACAAACCTCTGAGAAGAATATAGATTTGAGGTCAAGAGCTGGTGTTTGCTCAGAGACCACATTTAGAGCACTGAATTCTAGGGGAAATAGCTTAGGAATCCAGATCTTTTTTTTTTTAATTTCACTTTCAAGACTTTTCTCTATATCTGTGCTCTACTATCATGTTGACAGCCAACATTTCTATAAAGATAGGATTTAAGTCCCTGATTAAAATACAAATTTTGTTAATTATACATTTTTCAGGATTTTTTTTCTTTTAAAGATGATTTGACTGAACAGCTTATGCTGTGTGAGGTATCACTGGCATAGGTGAAGGTGTCTGGTGCTTACTAATGGTCAGCTTTGTTAGTTACGATCTGCTGAATATCCTACACTCCACTTTCTACTTTCTGCTTTCTTTTTAAAAAAGAATTATTATAAAAGATAAGGTCTCAGATGGATTTTAACTGGTTTCTCTCTCAGAAAAATGGATCATGCAAACTGCTTCAGGCAAACATTTTTTCTTTGCCAGCTAAACTCCATTTCTGTCTGTTCCTGGGCTGATCCATGCCAGGTAGCTTGCAAGATCATGACCTACTAATCCTTTTTGATTTCTGGTGAGCTTTTAAAAACAAAGTAGACCAAGAAACATCAAAGGAGGATTTGAAAGACACACACTGTGCCCTGAGAAGTAAATGTTGCTTTGGAAAGCATTCTCTCCTTCGCAGAGAGCTGAAGGCTGCGGTTCAGTACTATTCACCAAAAGCACTTAAGCATATGCTCAAAATTAAGCACATATTTAAGTTCCCTTGAAGTCTACAAGATTTAAGTACACACTTGAAGCTAAATACGTTCTGGCATACTTTGCTGACACAGAAATTCTGGCTCCATTGAAGTGAATGCCTTTGAAGCTAAAGTTCATTCAGGAATTTCAGTGTCGTTTCTGAAATTTGCTATCCATTGTGAAGAGCGTAAACTAAAGCCATGCCCGAAATCAAAAGAAAACAAAAATAAAGAAGGTATTTTTTAGGTACTCGTTTGCCTTTCTGATGCTTCCTCCTAGCATGAATGGTACGGAATGTTGAGAGAGGGAAAGAGAAAAAAATATGAGTTGAAATGTAGTTCAGCTGTATGATCAGAGTGTTTACTTGTTACTGGATGAGTTGCCATTTTTGGAACAACCATTCTTCACATCCATAATGAATCAGAAAGAGAGAAAAGAATCTGGAGACTTTGGTTTAGGCATGTCCCACTGAAATTGGAGTACTGGACCTATAGTGCAGCAAAGCTTATCGAGCTCCCTTTTGTAGCATCTGACATGGAAATAAGAGCTGGTACTTCTTGCTCAGATTTGGGGAGGTATTTGATCATCTTGGAAAAAATGAAGTGTGATTTCTGGATATATTCCAGAATTTGTCAGAGAATGGTGAGGCAATGTTTAACTGCATAATGGAAACTAGAGAGAAATTTTGACATCCCACTCATCAATCCAATTGCTTTTTTATCTCCCCGCTGTCTTGGAAAGACAGCAAAGTGTAAACCAACATTTGGCACAAATGGGCTGCCTGTGCCATTTAGCAGCAATTTGCATGTAATTGGTAACAATTATACAGACAACTCATTTATAACAGCAAGTGAGCTCACAACCTAGCATAAACTGCAAGAAAACGAATCATATCCCACCAGTAATCACACACTGATGTAAAAATGGAAGTTGTTCAGTTTAACCTCTTTCCTTGTTTTATCGTACAAAAATGGGTAAGAAAGCCATAGCAGTTCTGATTTGATAACTACTGACTTTGGCTGGTTCTGGAGGTGTGGAAATTCTGGGTAAATGTTCCCATTTGCAGAGTAAATCCAGTTCCTTGCAGCAGTTATATATACTTACGTGACACCTGTGATGCTATATAATACATAACATTGTCTGTCTTTTTGCTGCTATCTGTGCATGTACTGCAAAAGAATGCATTTGAGTTCATACAACTTGGCCCCATTAGTAGAGTTTGGTTAAAATAGAAGTAGGGGAAAAACTCAAAGTGACTCAAAAAACTCAAAAGACTCAAGGAAAATACGACAGTTTCAAAATGAAGGTGTTTTTGTTTGCTCATTTTGTTTTGCTCATTGTTTTGCTCATTTCTGTACTAGCACAAATCACACATATGAAAGAAGGTTGAGCTCAGGGTCTGTGCAGAGCCTTCTGCGTCATGCATGTCCTACGTAGATCTGGGGAGAGGCCATGAGGAAAGGCGGAAAGATGTGACAGGATCTGCACAAGAAGTGGGCTGTTGGCTCTGCATTTCTTTACAGGATAAAGTCCTATAACTGGTTTTGTACACATTTTTTGATACATCAAAGTGATAAATTATTATGCACGTGAGCCTCCATTTTTCAGTAGATATTTTTTAGGGCAGATTTTATGGCT
Source organism: Pavo muticus (assembly GCA_016647715.1). Taxonomy (NCBI): domain Eukaryota; kingdom Metazoa; phylum Chordata; class Aves; order Galliformes; family Phasianidae; genus Pavo; species Pavo muticus. The sequence goes on from JACDJE010000133.1 coordinate 1,780,695, forward strand.
TTTGTGAATGAAAGTTTGGGTCTTATAAATCAGATGTAGGAAAATTCTGTCTCCTGTGTATTTGGCAACTTCAGTCATCCTAAACAGCAACTATGCTTCTGCATCGATCTATTGAAGACATGTAATTGCAGAAGAGTTGTTAGCAATAACTTATATTCATGGAGTCATTTTTGCTTGCTTGTTTTTGTTTTCTTAAAGCAAGTGTTTAGTCTGAAATCTTCAGCTTTATTTCAAACAATGGTCATCTCAGCTACTATTTTTCTTTTGGATTAACACAAGTGAGATTCATTTTCTTTTGATTTTTCTACTCTGTTCTATTAAGCAGGTAATGTATAACTGAATTTTTTTGCATCCTTATCTTCCACTTAAGCGTGAAAGCTCCAATACGCACCTCTTAGTGGGAAGACAGGTTTCAGGTCTGACACATCCTTGTCTTGACTTACACTTGCAAGTTCATGAATACATCCCAAAGTTCCTTCTAAGCATGATTGACTTTTCTTGCTGTGGCTTCTAGTGAGACATTATGTTGCTTACACACGTCCACATGGCTGTGTGTATAAGTATACATATAAGCGTGCATACACTTGTAGTCATACCTGTGCCTTGGTAGCTGGTGTTAGAAGAGTTTTAGATGGATGTGATTTACTCACTGTTTTAACCCCAGTGTTTCAGTACTGCTAAAAGCATGTATTAGATAATGCGGCTAAAACTTGGAAATACCTACAATTATTATTATATTAAAAAAGTGCTTTATTAAATATAGCTGACTCTATGCTATGTTGACTCTATCAATACAGTAACTTATGCACCACCAAGGAATGCTGCTGAGCAATGGTGCAGTATTGCTTTTGCTGTTGTGGTGTAAAAATGACATGCTTGCTTACAGCTCATCTACTTCTAATTATGCAGTGCGATAAGAGCTGCAATGAGAAGTGCAGAAATAGGAAGATAGCTGGAGAATCTTGTTATCATTTCTCCAAAACACTCCTCTCCCTCAGTTCCACTGCCCGAGTAAGGCGGCACAGTTATTTGACCATGCTGTAACCTGGACTAGAAAAATGACCCTACCAAAAAAAACGGAGCATAAGAGGACATTGCACACATCTCTTAAGCACATCTGAGGGAGCAGGGAGCTGTGTCACAGATACATCCTCAATATTTCTGTGAAGAAATATTCTCATGGACTTGTGGTCCTGGGAAATTGTATAGCTCTTTATGGCCTGTGTTTCTTAGTCTGCACAAAAGTTGTGAGGGAAAAGTGACCTTTTTCTCATCCTTTTGAGCACTCTCTGACCTCTTCTTCACATCTATTCACCTGCAGAAAGTCAGTTTGCAAACATATCCTTTCCTGGACTCCCAGAGGCTCCCAGATATTCAATCCATGGTGTTCTTTTTTGTTGCTATTAAAGGCAGAGGTGCAGACAATAACAATTCTGATGAATTTCCACCTTTCTTGCCAACCCAACTGATTTATCAAAGAACTTCTGGCACAAAAAGACAACCTTGCTGTGTTATGCATAAGGGATGTTTCTACATGAGTGTGGCTGCACAGATAGAAATATCTGAAGTAAGGCACTGTGCATCTGAAAGTAGGGCTTGGGTTATCCCAAGTTTTATAAACTGATCTCTCACTTCTTTGCTTGTGTATTTTCTTTTTGTTCAAAAAGGAATGATTATTGCCTCAAACGACTGCTTCCTTGTCTTCTGCATGGTTTCTAGAAACAGCAAGGTAAAGGGAGAAATGCACTGGGATACCCTTCTGTCTTCTGCAAAGAAATACTTCACACTGCACTCTAGTTTTGCTGGCATGTTTTTCTTTTCATGAAAGTGCAGTTGCTGTTCTTAACAGACCTGGCTTTTCTTCCATCTGATGGTGAATATGACTTGAGGAAGGGAGTGTAACATAATGGCAGTGATGGCTCTGTATGGCTAGAATCTTACCTTTAGAGTTCCTTTCCTGAATCAAAAACTTTTGTGTTAGAAATGTATATTCTGATGACCTCACTTCAACGAACTGCCATCGTAGGCAGGAGTCAAGGGCCTAACGTGGACATGGGAAGATGGTAATGTGGTATATGGTGCAACTTTAGGGTGGAAATGAGAAGGGACACCGATTTTGCTAATTAAAATTACTCATTGGACTCTGGTAAATATTGAGTAGTGTTTCTGTTTAACGAGGCTTCCACCTTCTCCACATGGAAGCCAAATGAGGCTTCCTACATTCCCACAGGAAACTACAGAGAGGCTGTCCTCAAGTTCCTGCTGTTCTGGATGCTGTGTTCATATATGGCATAAGTGGTGATATCACAAAATCACAGAACCGGGGGGGCTGGAGGGGACCTCTAGAGATCATGTAGTCCAACCCCCCTGCCAAAGTAGCTCCCTAGACCAGGTTGCACAGGTAGGCATCCAGGCAGGTCTTGAATGTCTCCAGAGAAGGAGACTCCACAACCTCACTGGGCAGCCTGATCCAGCACTCCCCTTACTGTGAAGAAGTTCTTACATACATCTGTGCGAAATTTCCTATGCTTCAGTTTGTGGCTGTTTCCCCTTGTCCTCTTGCCACTCATGGCTGAGAAGAGTCTGGCCTCGTCCCTTTGCCTCCTGCACCTTAGATATTTATAGACATTGCCCCTCTGAGTCTTCTTTTCTCAAGGCTGAACAGACCCAAGCTGCTCAGCCTTTCCTCATGGGAGAGTTGCTCCAGGCCCTTTATTATCTTTGTGGCCATCTGCTGGACTCTTTCCAGGAAATCCTCTTTTTTGTACCGGGGAGCTCAGAACTGGACACAGTACTCCAGGTGAGGCCTCAACATCAGGTATTCACCATCAACATTAGATGCCGATTGTGAGGGTACTCATGACTGCCCAGCACCGAAACGCTAAGTGGTAGTGTTATGAACATCTTCCATGTTCGGGCCCAGAGCTGGGTCACATGGCTTACTGTTTTGTTGGCATTGCCTGGACCATCCCTGCTGAATGCAGAGAACGTGTTAGCTACACAGGTCCATCTGTGCCCCTGAGGAGAAAATGTCCCTTCCTGTGATTAACAGTGGCATCTAGTCAGGTACTGTCTGTTGTGTGTTGAGATTATAAGGTTTCTTTTCCTTCAAACCCAGATTAATACTTCACGATCCAAGGAGATAACTGGAAATATAATGAAGTGGGTTTGCATTATTCACCTGGAGAGTGCCTATTTTAGAAAGCGTTAAGACTATGAGCAATACAACAAATTATGGCAGAAAGGAGAGGCTCCTTGACTCAAGGGTGTTTCCACACTAAGGCTTCAGAATGTTTGCTAAATTTTAATAAAAAATAGATTCATAAAGGGCTGAAGGTTTATCCACACAGCTATGCAGTACTCAGTCTGCTACCCAAATGGAGTCAGGGGATGGATTTCATATAGTTGGACTCTCGCCCTTGGTGACTAATTGGTTACCATTTACACTCATAGAGTCATTGACCTTTCAATTTGTAATTTATGAGAGAGTCTTACATCTGATGATACTTCAAAATATTTTAGATCTTATTCTTTATCCAGAACAGCTGAATAAATGTTGTAAAAAGTCACTGGGATTTGATAAAGCTGAAATAAACCCCAGCACATTATTTTTGTCAGCGTGATTTTAATTTTTATTTAACTTCAGACATTTCACTTGGTCTTAAGGTTGCAAGTAGGAAAAACGTATCCAGATTGAAAAGGCGTCTTCGCTACACTATGCAGATATGTTGGTTGATGAGAATTTGCAGAGGGAGATGCGGATACGCACAGATCTTGAAAGGAGCATCTGTCATTGTGCTTGTGACCAACCACTCCATCAACACCAGTTGTTCCTCAGCATGCAGGTTTGTGCTGATCTGACTACCAAACATCAGCGTATGGAAAGTTCCAAGAACTTTTTTTCGGTTGCTGTCCTGAGTGCATTGCCGCTTCCTCTTGCTGCTGCTCAGGGGAGTTGGACAAGGTGGCCTTTAAGACACCAGTCTTCCAACTCAAATGATTCCATGATTCTATGAAAAGAAATTTAATTTTAAGCTCGTTTAAAAATTAGTTCAATCTGGAAGTGTAGTTTCTTGTTACTGTTATTTTTACAAAAGCTCGCATTTACAAAGATAGCAAGAGTTAACTCAGAGTGGGTAACGTATTTTGCTTTTGTTTCTTGCATCTTTCTTTCCTCAGCAAACATTGCTGGGAAATGGACCTTTAGTGATGCAGAGTGAGGGTCCCTTACACTGAAGGTGGACTTTGCAAGTGAGTTTTTCTCACTCTTCCAGGTGAAGATTTTAACCCCATGCAAGAATATATATGTATATATATAGAGAGAATATAAGAATATATATACTTAATGAGTTCCTGTTCCCTACAAGTTGGTATTTTCTTTTGTAAAAACTATCAGCAGAGCTGCTGCAATTTCTCCAGTGATTTGCCGTGTTATGTTACCCCTTCCAGTTCCCTACTTTCAGTTCAAAAAAGCTTTGCAGGAACATGAGAGGAGTTTTGTCAGCAGGAGTTCAAGGCAGTCAGGAGAAAAATCTGAAGTACTTGTCTGGCCGGAGTTACATCTTGGATGGAAACCTTGCTGTCTAGGTGTGGCTCCAACCAAAAGTAGATGAGGAATTGGGTGGCTGAGGGCGTGAGAAATGGGAAGGCGGCCGCCTGCCAAAGGGATGGGGACCAAGAAGAGGATGGAGATGGGATGCAGTGAGGGTGTGTGTGGTGAGCGCTTGGTTACCAGAGCAATGTACAACACCAAACAGCCCGCCAGGAAATGAGTTCTGCCCTCACAGTAAGGTTTTCATTTGGGTGTAGTAAATAGAGGAATGTGCCGCGCCTTTCTTAGAGCAATATCTGAGGGAGAGTATCATATGTGTGTGCAAGCAGACAGCACTATGGGGAACAGGCGGCCCTGGCATTTTGCTGACTCCTTGGTGTTTCCCTTTGGAGCCTTAATGTTCCTCCCTATGGCTTTTTTGAATATAATATATATGGAATATAATATACACGTATAAATAATTATACTGGGGTGGAGCCAAGGCTGCAAGACAACATTTAGTAGAGTTTAAAGCCAATTGTCTCGCATCTTAATTAAGTTTTCAGATAGATTGAACTAGCAACATTGTAAAAAGGGACATTTTCAGCTTCTTAAGTATATCATAGAATCACATCCCTCAAGATTATTCCAAGTTACCGCAAATGGATTCTGTTGAGAATTTGTTCATGTTCTTAATGTTCAATCGGTAATCTGTGAAAATTCGTTTTAGTCTGTGGGATTTTTCTTATACTGGTTGCTACAAATTATCCATGTTATGTGATCATTCCTTGGTTTTGCACATTATTCCTTTTGTTTCCTTATGGAAAGCTTAAGATTGAAAAATGTGCTATCTTGTTCTCTGCTTCCAAAGGAGTTGTAACAGTTATTTCTATACTGTGAAATAAGGCTTTATATTTCCAGTAAATGCAGGGCTTGTATCCATGCTGTGCAAGGGATGGCTCTCAATTCTTGCGCAGTCCCATTGGCTGGCTCCTTGAGAGCAAGTATGAGCTCAAGTGGGATCCAAGGCCTAAGGAGCAAGCAGGGTGCAAATACCAGTGCAGTGAATCACCAGAAGACATAATCCACGTGGGAATAGTATTTGCAAGTAAAGTTTGGTGTGTTAGTCTAGGACTATGAAATAAAAGATGTGGAGATATTAACTTCTGTGATTATTTGACAAGTGAGCAAAATTGCCAATAGTCACTACCAGTTAAGCTTACAATTAGTTAGTCATACCAGGCTGAAGGGTAAAAAAAAACCCAAAAACTCAAGTACCAATACGAAATGCCAAAAATAACTGCAGATAAAACAGAATGTTTCTTTTTTTTTTTCTTTTCTTTTCTTTTTTTTTTTTTTTGTCTCTCTGGCCTCCTTGCCCCTTCCCATCTGGTACTAATTTTTATTTTATTTTATTTTAAATAATCTTTAAGACATCAAGAGCATTAGGACTTTGCAGCTTTGGAGCTCTGCTTTTCACATTTAAGTGAAAAGAGCCAAAAGAGCATACCTCTGGAGTATGTTCATGGTTCAGTAAGGAAGGGTTTTAGAATAGCATGAACCTTCGAATGTTTTCAGTGTTGGCTTGATAAATGAAGTTGGAAAATGTTTGGGGGCAGTTTTGTTCCCTCTTCAGTTTTTTATCAGCCTTGAGGGGGATACTGCTGCCTCTGAGATGGATGGAGAGATGCATTTAGCAAGTGAAAAGTTCTCGTATTGATGGAGAGATGCAAGTTTTGTGCTTTCCAATTGCTGAAGTGACATAAACTTGTCTATGGGAAAATGTCATTAGTGAGCAGCAGCATCTCTCTGCATCAGGAAGCAGCTCTGGCCACCCCTACGCATCGTGCAAGAGCTCAGCTGGAGCAGGAGCTCCTTCTGTGTGATACCAATGGTTTGCCAGGTGCCTGCTGCCTGGGAGAGGATGGCAGGGGTTTCTCAGCATGTAGTGCTGCTGGGAACAAGAAGGTGGTCACATTCAGACCTGCTGTAGACCACAACACTGCATCTGCTGCCTGTTCTGATGATCAGAGGAAGGAAGCAGGCTTACCTGTTCTTCCTGGGAGGTCCAGGCTACTCCAGAATGAAGGGTGTTCAGACTGTGTACCTAAAATACTTCTTAGAGAGCTGACTGTAGATGTGCTGAGTACTGGTATCATGCTTACTGTGGTCATAAATCATCTATGGGAGTCTTCCCCAGAACAATGCCACCTCTCCAGGTAAGATTTTGCTTTCATATCGCAGTTTTTGCACTTTTTAGTTTTAAGGGAAGATGTGGAATCACAGGAGTGTCTCTGCTTTGAAAGCATGCTGTGACATCAGATGATGAGAGTAGCCATCTGCCTTTTTGGGAATTTCACTGAATTAAGTTGCAGTGGTGAAGGCTACGGAGTTCTTTATATTAATAAAGAAAATGTTTGAACAAGAATAGTGTATGTGTATATATATATGTTTAACCTATCCTTTCTTTGCCATGGTTAAAAATGCTGCATCATTAATATTCTGTGTAGTAGATAGTTTTATGAGGAAGGGAGCTATTAGAAGTGTAAGATTTACAATTCCTTTGTCTAACTTTGCGAAACAATATTAATTTCTCAAGCTACTGCCTAAAAGAAAACATGTCAGTGTTGATTTATACTCTTTGGTCAAATACTCGCATAGAGTTTGATCCATCTGTTGGATTGTACAAATTTTTAGAAAGATTAATTGAAGTATGTAAATTACGTCTTGTTGAGGTTTCTCCTTGTCTAATTTTGTGTCTGTCAAATAGATAATTACGCTGATTAAATTTGTCAAAGAAAAGGAATTCTAACCAGATGTGTGGATAAATGTTTTGTGCTGTTAAAGCAATTAAAATATAACAACTTCAGGAAGCATTGAATTTATTAGACTTTATAAAAAGGGGTATTTCAATGAAACCACCCATGAGATTTTATGGAACCTAAAATATTTAAGGTATTTGTTATGTTTCATTATGAAAGTTTTGTGTTTTCTCTGTGTTTCTGTGAATTCATAAAGAAATACAGTGTTTTGAACAAAAATTGTTCACCTGTTTTTAGTAATTGTGTTCATTTGGGTAATGTCAGACCTACTACATGGTACAAGGTCTGCATGGAGTACTATACTCAATATGTTATACAATTATGGATTGAATTCTGTTTATTGAGGTAGCAATAGAGTCATAGAATCATAGAATGACTTGGGTTGGAGGGACCTTGAAGATGATCTAGTTCCACCCTCTGCCATGGGCGGGGGTGCCACCCGCCAGCTCAGGTAGCCCAAGGCCCATCCATGCTGGGCATGAACATCTCCAGGGATGGGGCATCCACAGCTTCTCTGGGCAGCTGTGCCAGTGCCTCACCCCCCCTCTCTGGGTAAAGAATTCACAGAAGCACAGAATGGCCCGGGTTGGAAGGGACCTCAAGGATCATGAAGCTCCAACCCCCCCGCCACAGGCAGGGCCACCAACCTCCACATTTAATACTAGACCAGGTTGCTCAGGGCCCCATCCAACCTGGCCTTGAACACCTAAAGGGACAGGGCATCCACAACCTCTCCAGGCAGCCTGTTCCAGCACCTCATCACTCTCAAAGTAAAGAACTTCCCCCTGACATCCAACCTAAATCTTCCCTCCTTCAACTTAAAACCGTTTCCCCTTGTCCTGCTGTTATCTACCCTTTCAAAGAGTTGACTCCCCTCCTGTTTATAGGCTCCCTTTAGGTACTAAAAGGCTGCAATAAGGTCACCCTGCAGCCTTCTTTTCTCCAGGCTGAACAAACCCAGCTCCCTCAGCCTGTGTTCGTAGGGGAGGTGCTCCAGACCCCTGATCATCTTTGTGGCCCTCCTCTGGATTCTCTCCAACAGCTCCCTGTCTTTCTTGTACTGGGGGCCCAGACCTGGATGCAGTATTCCAGATGGGGCCTCACGAGGGCAGAGTAGAGAGGGACAATCACCTCCCTGTCCCTGCTGGCCACCCCTCTTCTGATGGAGCCCAGGATACCATTTGCTTTCCGAGCTACAAGAGCACACTGCTGGCTCTTGTTTAGTTTTTCCTCCACCAGGACCCCCAAGTCCTTCTCTGTAGGGCTACTCTCAAGGACTGCTCCTTCCAGTCTGTATATATGCCTGGGATTCCTCCGGCCCAAGTGCAAAACCTTGCACTTTGCTGTGTTGAACTTCATTAGATTCACCCGGGCCCACCTTTCAGGTCTGTTGAGGTCCCTCTGAATGGCATCCCTTCCTTCCACAGTTTGCTCCCAACATCTAACCTACATCTCCCTTCTAGTCCTTAACTAAAGGCAGAATAGGAAACAATGAGAATCTCACAGGCTATGGAAAGCAGGTGGGCCTGAGAGACACTTTGCACAAAGCCCAATCTGTAAAGACCAATCTAGACTCAACAAACATTTGCTGCAGAATGAAGTTTGTTGCTATGAAGTAATTTTCTTATCAGACAAATATGAGAGAGTATTGGTTCCAAGTGGGGCTTGGGGAAGTCTGGGGATTACAAAAACTGAAAACTTATGTGCATAATTTTGCCATTTACAGAGTTGTGCTGTGGAATTACAGCACAGATGCATTGAAGTATAGGCATGTAGTAGGCATGTGGAGACCAAGAACAAGGAACTTAATGTATAGGCTCTTGGGGACAAATCCATTGTGAGAAATCTGTTGTGAGTTACTGCTGTGTGAATTTTGCTTTTGGCTTCAGTGACAGAAATATCCTAAGCCCATTATCACATCTTCTTGCACTCAGTGATCATTAATTGAGCAACATAGGATAGGAGTTGGGATTGCTCATTTGAATACTATTTCTTTGTGATAATCGGAAGCAGACCTTTCCCTTTTACTTACTAATGGCAAAAACATATCTACAAAAGGATCTTTAGTTTAAATGTAAATGTAATCAAAAAGAAAAAAAGGCCACTGATGAATAGCAAAAAGGTGAGAGAATGAAATATACAATAGTGATCCGCCACCATCACATGGTCATAAATTCTTCATACTTTAATATGAATAGTAACTCCACCTATAATAGTCTAATGATTAGTTGTAATGTATCTCCATCTTTTGTGTGCAGTTCATGTTTATTGAAACTTCATGTCAGGGATATGTCTTATCCAATATTTATCTTATGTTTGTGTATGTGGGATAATCATAATTCCTAACTATTATTTTATTATTATATAGAATTTAGGACTCTGCACTCTGCTTAATTGTGATTCGTGGCGTGCTGAAATTTAGTCTTGCTGAATAACCTCTCCATGATGAATTGCGCAGTGCTGTTTCTGGATAGAAGAACAGAAGAATTTGGAGTCAATTGGATTTTTACAGTAAACTTGAGGAAAGCTCAGCTTCTAGTAGAAAAGTAACTACGACGGGATTATTTCAATGTGGCTAACAGTACATTTAAGACAAATTAGTTATTTTTAGTCCATCATTAGTTATTTTAGTCTATCATAAAGAATTCTACATGACAGCTGGCTGATGAGGCATAAATTGGCATTCTTTGGTGTAACTGAGACGGCCCTTCCCTTCTTCCAGTCTTTGCAGTCCCTCTGCTCATCTGACAGCTCAACAAAGGTGACCGGTGTCTTTGGTTTTGAAAAGAGTTCAGGTGATCTAAGCCCAACAGCTGTGTGTTTTCTCCCACGAACATCTGGCACTCATCGTGGTATGTATTGTTGGATGTTTTGTTTTACATGTGCCAATACTGCCTTAAAGCTACTAGAAGGCCAAAGTTTATTTTGGCTGAGTAGTCAACTATTTAGTATACACAACAATTTTAAATTGCTCATTTGCCTCCGAGATCCTACAGCTGTTTTGATAAGTTGTAAAACAAAGGAAAAAAAAACCTAGACAAGACTGCAACTATAAGATGGATTCTCTGGTGCATCTGCACTGGGCTTGCAGCTTGGGTGGCTGCAGGTCAGCTATAGAAAAGAAAAGGGATCATTTCGCACTGGTATTCATCATTACTAGTAACTTAGGACAAATATTAATATTAGTGAAATCAAAGATCCTTGAGTCCTAAATGGGCTATAGTTACTTGTAATAAACTACTTAAAACATGATGAATAGCTTTAAGACTGTAGCCTCTTCAGCAATTAAATGTCTATTAAATACATTTTTGGATCTTTTTGATCACCAGCATGGATTTTTTAAAATTCAGTATATTAAGATGTATCCACTACAAGAGTGAGGGTCAACTTTACCACTGGTTAAAACATGGATGTTTCTCCTGAGCAGTGCATATATAATAGAAAGATGACTTGGAGGTATCCTTTTATTATAATAGTTTCTAATCAATTTTTGACTATAATAACTTCTCTAGTGGGGATACCAAAAGAAAAATCATGAAAATTGTGAAAATAAATAAGAATCTTCACAGAGATTTAATTCAGTCTAAATATGATTCCCAAGAGGAAAAAAGATCAAATCACAGAAGTTCTGCTGGTGGGTCACCAAGGAGAAATGATTCCAGTCTGTTCTGCAGAAGTCCACATTTAATGTCTTGGTAAGAATGTATTCAGTAGCTTGTAATGGAAACTTCAGGTGGTATGTCCTCTTGTTTGCTTTCTCACATTCATCACAAATCACAGAGCTGCTTGATTCTGTGTGAGACACAAAATGGGAACAGTCCCCTGCTCATTGAACTTAATGCTCAAAGATGGAAAGAGAATATGCTTTGGGAAACCCACTGAAGGATTAGTTTTCAAGTTGTATTTTTAGACAGAAGAAGATGGAATTAATTCAGAAGTGAGGATGGCATCATATTCATCATAAACTCCAGTTGTTTTTCTCTGCTACAAAATGTGCCAAGCTGTCCATTGGACCAAACATTTCAGAGTAAAAGGCCCTACAGGACATGCTGTCTTTGTGTACAGTAAAGGACAAAAAAGGTAATTTAGTGTAGTACACAAGCCTGCTAGCAGTTAGGTGTAGCAGGGAGAAATTAAAGTGTTTTTTATGGGAATCCTGTCCTTTCTGAATGGATATTCCATTAAGTTTATGGCAATGTGGAAAAAGACACAGTCAGAAATAAACATGCGATGGGACAGCCTGGAGATGCTGCTTTCTGGGGGAAGGCACATGACAATTGCTAAGTGGTGCCTCGAAGGTAAAGACATTCTTTGCTTTGCTTGGAAATGCTTCCCATAAGGGTGTTAGGAGAAAACAGTAGTGGGTGTTTGTGTAATAAGGGTTGGAAGGGAGAGGCATGGGAAAGTTGGGTGTGTTTTAAGTGTTTTTACATTGTACTTATACTTTCAAAGCTGTTATCCTGCCTCTTGGGTAAATAATATTTAGAAAATATTTATAACATATACACTCAACTTGATGTTTAGGTCTTACAGAGCCTAGAAAAAAAAAGGAAGTAGCAGTAGTGTTAACATAGTTCAACCCTTGTATACTGAAATTGTAAACTCATGGAGGAAGAATTGTACAGGGATATGTTTGCGTAGCGCCTGATGCAGTGAGTGCCTGGCTTCTGTGTCCTATTATACTTCACATAGCAGACGAGAAACATAACTACATTAAACCACTGCATTTTTAAATTAAAGTTCAGACACTAGTGATCAAACTAGTGGTAAAATGGGCTTTTCAGTCTGTATTTTCACATGTATAATTTGAAATTAAATCCTCAAATAGGCCAGGAGAAGCATAACTGCAGGGAGAGCAGATGTTTGGAGATGAGAGGCCAGAAAATTAGTGGGAGGAAGAATGGGCTCTGGGGTTTCCTTTGTTTCACCCATATATTTCTGTAACTCATACAGCTGCAAAATTACCTTAGTTTGGCCATCCACTGCCTCCCTCTTCTCCCCTCCACATGTGGCCTCTTCATATCATAGAATTATAGGATGGCTTAGGTTGGAAGAGACCTTAAAGATCATTCCTGCTCGTACCCACTGCAGCTGCAGTGTTGGTAGTGTGCCTTAGTCATTTCAAGTGCTTTTACATGCTGTTCTTAACACATACCTCAAATATTCTCTTGGAAGACAGAGGACAGTATCTTTCCTTACCCAGTAAAATGTACATATATTTTTCTAATGATGGTGTGAGCTGATAAAATCTTGGTGAGACAGCACAATCAAACCATTTATATGAAATTTGTTCACAAGCTTTTCCTGTTCTCCCACGTATATGGCTGGGACAGGAGTACTTGCATTTTTGATGCAGTGACAGCTTCCATGCTGGTCTTCTTGGCCCTGTTAAAATCCAGCCTCTTCCCCTCTGGAATGCAGAGAATATCCTCCTTCTGTTGTTCTGCCCACCCTGCATGAATATGAACCCCACTGGCTCTACCCACAGGAGGAGAGCAAGCAGGTGAAGCCCAGTTGCATGTGCATGAGGGGAATGTTGCTTAAGGCAGCCCAAGTATTGTGGGGGGCTTAAGATAAAAGTTGTTTTTGTGTTAGGAGTGCAGCTGTGGAATATCTGACCTAAGGCTCAGTAGCTACCAGGGACTTTTACCTTCATCATTCGATGGTATAAAGTTTCAAGAGTGCTGATTCTGCCCTGCTAATGTCTTAGGTGCAGTGGATGCTGCCTTGAGCTCTTCAGACTCCTTTGCTGGAGGGCATGAACTCAAGAATTTCTCTCTTCATTTTATTGGATAAGACTGATTGACACACTGGCTTTATCAGAGCGTTGGGACTGCATTAGTTTTGTTTTGTTTTTGTTATTATTACTATTTTTTTTTTTTTTGGAGGAGCAGAGGAAGATATTCCCTGCCTCAGAGGGAAGGCATGGCCTAAAGAGCAACATTCTGCCAGATCAGGTCAAACTGCAGAAATGATAATTATGGTATTTTGTCTGCAGTGTTATTTTGTTGTTTTGTAACCATCCTGAAGAGGTTATATTAGCTGGTAAGCCTGTATATTAAAAAATGCCTATACTCACTAAGGGTCCAATGACATTTTAATTCAGTTGGCTGCACAAGCTCTCTCAACTCTATACCAACTTTTACATATAGTATCTATTTTTCCCTATATTTATTTTTCCCTATCCCTTTCTCACTGCATAATGTGTCATATGGCAACTCTGGTGCTAGTTGTTTAATTTCCTTGGTAAAAAAAATATTTTTCAATATGTTTGCTTGCTTGCATCAAGTTGCTTATATTCATTACTTGTTAAAAGTATGTCAGGACTTGTTGCTTGTGTTGTCTACAGTTTAGCCAAAGGGCTGGCTGGGAATAACTGAAGGCAGGAGAAATTGTTTTGCTTTCAACTGTTTTTTTTTTTTTTTTTTTAAATCTGAACATTGTTTTACCTTGCATTATGGGATACCTGCTTTCTTTGGTTGCACAGTCAGGAAATTGTAGAGCATGGAAACTCTTGGAAAGATGATTAGAAAATCAAGGGGTGTTCGATCACGACAACAAAGGGGACAATATTTAAATTTATGAATACATGGACTCAGTTCTCTCAAAATAATTCCCATTTCTGGATGTTTGTAATTTCTCTGTTTTGTAAACCAAGTTAGTTGGTCAAGATTATAATTCTGTGTCCCTGTCACTGATCCTGAACTTGTGTCAACCTGTCAATAGAGCTGACAATAACCAGTATCAAAATGTAAGAAGGTTCATTAATCTTTTCATCTCATAACCCTGGATTTTACTTCACGCTGTATTTTAACTGACTTGTAATATACCAGCACCCCTCTCTGTATGGACCCTGATACTATAATCCACTAATGGTATTTAGGGGCAATGGTGTTCTGATTAGCTTCCTATGGTGATTAATCCTTTTCTTTTTTCCCCCAGATGGCAGTTGTTTATATCATTGGTAGCACTCTTAGTTCTGACCAGCCTTCTCTTATCAGCCAAGTCCTTTTTCAACACCTGGACATGGCAATGGATTTCATGCATCAATGCCTAAGAGCTATTTTAGAGCCATTAGCCACACCAGTGATTACAAATGTAAATGCTGCACTCTTGAAGCACCATCCTGCTTCCCAGTCCCCATATTCTTCTTCCTTCCCCTCCCTCTCCTTATTCCCTAAATAATTTTAGAGAAATGCCGAGAGTCAGGCTTGCCTGGGACTTTTGGCAGCCTGTCCCACCTTTCTATGATCCTTACATTGCCTTCCAGTAGGAAGATTAAAAACAAACAAAAAAGGAAAAAGGAAAGGATCTTAATTTTTTTGTTTTGGCTCGATTTAAACATCTGCCTGTTGTCATCGTCTCAATCCGGAAATTTGACAATGCTGTGCTCTGAGTTGGCCAGTAGGTGTCAAAATAACCTGTCATTTGAACAACGGTAATGTGTTACCGATGGGAAGCTGATAGTCTTTTGTCTTGGTGATGTTTTACGAGGAGCTGAAGTCAGTGAGTATCCTTGCATCCTTACCCAAGAACAGAGGTGATGTTGAGGCAACTTGTGGAGAGTTTGGTGCTGATGTAATGAATAGTTTTGCAGACTCTTTCAAATTTGGCTCAGTAGACACTGAACATTTTCCCAGGATAGGAATGCTGTGGAAAGCCATATGCTTCTCTGCTTTACTTTCTCCTCCACTTAGCAAGGTGGATATACACTTTCTAATCTATGTGTTGTGCTCCCATAAATTTAGATGAGCACTCCTCTTTACTGGTGTTGTTGATTTTGCTTTCAGTCCTTTTGTTCCATCATGTTGACCTTAACTTGGTTTTCCTGAGCTTCTTGTGCCTGTGGGGGGACAATAGGAGATGGACTTTGCCTTCAGGGAGCAAGGTGTCTCCTGGTGACCCTGAGAAATGAAATAGTTTAATTGGATTCTGTCTGTCATTGAAAAGTTATGGAGCCCATCTACATTCTTGGTGCATTTGGTTTAGGAACTACACTCATTTGAGCCCTTTGGTTTAGAAAATAGGAAAATAATTGATGGTTTTCATACTGTCTTCAAAATCAGCAGCTGACCTAACATTCAGGTATTTGTTTATTCATTTCAGCATGAGGTGTTCCTGCTTAGTAGTGCATAGGGATATATTTTGCAGTCTCAATTTAACAGTATGAAGGTAGGCACAGGCCTGCCGTCCTTAAACTTCATATGCTCGTGCAATTCTGCCTTAGTATTGTGAGGGGGAATGCTTATCGGCATCTATAACTGTAGATCTCCAAAACCAGTTTTTGTGTTTCTGTTTACTGAACGGAGTGAAATACACAAGCAATGAACGCAGGCTTAATCTGTCTCTTTTGGGGATGGATTTCTATTAGATTTCCTAGATTCCTCAATAAGTCTGTATAAGGATGACCAGACCTTTGTAAGGATTGCTATTAACTCCACTTTATTTCAAGTTTGGTCACCTACATGTGACAAAAGAGGCATTGAAGCCTTTTGGCTTCAATGAGGATTCCAGGCAGAGGTCTGGCTGGAAGATTACTCTCCTGGAAATCAGCCTCTCTTCTCTGCTTATAACAGTGATGGACAAAATTAGCTACAGTGGGAGAAGTAGTGATTTAGCAGAGGTTTCACTGAGAAAAAAACCTGCTTTTATTTGGAGTTTTCACTGAAAGACATAACAAAACTGAGAACAACGGTGACATAAAAAACAGATGATGGATATAAATTGGTCATAAATGCAGCTGGGCTGGAAATGAGAATATTCCCACCCTCCAGAGCTGTAAATTTCTGAAACAGTCTTCTAACGTAATGAATGAAAGAAACAAAACCCATGAAAAACAAACAAACAAACAATCCACATATTTTTTGCGATGATTTACATAAAAGCAATTACCTGAACTGATACTTGTGAAAGCCAGAGCTGATGACCTTGAGGAGTCCTTCCAGGCCTGCTTCTATTGAAAACAACGCGCAAAACTTTGTGCTTCCTTTTTTGTCACAGGAAAAATCAGTAGAAAATATTAGAGTACAAAGGAAAAAAACAACCCTAAAACAGACCAAATAGTGACTCTGATAGGTGTGCAAAAGTGCAAAGGCCAAAGTGAGTCCCTTTAATGAACACAGTGATCAGTCTGGATTTGGTCTGAACCAGAGAACTCCAACTGATGAGATCTTGGTCACATGTCTGGGAGGTCTGCTGGTACCTTGGCTTGGAGAGCAAAATGTAATTACTTCAGTGAGATTTAAAATTGAAATACAATGCTTTGCTATGGTGTAGAGTCCTGCCCTTTCAGCTTTTACTTTTTCTCAGATGAGTTTCTGATCCTTAATGCCACACTACAGCAACAATAAAAAAAAAATAAATCTTTTTAATACCTTAAAGTAGCTGCCAGTAATAACACTGGTTTATAATGAAGCCAACAAATACTGAAATTTGAACAATTTGTGAAGTCAGTAGAAAATGTGTAACCACATACTCAGGCAAATAGGCTTTTCTTATATAATAATCACCCTACTCTTATAAGAAGCAGATGCAATTTCAAAGCAGTAGAAAATATGCGGGCTGCATATTGGAACACACTTATTTAAGAAATCATCTCTCCAGAAGTGCACGGCTTCATGTTTACTGTCTCTGTCTCCTCCTTTTTCTCAGCAAGGTTGTTCTGCATTCCCCCCACCACCCATCGAAGGTGCACACCACCCACCTCGCTCATGCTCCATTAAGCTCTTGTGCTAAACAAAAAAGTTCTACTGAGCTTTCATTTATCAACCTTCCCCCTGAAGTGCTTTACGCATTTCATCAGGGATTTGCAAAGCTATTCACGGCTTCGGAAGCACAGTGCTGGAGGAGCGTGATCGATGGGGGAGGAATTTGGTAACTGCCCGATGCTGCTGAGTGGCCCCAGAGAGTGGTTTGGGACAGGAAGTGAAGGAGCAGGAGATAATGCACGGAGGGGGTTGATAGGGTCCTTGTTTAATATTGGGTGGGATTTTTGAGTGCTCAGTCATTAGAGACTCGCTTTTAAATCTTGTTCAAATGGTGTTTGTGTTTGAGAAAGCCATAATTTAACACGCGTCTGGGTGTTGGTCTGGGCCTGTCCTGAGGAGGTATTTTAGAGAGATGAAGTGCAAAAATATTTCATCTCTTCAAAATATTTCCTGCACTTATATACCGTGATTTTACGGATACGATGTTCAACTGATGGATGGTGACAAATTCACAAGTAAAACTCTGCAGACCATGCATAGCACTGCTTCAAGGTAGAATGGTGCCCTGTAAGCACAAACTTTTAAAATCTTTATTCCCTTGACTTGCCTCAGTGCTCCTACCAACTACTGTCACAGCTTAATGCTGCTTATCCTATTAATTAAAATAGAAATGCCTTCCTAGGCAGTGTTTTCTCCTCTCCTTCTGGGCCATGACTGGTGTAATGTGGTGTGATCTTTTCGTGCTGCAGTGAGAGGGTTTGTTCTTGCAAAGAGCTTCAGAGGGTGTCTGTCTGAGCCCCTCTGTTCCACCTGGAAAAGTGCCGCGTCTCCTCAGCTGGGTATTCTCATTGCTTAGCACATTCCCCGCAGCCCCTGACAAGAACGTTACTGTGGGAACAGGGGAATGTCCAAAGCACACTATGTTCTGGCAAATCCCAGCTGGCAGGCAGCCCTCTGGGGTCACTGCTAGCCAGATGTGACGTGGGCTGCTCTAAATCAGACCACTGGCAAGCTCGAAGGACCAAGAAATTTTTTGCTGCAGCCACTTACCCCCAGCAGATACTAGGGCAGCTGAGGTTAGAGGCTAACATAGTGCTTCTTAGCAATTTTGAGGTGGAACATCGATCACTGGTTTCCATGAGGAATTAAATGGTACATTGAGTTTATTTATTGACATGAGAGGCTATACAAAAACATTTTCTCCTGTACATGAGAGAGAGAATTATGATGCTTAAAGCATTCATTCCATCCAGAATTCCTATCATAAAAACAAGGGACTGACAGCAATGTTGTTTACAATTTTAGTTAACGCAGAATTAAATGGGACTGTTCTTGTGGCCGGCCAAAAATAATGCTGATGGCGCTAAAATTAGGAGTTAAATTATTTCTGGAAGCACCTGAATACCATAGCCAGGACTGGGGTCCTGTTGTGCTTGGCTATTTATAAGCATGGAATAGAAAATTCTTTCTGAGAAGTTACTGGCAAAAAAATGCATGGCATGGCATAGCATAGACAAACAAAAAGTGAAATAACTAAGTAAAAGTGACCGTATGAATGAATTATGTGATTATCACAGCCCTATGTTAATGCTACTTTTCACAATCATAGGTGAAATTATACTTACTATGAAAAATTCATTTTTTTAAAAAATATACTTTATGTAAAAAATTCCTACTGGAATGAAGACAGCAGCATTTTATTAAAGTTGTGTTATTAAAATTTTTGTGAATTCTTATGCAGATAATATTTGCCTTAAATTGTTATTGCCATCTATAATTTCATTAAAACAGCTATGTTTTTTAATAAGTATTTTAACTTTCTCTGACATGTTTAGTTTAGTTGTGATGTAATCACAACCCTACTGAAGTGGTGAAGAATAAATAATAGATAACAATGATGAATGAAGTCAAGTATCTCAGAAAATAATTGTCTGACCCACCTTCTGCTGAAATTAATGAACAGATTCCTACTGACTTTGGTGAAAATAAATAGAGAACAGATCTGTCAATACAAGTTGCAGACTTTAAGAAAAGTTAATTTGGAGAGTTAAACCATGTAGACCCTCACCCCTGGGGCAGTAGTAATACTGTAATTTTTAGACATGAAACGGGGTTATTAATAGAAATCCATTTTATTTTTCTGACAGTGAGTAGGTTGTCCTTTTGCATTATTGATTATGGGTAACTTTGGAAGATCTGGGTGGTCTTGTGAAGGTCAGAATAAATTATGGTAGAGAGGTAGTATGGCTGCGTGTGAAGTTGAGGTAGCATACCATATAGCAGGTGCTATATGACGATGAAATACATACTGCTTTTTAAAATCACCTAAAAATAATGTAACATTTCTCAGTCAATAACTTTATATGATAAGTGAACAGGAGCAAAACAAACAAACAAACAAACAAAAAACCCACCAAACAATGGTTCTGTGTCTTTCAGTACATCCAACAGTGCTACTTATTTACAGAATGTGGGACTATAGTAGCAGCTGCAGAATCAAAATTCCTCTGACATGGGGCACATGATGAATTTGCCTCTTTCATGCATAAATGTTAACATCATTCTGCTCAAGAACTTCTGGGTTGCTAATTGAACTGCAGTTGTGTTCTGTTTCCTGAAGGAGCTGTAATGTAACAGTGAATTGTTCTTTTTCTGTCAAGCCTCTCGGAAACTTATTCATTTCTATTTGAGAGAGAGAGTATTTTCCTGCTTCCATCTATTGGGTCTAGATAATACTTGAAGGTCAGTTTGCTGAAAAGCAGAATTTCAATATACATGACTTATTCAAATTTTCATGCTGAAGCCTGCACCAACTCCAGGAGAGGAGTGGTTTGAGGTAAGAGTTGACCAAAAGCTCTTTAACAAATGGCAGAAAATTAAGGGAAACTACAACAACATGAAGTAATGGACACTTGATGAAAGATCTTATTGATTAATAAAAAAAAAACCCAGACAGTATTTTGATGACGTAAGAAGAAAGCAAGAGGAAGACTTTAGACGTAAACTGAATGTAGAACTTGGCCACAGTGAATGCTACTCCTAAAAACAATTGGAGAATGTGGAAGCTTGATGGAGATGATAGATTATGGGCTGCTTGCAGTTCTTTACACAGTAGAAGACCATCCAATACTTGTTTTTTTCCTGTGAGCAGCTCTGTAATTAAGTTGCAGACTGGAGAGGTAGTGGAGATAGAAATGACAGCCAGTTTACATAGATGCGGAAGCTTATGGAGAAAAGGCAGAGGGAGAGCATGAAATATTTGGATCCTTTGTTGGAACTGGGCAAGAAAAGGAAAGAGATTATTGTCTGACACATTGAATGTATAGCCAAAATACAAAAAGAAAAGGAAGATTAGATATGAAGAGAAGCATAGCAAAGTTTGTAAAAGCAGGTGAAAATAGAAAGACCATGAAGGTAGAGCAAGGCCACTTGGACAGGAGTTAGGAACACTAGGTAGGAGATGTGCTTCACTGTACCTGGAAGGATATAACTTAAAGGGAGAAGCCATACTGAACTGAATGAAGGATGAGGTCAGTGGGGAAGAATTCAGTATAGGTTTTCATGGCAACTGTACAAAAGGCAGGAGAAAAGGATGGAAGCCAGAGGTTTTTTGTCTTTCTTTTTCACACAGTGCAGAAGAGTAAGACAAGTTTCTGTCAAAAGCATGAGGAAAGTAATGAGAGTGAGAACTTAAGGAAAGGCAGTGGGAAAAACAGAACAGCAGGGAGGATGGACTGGGTCACTGTCTGGTGGTGGGAATTGGAGGGATCCTGACAAGCCACACAGTTGCTGTGACAGAATGAAGGAGGAATAAAATTAATATTAATAGCCTTCCCTTCAAGCGTGCTTGTTTCCCTAATGGCTTTACTTTATGACACTGCTGATAGCCTTCTGACTCCCCGCAATGTCACAGCCAAAAATATGTGCAGGCCATAGGCTGTTCTCCTGTTATGCATACAATGCAGACTGTGTTCCAGTGTGGTGTCCAAGACTAATGTTAAAGGAAGGCTCTGCTTTTTATTTTCAAGGACTCAGGCTTTCAAAGCTTTAGACTGAGTGCCAAAAACAATTCATCAGGACCGCTTTACAACTCAGCAATACAAAACCTGTTAGGACACAGATCACCCGCAAGACGGAGTTTGGGGAGGAAATATGTAAAGCACTGGTTGACCTCAGCATGATTAATGGTTTTTAACACATTGAGCTCTGTTGCTTATGATGTGAATTTTTACACTGGCTCACCCATGATTGTTTATTTTTATTTTCTGAAGGAGGGAGAACCTCCATTAATTTGTGAAACTTCCATTCGTATAGAAGTTAAGTTAATGACAGTCCATGTATAACAGCAAAATATTTATATTGAGACACAAATGTTCCAGCAGATTCTACTATTCCTCAGCAGTTTGTTCCCCTAACAAGCAGCCTCTAACAATTATAACTCTTGCAAAGTTTGTGTCAATCATGTCTCTCCTGAAAGGATCATGTACTGGATGAAGGCAGTGAACAAGATCTCTTCTATAACTGGGAAGCCACTCAGTCCTCTCTCCTTGGGTTAAGCCACTTGAAAGGATGAACTCATTTTGATCTGGCCTAGCTCAGACCAAGCAATGGTCATTAGGCCATTATGACTTTCTAAAGCCAAAGGCCTAACGAAGTGAAAGAACGTGAAATAAGAGTTGGATTTTGTGCTCTAAAGTACCTGTATGTTTCTAGGTCCTTGTAGT
Organism: Pavo muticus; assembly: GCA_016647715.1. Taxonomy (NCBI): domain Eukaryota; kingdom Metazoa; phylum Chordata; class Aves; order Galliformes; family Phasianidae; genus Pavo; species Pavo muticus. Next base: position 1,802,479 of record JACDJE010000133.1, read on the forward strand.
GATGGGCATAATGGATTTGTTTGTTTTGACTGAATTCACCTTCCCTGCTGAGCCTGCTTACACTCAGCTGCCCGATCCTGTCACCTCCTCTGTTCACAAGGCCTGCAAGAGATCCCCAAATATAGAGAGACCTCACATCTTGCTTAATTATACTCTTCTGTATGCTCATCATCACTGGGTGATATCTACACATGGGTCATCATTTCTGATCCTATTTGAGCTATTTGTGCTGTGCACATAAAGCCTGGGCACACTGGATGGTGGTGGAGTGACACTAATTATGCCTTCTAAGCTGACTTGTCATCTATTTGACAAGACCTCTGAACATTCAAAGTCAAAGGAGTCCCTCTACCTTGTCTTGTCCTCGAAGCATGGAGGCCAAAGAGATTACAGTTTGTTCTGGGTTTAGCTGTAGAATGGGTATGTTCTTGTTGGCAAGTCTGGGAAGGGAGATTAAGAGAAGGGGAGTTGTTATCCATGAGTCATATATACAGTCACTTGGAGGCCTGGGTCTCTTCCATGAATTTCTGCACTATGGTAAGAAATTTGGGCTTGATCCTTCTTCAAGTCACTTGAAAACCACCAGCAGACAAAAAACTACTGCGTGAGAAATGCTTTTATGCAAGCTGACAAGGAGGAAGGCAGCACCTGTTTCATGCGCTTGTACCTTTAACCTAGAGTTACAGCTTTCCTCTGGTTGACCCCTTACATAGGCAAAAAATCCAGACCTGTTTCCATAAGCTCATACTATTCATTTATCTCCCAACAAGCCAGTCTCCAAATTTCAATCTCCTTCCTCTGACTGATGTTACTGGTTAATCCTGAGCTAAGATTAGAAGAGTGAACATATTACACAAGGTTAATACCAGTTAGTTCGAGTCTTTTAGTAGTTGGTATCTTTGCCACTTCAAATAATGAAGGTGACTCCCCTTCAATTTTTTTTCATTTTTTTCACGTGTTAGACCCCATCTCTTTACTTCTTCATATATATAACACTTTTCACTAAGGCTTAATTGCAAATTCAAAAGTTACAAGTTTAAGCTCCTTAGAAACAAAGACTTTTTTAGAAATATTACCTAAGATTTTGGTGGGTTATTTCTTGCTCTTTTTGTTAGGGAAATCATGCAGTTGGAATTTTAGAGAAAAGCAGTTATGCACAGGAGTATCCATTTACTTTTTTGAAGTGGTAATTAAGAGACATGCCATTATGATATACTGATGAAAAATATTAATGTAGAAAAAATTATTTATACTTTTTCAAGTAGTTAATACTACTGTCATCATTGTAATCTTTCATACTTGTTTCTACATCATAACCACGTGATCTGTATCTTAAATATCAGGCATAATCTTGGAGGAAACGATACTATGTGGAATTATTTATATGCTCTTAGTTGGCCAAAGCTAAAGAATAATACTGTCACATCAGACCTACAGCAAATTGTTTTCCCTAGCGGCAAGATGGAGCACGCTAGAGCCCCCGAAGTCCTGAGTTTAAGTATGTCTTCTTCCTTTTATTCTGAAGGGTCCTATGAACTGCATGGTCAAATGTAACCATCAGGTTAACGTCTAAAGAAAACATGAAGCCTACCCACGGACCCAAGGGAAACTGGTGACAAAGTGAGTATCTCCAAGCAAAGAAGATAATGAAGGTTCTGAAATAAAAATCACATTTCAGATGAGATAATCACCTCGCATTATCAAAGTGCAATGGGATGGCTTAGGGGAGGGTAGGCAAGAGGAAGAGATCATAGAGCAGGGGTGATGTCAGGCTCGTGCCACGACAGATAGCAGTTTGTTAAGCCAAGTCACTGCTCTGTTGAGCTCTGACATCAATCAGCTACCTAGGTTCTGGAAATGACGTTTGCAGCTGGCTAGATATATTTTGATTATGCATTTATTATTAAAGAACAATGTAATGGAAAGAAGATGAGTTTATCTAAAGAATAGAGCTACCTTGAGTACTGTATTTTTTTTAATTCTTTCCCCTCTGTTTAACCATTTTCCAAATGAAAGATTTTGTGTGTGTAATTTGTTTCCAATGCAAAGTAGGATTGTTCTGTAACTTTATTTGAGCTGTGAGAGAAAAAGTTGACATATATAGCAGATCAAACAGCAAGTGTTTTAGCATGAACCATTCAGTTAGCCAGAACACTAATATTTATTAACATTTTTGATGCCTTGACTTTTCATCCTATTTTGAGCTAGCTAGCTATTTTGCTGTCGATGTGGACTGCTTTTAGAAGATCAGTGGCTGTTTAGAGGCGTTTTGTTTTGTTTGTACCGAGAACTAACTTTGTACATGCTTCCTTCAGAAAATTAAAACTTTTTCCTTTGATTTACCTGCTGTGAAATTGGATAGATGTACAACAGATATTACTGGCAAATGATCATTTTGAATTCTAGAATAACCTTTATTTTTTGTACCATACATCAGAGTAACTAAGATCACAGTTTGCTTTCTGATGTTCATTTGTAAATTGAGAGTGGATACAGCAGCATAATAAAGATAACATATATTTGATTCAATATAATGATGTGGTGACAGACCTGATAAAAATCCTGTCTACTTCTGATTCAAACATGGCACTGACACAACAGTAATAGCTTTCATCCTGCTATGGTTTTCATAGTCTGAATTCACTCACATTCAGGGTCTGAGTGCTGCTGGGCCCTTGGCAAAGACGTAGGTTGCTGGCTGATGCCAGACTCGTGTGTGTTTTTGTGAAACTTGTTTTGAACAGGAATCTGATCCTACCCCATGAAAACCTGTGTGGGTAGAATTCAGCTCTGCTGTAGCTATAATTTCTCCAAAGTACTGGCTTTCTTTCCTTGTAAGTCTCCCATTTTAATGTTTATCACTTTAACTATTAATTCAAAATGAAGCTCTGGCCCACTATGACTACTTTTAGGAAAGGGAAGGAAAAATGGAAATAAAACCTCAAATAGAAGATTCACTTCCATTATTGAATTTTATAAGGTGATATATGGCATATAAAAGCTCTGCATTGGTAGCTTGGGATCATATGCTTGCCTTTCTGTTCTCTCTCATCTGGAATGAGCTTGGACTATCTGTGTCATGGTTTGGACTGGAGATGGTTTTTCCCCTTCTGTTAACTGATGACTACAGGATGTGGTGGTGGTGATTATACTGAAAATTGCTGTAATTGTTATCAGGCAATAAACATTCAATATATTTTTCTAAGATTTAGAGCTTAGTGGAAGTTTTCCAGTATTTGAGAATAATAACTGGAAGCAAAATGGTAAGGATACAAATTGAATTTGGACTTTAAATACTGAGAAAATTGGCCTGTTTTATTCTGTTAAGAAACAGGATTACCGTAATACTCATGGCAAAGAAAGTTGTGTTCCCAGCTAAGAATGAATATGAATGTTTTTTTTCATATAAAGGCACATTGTAGGCAGTGCAGGAGTGCATACCTGTCATAAGCATAACTGCTGTACAGAAAACAGAACAAGAATGTGAATTAAATGTTCTTACAAAGGACATAATTTCCCTCCTTGGTTCTCTCATAGGCCATATATGGGCAACTTCTATAAAAAAATCCTGCAATAAAAACTCTCTATTGTATGCTCACCTTTAAAGAAACCAAAAGATAATGCTTGTATAATTTAAGTGAGAGCTCTTATTTATTACTCTGAAATTATAGTACTTTTTAAAGTACCCCATATGTGTAGATGGGAGTGAAGATTCTTAAGTTGTTAACATTTGATCTCCTGTTATAATTAATCAGATCCAGAATGTAGCTTAAATAATGTGTTTATATAGTGTTGTCTAAGAGTTTTACTTTACAGTCTTGCTTTGAAACTGTCTGTATTGAATGGGACTAAATATAGGAGCACTCTTTTTCCTTTTGATAAAACACATTTCCACCGGATATTCCTCTTACTTTATTTTAAGAATTGATGATTTTAGAAAAGGTAAAGCTAATTCAGAAATCCTGTAAGTATTTTATCGGCCTAGTGAGGCCCATAACTCACTTACTTGAAACATTGCAGGATGGGAAATTAGGTTCTTGGATTAAAAAGCTCCCTTTTAAAATAAACAGGAGGAAACATAGGGGAAAGACAGAAGAGTGTAACTTGTTTAACATTTAACAAGCCTCTCGATCCATTTTCTGGACCAGCTGCTATGCTTTTGAAGATAAAAGCAATTATGTTAGATACAGGGCTGTTTTTTGTGCACTGAGGATACCCTCAGTTGAGAGAATTTGGGTTCTTTACATAAGGAGGAATGTGAACGCTTGGCATTGCCTCTAGGGTGAAATCTGGCCTGCACTGAAATCAGCAAGACTTTGCTCACTGCCTTAAGCAGGGCCAGGAGTTTGTCTGTGAATGCTCTTGTTTTCAGTCACTGACCAGCTCTGGCAGAGCTACATTTAAGTTTTTCTTTTTTACTACTGCAAGTTGCTTAATCCTGGCTCCAGTCTGAAAGATGACTAAGAATATTTCTTTCTGGAAAGTGCATTGCTAGTGTTCTTAGCATGGACTATTAGCTACAGTGCACCAATCTGTGAAAGAGTAGGGACCCAGTAATAAAATCTGAATGTATGCTAGAGCTAGGTCCATGTGCTGCCTTGTAAATGCTGGAGGAATGGTGGGAAACTTCGGCATGGGATCCTATTGTTAAACAGAAAGCCTTTGTCCACAGTGAGATCTCTGTCCATGATGTAACGCAGCTAGCAGTAAGAACAGAGTGTGCAGAAAAGGAGACCTGAAATCTGTGGGTAGAAGAGGGATGCTTTTCTTTTTATTACCTCTGCAGAGAGAGACACACACACAGAACTAATGCAAACTCATTTACCTTTGCCTTCTGATCTGTGCCTGTCTCTAAACTAATTTAAAGGAAACAATTTACAGAAGCCAACTCAGAGACTTAGGAACTTCAGGCATGTTTTTTGAAGGCTCATGTGTTTAGGACTAACTTTACTGCAGACCAGTGGATCTTGAAGTCCTTGATGAGTAATTTATGTCTGAAAAAATGGACCTGGTCTCCAAAGTCATTTATCGACTAATAAGCAGAGACAGAGAGGTGTTTCAGTGCTCCTGTGCATTGCCTATAACTGACTCAAGGCCTCTGCATTTGGGAGAGAAATTTTCATACTCAAAGTAGGTGCCAGAAGTCACCCCAGACATTGAGTAAGGAGTATCATGTACCAATGCTTAGATTTGCAGAAGATAAAAGAGATGAGTCTTTCTATTTTCCTGCCAGGCTGCTGAGACATGGATGTTGGATATCTGTTTTGTTGTACACAGGAGAATGGTGCTACAGAAACTCTGTGAAGCCAATGTGACCTGAGCAGGTGGGTCAGGCTGTGTCCTATCCATGCAGTACTCATGACAAAGTGCTGTCTCTGTTCACTTTGGATTCCCTCTGCTCACTTTTGGGCTGCCATGTTTTAGAACTGACCTGGACTTTGTGGATTGCTTTCTGGATTCTGTCTCTGTTCTCTGTTTCTCTGAGAGAAAATTAAAAAGGCAAAAACCCAGCTAGAAATTAATCTGGCTGCCATTATAAAAATAACAAAAATATTTTAACAAATACATTAACAACAAAAGGAGAACCAAGGAGAGTCTCTATCCTTTATTAAATGTGGTAGGGAACATCACCACCAAGGCTGAGGAAATGGCTGAGGTACTCAATGCCTTCTTCACTTCTGTCTTGAATAGTCAGGTCACTTTTCCTCAGGGCATCCTCAAAATGCACCAGGGCAGGTTTAGGTTAGATATTACGAAAAAATTTTTCTCAGAAAGAGTGGTGATGCATTGGAGCAGGCTGCTCAGGGAGGTGGTGGTCAAGAAACCTGGAGATGTGGCACTGAGGGACATGATTAGTGGTCATGATGGGGATGGATTGACAGTTGGACTTGATTATATTAGAGGTCTTTTCCAGTATTAATGATTCCATGATTCTAGGATTCTGTGAAAAATTGGAGGTGAATTAAAACTGAGTTCCATAAAGCCTTCCCCTGTGAGTATCTTCAGGGACAGGGGAAGCTGTCTTCCAACATAACTCAAACACTATTTGTCATCCCAATGGTTATATTCCAATTTCAAGTTACCCTCCTAATACTCTGTTGCAAAGTTGTCTGTTGGTTTGTCATTAATCTTTCCCATTGTCCAGTGGTCACTGTATGTTCTGTGATTTTTGTGGAGTTAAAATTGTGATTGTTTGTGCTCTCATTTTGTTAGCTTGCATAGTTACTAGAGAACATAAGCAAATGGATGGTGATATCAGTATTTCTGATAATATGGGAGAGTCATTTAAATTACAGTGAGTACCAATGGAGGTGAAATACACAATTTGTCCCTACAGGCTTTCTCTCAATATTGGCAATATATTTGAGGTTAAAAACATTCAAAAAATGTTAGGTGCTGTTGTGGTTTGGTGATTTTTCTTTTGTGATCAGTATTCCACATCAGAACATCATGTGAACCAGTAGGAGTTAAAGAGTTAATGTTCTGGTTCCGTTTACTGCCCCTTATGGGCATGTGGAGTATCCTGACGGGAGGAGAGGTGCGGCTTCCCTGGGGAGGACTTGGCGC
>JACDJE010000163.1:0-53763 GCA_016647715.1 Pavo muticus
TCAGGATACTCCACATGCCCATAAGGGGCAGTAAACGGAACCAGAACATTAACTCTTTAACTCCTACTGGTTCACATGATGTTCTGATGTGGAATACTGATCACAAAAGAAAAATCACCAAACCACAACATACATACATGAATATCCCAATGTACTTTTTGTTGTGAGATGATCATGAGGATAAAGATGTTTGCTTGTTCTTTGGTTTTTGTTTTTTTTCTTTTTAATTCTGTGTCGACAAGACCAGGTCATAACGACACACTGTACATCTGCCTTGTCGGCATCCTATCAGTATTGTGCTCTACTTTGTGACATGTTGCCAACACTGCTGTTGTCAACAGTCTTGTATATGCCAGATGTGGTCCATATATACAGCTGTTAGTAAGACTGAGTTTTGTTGTCAAGACATGAGAGTTTCCTTAAACGGACAGATCATCCATTCAGAAGAGTAGGTATTTGGAAAAAGGGGAAGAGAGAGATGTATTACGGTAAATTATGGTATACTCCCTCCAATAAATGTTTGTGTTTTACTTGGAGTGTAATTAAGTGAGAATTTGAGGCACAAAAAGGCTATTGAAGTGTAGGGAGAAGGCTAGAGGATGGTAGCAAAGTGAGCTTGTGTGGTTGAACTTAGTTTTAAGTGAGTACAGATTTGAGTGTTGCAGATTTTGGGTATTCTGAAATTTCAGTGAATTGTCCTTTCTTCTGTTACAAACACCTTGGGATTGTGTGACACAGGAATAGGAGAGCTACTGAAAAAGGGGCGTTTTTTAGGATAACGTAAATCTTGAAGGTGGATTTAAATGAAGGAAATTAAAAGGTGATGCTATAGTAAGTGAAGCTTTGAAGAGCATATAGATCAGATCCGTATGTCAGGTTGTTTTTCTGTAGTTCTTCTGCACCAACACAGATCTTTAGTTCTGTTGTGTTCCATCATCTTCCTCTGTGAAAGCAAAAGGAGTCCCCATCCTTTAGTGGATGAAGAGGCACAAAGCAGGGTATTTTGTTTAAAGATACCTGGTTTTCACACAGATGACCTTTGCAACAAGGAATAGAGATTTGCAAAATGTCAGCTGTGAGGATGAGTTCTTTGAGCAGCCTTTTTTAAGGGGGAGAAGAGGGAAAGAAATTTGATAAACTGGTCGGGCAAAGAAGAATAATATTCTCTTTGTAGTTCACTTGCATATCAGCTCAGTTCTGGGGATCGTCAAACCATTTTCAGCTTATGAGCTGTCTTCTCTGCCTTGCAGCAGAACGTCTTGCCAAGAGCCTGCTGTGAGACTGATGAGCTGTGAGGCTGCTGCGGCAGTGGTGGACACAGAGGAAGTCGAGCATTTCCTTGTCAAATTTTAGACATACTTGCTACTTTATAAACTGCTGGGATGTCCCCGTTGTGGGTTCAACTTAGTCAGTTAATTACAAGCCAGTGAGGGTTGGCTTAATGTAGGCTCCGCCAAATCAATAGATGAAGTGCATGTCAGAAGCAAGGGATCTCTTCCATGGCAGAGCATTCATTCTGAATTACAAGGTTCTCAGTTAAAGACAACTGAAATCAATAAAGTCTTTGGTTCAGAACGTGGATTTTCTGGCATACTGGTTGCTGAAACATCGTCATTGGTCTCTGCTGGCAGCATTGTCATGGAACAGCTTTTTAGGAATTAGTTTGATGTATTTGTTGTTAGTGTTCTGGGTTTTACATTGATAGGCTTGAATTTTTTTGTTGGTTTTTTTTTTCTTGCTTAACTTGTTAATTTATTGACCTCATAGTTTTTCTACACATTTCTGTAGTTATAATTGAGCACTTACTTTGCCTTTTCTAAAGCCTGGTGGAGGAAGGCTGGCTCAAGAGACTCACTAGAGCAGTAAGGGGAAGCGCTAAGAATGTTGTATGCTCTTGCTGGGCCATAACGGGGTGAGGGTTAATGTAAAACCCTACAGAAATGTGAAAATTTCATTTTAATTAAAGTGTCTTTTAAATGCAGTGTAAGTGTATGTGTGTGGTATTTTGCTGGCTTAATTCTCTTCTCAGAGTAAAGTTGCACCAGATGGGCAAAAATTGATTTCAGAGAAGTAAGGCTATAACGAAAGCAGTAGAGTCTCAGAAAGAGAAATAAATAGGGTGTTCTTTGTATTGTTTCTTCTCTAGATAAATGTTACAGCACAGATACACATAAGAAAAGCAATTGCATGCCTGTAACTCGTGTAACTTCTGTGCAGTGCAGTGTGTACGTGTTGCTGCACGGAGAAGCTGTGTTGGATTTAGCGGTCTGCTTTACCAGATTGAAGGATGGGATGCTCGCTGTTCTTTGGCCTTGCTGCACTTCTTCCTGTGCAGTGCTGTACAAGCTCATTCCGATGACCGTCTTTCCCCATGTGCTAAACTGCAAAGCTTGTACCTTTTCCATTAATTTAGATTTTTGTTGTTGTTGCAGTGCTTTTGCTTGCCAGGTTGGTTGGCTAGAGCCCAGAAATATTAATCAAGGAGGGGATGCCAAGGACTAATCAGTCCTTCCGTCTCTTCAAGAAGGAACCTCTATCTGCATTGAACTATGGCCAACAAAAATATAGTGATTTTTATTAAAAGGCATCTGCACCTCTTCCTACAAGCGATAAGGCTCTTCATGAAAGCTCTGTGGTTATGTCATAAAATGTCTGAAGAAGACTCAAGGCAATCTTGAGAAATAGAGAAATAGCATTTGAGCATGAGAGCTCACATCAGCCATGACGAGGTCTGGAAAACTGTCAGCAGATATCTGGTATTTAATCAAATGTGCTGCCCGAGCCTGATATGATTGCACATTCTGTAGCCAGTTACTACTGGTCTCCTAGCATAGCCAGGAACCACATCCAGCACAACAGTGAAGTGTGTAGGATCAAGAAGACAGCTCTTGCCTGTTGTGAGTTGAGTTTGCCGAGATGATGCAGGTCGGACAAAGATATTTTTATACTGTTTGTAGGATACGTAATATGCTTTCAGACATTTCATACAACTGTAGTAAAGTCTGTACTGTCTTGTTGATATGGTCGTGTTGGCCCGGATCAGTATAATCACCAGCAGAACAGCTGCCATGAACGTAACTGCTAGGGAATTCTTGAAGACAGAGTTGCGTTTTGCTTTACTTAATAATTTTTCAGCACAGCTGAGTAGTAACTAAACCCAGGATCTTCTTCCTCGCTTCTGCTGATTTAAACTTGGGCTAGCCTAGCACACGCTGCCCCTCTGGGCTTGTTCCAGTTTCTTATTGCTCCTTATTGTGTTCTGTAGAGGCTGCTGCCAAGGCCAATTAAGGAACATGAGATTTTTAAACCTCTTCTACACTCTGAACCATAGCCTGCTTAATTGGGATTTATCTGCTAGCATTTTAATAATTGTAGTTGAAACTTAGGAGTTACTGTGAGCTGCTATTACATGTTTGATATTAAAGAATGCTTCTTGGCTTGACAAACTGACAAGGAGTGTCTGGTAACACAATTGTTTGTAAGAGGACCATGGGAGCAGGCATTTTTTTTCCACAAGATGACAATGAAGTATTGAGCAGATAACTGCATGTTTAATTACAGGATGCAGGCTGTTCTTTGTAATGAGTTCTGTTCAAGTCTCTCATTGACATTGACGGGATACTCACTGAAGGCCAAAGCAGGAAATCAAGCGCTGCATTTGTGCGTTGGCTCATACACTGCATCTAGGCACTGTGGTCATGTCTTTACCTTCCAGCTCAGCTAAGTCTAACTGGCACGCTGGTCTTTTCCATTAAAAGAAGCATTTGAGGATTCTGAGGATTGGTGGAGCACATCACAACTCTCTTTGTGCACGTGGCAGTGCCCTGTGCAGAGCGTGCGCACGAGCCGTGCCCAGACTCACAGCCAAGACATAATTCTCGTATGAGAGGAGACGGCAGCTGGGAGGGAGGCACTGCAAAGCTGGACTGCCCTGTGGTGTGTGCACAGCCACCCTTCACGAGCCTGGGGAAGAGACAGTGCACTGTCATTGCCCTTGGCGTGAGAGAACTTTACTTTTTGTTTTTGAGCTAAGGTTGCTCTGTGGATCTGTGAGGTTTGGTTGGCTGTAGCTGTCCCTCCAGCGGCAGGAAGCTGCTGCAAACTAGCAGGAATTGGTTCCTGACAGGCTCCCCTGTGTTCGGAGTGAGATTGGAGTGCAGTGCTGCTCCTGTGCTCTGTGTAGGACAGCCCTAATCAGCATCAACTGCGGCTCTTTTATTTTTTGAAACACGAGGTTCATTTTAAGAAACCTAGATTCATTTCTAGTATGTTCTACATCAGAGAGAATGGAGCGGAGGAAAACACCTTTCAGCCCCAGTCTGTTTTCAGATACACATTTCGGTGCAGGTGTATGTAATCCTTTCTCTCTCAGACTTTAGTTTAATCCCTTTTCCCTGAACAAATAGGTGTCCTCTGGCAAGGAACTGATGTGTGGCTGTAAATAGGCAGTGTTTGTATTATCCAGTTAATCTCCATTTTTTTTATCACGCATTCAACAAACAGCAGACGCTTCCCTGCTTGTTTGTCTGTTCACAGGAAGAAATTTTATCTTAGTCAGTGGATTATGGTAAAGGCTGAGTGAATCACTGTGCTGCGACATGGTCAGCCCTTTTGGGGTTATTCAAACAATGGGGCCGAGCAGCCAGCCAGACAAAACGTTTAATGCTCTAGATTGTCAGGATCATCAATTCAGTATTCATGTCTCTCTATAGCGTTGCCTAAAGCCGGCGTTTAAATGGAACTAGAAGTTACATCAACGTAGCAGATGGGCTTTCAGTGCTTGGTGGTTGCAGTACTTACAGCGTTTTGAACTGTGGGCTGGATTTGGGGTTCCTCTGAATCCCTGTGTCACCACTTTTCACACGTGATGCTTTGAACTTCACCTAAGGCGGAGTTCTGTCAGGGCTGTAAGCTGCAACCCATAGTACAGGACTGCAGGTAGCAGCATGTTGGAAGTGTTCTTTTTGCTCAGTTACTGCACGTGTCCGAAGCAAACTCCTGACACCCCTGTGCCTGTCAACACTGCACAGCTGAACTGCGTCCTTCCTGTGATCCCCTTCCCTCCTCCCAACCCCTTGCCCTGTGAGGGTCAGCTGTGCCCATGTGCTTCCATACTCTTATTTTTCTGAACTGAAGCACGTCTCTGTTGCTGCCATTAACAGTAACTACTTGTAGAAGCGCTGCACGTGTGCTTGGCTCAGAGGCTTGGCTCAGAGGGGTTACTGGATTGTTGGTTTTTTGGCTTTTTGTTTTTTTTTTTTGAAGGCTTCTGCTATGAAAGCTAGGGTTGGTCGCCTTCAGAACAGTGACTGAGGAGCAGCACGTTCCTCCTGCTGATTGTCATGGCAGCTGCAGTTTACTCAGATGCTCGCTTTACCCACAGACATCTCATGCAAGTGGTTTTGAGGCTGTGTCCCTGACTGCTGATGCTCAAGATGATGTTTCTATTCTGTGTTAGGCATGATTTTCACTTGAACTTAGTTATGACCCACATCTATTTCCTGGTTAAGTAGCGGCGTTAAACAGCATCTTTCTGTCCCTTTTGTTGCTTTTTACTCCTCCCTTTGCTAGGGGTCTGGCTGCAGAGATTGCTGCGGCCAAATGAGGAAGGCATTACCCAGCCTCCTGCCCTGCGGCCTGGCAGATGGAAGGCACTTAGTGAATTTATTGGCACAATTGCTTTCTTTAGGAACCAGCTGCGAGTTCTTTTTCTTTGTAGAGATTCACTCCTTCCTACTTTTCTGCCATGTGACATTTCTGCTAGGCGTGCATCAACAAAATAAAAGGGAGAACCTTAGAAACAAAATTAAGAGAGACAGCAATATAATAGTTTGATTATTGATGCCTTAGAATACTGTTAAAACAAAAAAAAAAGTAGTTACTCTAGTGCAATAATTGGACTTGAAGGTAATAAAGATAAGTGAGAAGAGGATGTTTATATGAGCACAGACAACTTCTGGATTGCAATTGTGCTGTTGGGGAGGGTGCTGGGTGCCTAGAACCCAGCTAGGGGAGTGCGTGTTGTGAGAGACCTTTCCTTGGTAGTGCTGTGTTCTGAGCAACGGTCTGTGTAGGTACTCCACCTTCTGGTAAAAGAAAGCTTCTGAAAGAAGGCACTGCTCTGACACTGACATGCTGGTTGTCTCATTTCCTTTCCTAGCAAAGCACATGTTCTACTGAGAGGGCCATTCCTGGTTCTAGGAGTGCTAAGCAAGATAAGCGTGCATGCTAGTATCTGCAGCAAAAAGGCCTGAAAATATTTTTCAGTGATATAAGTAACAAGGACTTTTTCTAGCACAGTCAGAAGAGTGTTTGGATCTTTGATTCTTAAAATTTCTATTACTGAAAGAGCTGGCTGCACACTCATTTGTTGCTGATCTCCTCTGCTAAGATGAGCAGGATCAGTTCAGCAAAGGAAGAGCTGATAGGAAGGGATACAAGGCAAGAGCCCGGCTGCTCTGGCAGCTCCAGTGGGCATCAGTTGTGTAGACAGAGCTTACTGTTGCCTCTGGAAGGGTGACTCAGAACACGGTGAAAAGTAATTTTCAGAAGCAGTTGGGATTTCTTCTCCCTCCACTGATGTACTGCAATATCTAAAGAAAATGCTGGTGGCGTTTTCTGGCCCCTCGGTCACTGATGGGCACAGTGAATTGGTAGTTTCACCTTCATTATTAGTGATTGCTCTAAAACAATCCAGAAGGCTACTCTACAAAATTAATGCCAAAATAGCAGTGGATGCCAGCCAGGCTTCATAATCTATGCCAGCAATAAGACACAGTGGCTGAGTTTTCAAGTGCATTCAAATGATTCAGCAGCAGTGTATTTTCTCCTTGTACTTCATTTGTAGCCAGGTGCATACTGGTGCAGATGGGCACTAGATTCATAAGTACCTGGAAACATTCAAACTCTTGAAAGGTTCTTGGTTTAACAAGAAAACCGTATAGATACATGGGAGGTTAAAGCTTTGCACCATGCTTTACTTTTAGTCCTGGGCTAGGGCTCTGAGCTGTGCTACTAAAGATATTTCAAAACTTGGGGAGAAAGCAGAAACTCTTCTCCTGCATGCAGTCCCTGAAAAGAAGTTAAAAGGTGGTGACTGCACTGAGCAACTTCTGCCCTAAGTACTATTAAAAGTCCTTCTCCTTTCTTTAAACGGTGTGAAGGTGCTAAAACTATGCCATTTTATTCCTAATGCAGTGATGCTTTATTCTGCAGATTCAGCCAGTTATCGAACAAGTCTTCCCTTTTTCTGAAGTTCCAAAGGCCTTTCTGAAACTAGAAGGAGGACACGCACGTGGAAAAACAGTGATCGATGTCCTTAATAAAAAATAAAGCAACTCTAATCATTGTTGTGCCTTCAGTCACATGCTTAACTGGTAAATGACACTTGAACCTGAACCGGTATGTAGCATCTGCTTCTCCTTACAAAGCTCTTAAAGAATGAATCGTTTAAAAAGTTGTTTTGTTGTTTTGCTTTCTTAGAACACGGTGTGGTTAAAGGAATCAACTCAAGTTGTCACCACACTGTAGCGTGTTTCACATTTGCTGAAGTGTTTGAAGCTGTTGGTCTGTTTTTAACACTACCATTGTGTCAGAGACACATGTGAGTTACTTACCTGCAGCTGCACAGGCAGATCGAAGGAAAGTGGTAACCTCCTAATTGAGAGCTGCACAGTTCCTGTACTGCAGCTATGGCCATGGAAAAACCATGCCACGCGGTGCATTACCAGGGGTAGAAGCAGCAGCCACGTGCTAATGCAGTCCCCTGTGCACTGAGCACCTGTTTGTACAGGAGAAGCACCTCTTCCTCAGAGCCTGCAGCTGTAGCAGAGGAATTAGTGCCAGAGAAAATCACAAGAGAGAAGCAGGACTGTCAAATGTCACCTTTCTAGCTTAAAAATAACTTCAATAAGTAAGTAAGTTGTTACCTAACTTAAATTTATTTGTGAAATGCTATATTACATATAGCAAGAGCACATTGGTATGACAAAGTACCACTGTTTGGAACCAATAACATATATTCTATGAAGAACTAAAAGCAGCACATTTCAGAGCAACAAAACTTCAGTACTTCTGTACAGAAGGAGGAAAATTAGTAAGGCACTTCCTCTGGGATGGTGACAACGCAAGCACCAGTATCCTTTGAGGCAACACAGTAGTAATGAAAATGTTACTTCTGAACAGACTTACTGTGCAAGACAAAGGGCCTGGGTGCTTCTAGGAGCAGCGTGTGTAATAACACTGAGCTAAGCCAGAACAAAACACAGCAGCATATTACAAAAGTCTTTTCATATTTTACTTTTCTGCCAATATTGTTATGGAAAACTAACACAGCAGGCTATAGCATAGGCCAAAAGTTGGTGGCTACAAGGCTTGGTAACCATGGTGCTTAGGTGCTTTCGCAGTCATGGTTATCGATAGTTTCCTTACAGTTCTTTTTTTCTATATAGGAAATGATTCTAGAGTTCAGAAAGACTGCACTTGAGCTATTTTAAAAGATAAAATTTGTCTTGGCAAAGAAGTAAAATACATGTAACAAAAAAATCAGGCAGCTTAGGAAATGGGCAGGCAAGTTCTTCACATTCTGATAAGTTCTTTTGTCAACCCTCTCTTTTTTTCTAACCACCATCTACTCATTTATATCCTCCCTCTACATGAGAAAATCTAGATTATTTTTCTTCTTAATTTAGGACTTACTACTTTAGCATACTAACTATATTTGAAACCACACGTTAAAAATTCCTTGGATCTGCTGTTTGCTAGTGGTCTTCTTAAGCTTTCAGTAAACATAAGTTTGTTACAGTGAAACAAATATATTAAATTTTCAGTAGAATATTCCTCTATACTATCAGCCAGTAGGCCTAAATTGCTATACCGTATACACATTGCACTCCTGTCCTTTATAAAATAAGCTTTAATTATTTTAGCCCTTAGTTAAAAAAAAAAAAACCTTTAAAAATATAATTTAAAATTACACTTCTTGACTGTTCTGGATTAAGTACTCACTGATGGGATTGTAACTCTGGGCCCTCTCCCACCTCTGGTTCTTCCCTGCTAGTCTGAAGCATGCGACTGTTCTCTGTCTCAGAGTTGCAATGATTTAAAAAAAGGTTGAGAGATACCCAAGCTTTTATAGGGATAATTATGTTCGGTAGAGAGATATGAAATCATTCTGTTGCTTGTTCTTTGTGAAGCTGAAAAGACAGAACTCTTGCTCGTGCATCCTTCAAAGCTGGCAGTGCCAATTCTAGTGTCCAGAACAGTGCCCAATTCAGACATCACCTTTCTCATTCAGAATTACACAACCAGTGGTTCCCAGCACTGTGTTAACTTTTCTTCGTTGACTGTGTTGACAACAACGTGATCACGATCGTATTGTGTGCCCCCTGTAAAGAAAAATTCCAAGTGCATAGATTAGCACTGAACTAAGAGGCAGAATGTGCTCTGGGTTTCAGGGCTCCTCAGGTAAGTACTGATGTAGCTGGCTTTCCCTTCTCCTGAGGCACTGAAAATACAAATTATGTTCATTTTCATCACCACCAGCTTTTGGAATTTCTTTTGAAGCAGGGAGGTCTGCCTGCTCCTCTCCACCCCCCGCAGTAATTCAGCCTTTTCAGCCTGAATGGGGAAGGAAGAAAACACTGTAATAGAGTCATGTCTGACTCCCTAAAGACTGCCACTTCCCAAAAGTCAAAGTTAACCGTTCATTTTCCCTTCAGTGGTTGTCACTTTGTTCTAAAGATGAGATTTACACTATGAAAGAAGTGCTGCTGCTAACAGTCAATAGAAGCAAGACCATACAAAAAAAATAAAAAAAATAGAACAGTCCAGGGGATGAGGTTGAGTCTGCTTTATCCTCCACCACTGTCACCTTATGTTTTGACCAGCTTCACCACAGGCCGCCATACACAGAACACAACCAATGTTCAGCTGTTCCCAGTGGGAGCTGAGCATACCTGAATGTAAAATATATCCATTTCTTAGATGTGCTTAATTTACTCATGGTACACAGTGCCAAGTGTGCTTCCATAGAAGAGTGCTACCACTATTCTCACTTGGACTCAGAAGCAGAGGAAAGTTCAACTAGAACTGAAGGTCAGAGCTGACTGCTTTTGATCTCCTATGTACTGCAGAAGTGTAAGCCGCATGCCTTTCACATGGTACCACACCTGCTGTAGCTGGTACCGTTCCCACTGTAAGCAGCCATCTGTACAGAACATTGGGACACTCCTACAGACACCCGTCTGACATTCTGCACCCTCTCTCCCATGCCTCCCTACAATCTCCTTATAGGAAAATACGGGCCCAGCAGCTGAAAGCCTCCTGTGAGTATACAAATACAGACTCTAACAGATCCTAGAAATAATAGGCCAGGTACTTGGAGTCCTACATGGTCATGCACATTTAATAGCAGCTCTTTTTTGTACTAAGGAAATGCCGTCTCGGGCACCTTAGCTGATCTCTTCTTCAGAGATCTGGGGGAGGCTTGCTGGTGCCAGTATCCCAAAACAGAAAGGGTCTCTGAGAATCATGGAATCATTAAAATTGCAAAAGACCACTAAGGTCACCTGGTCCAACTGTCAGCCTATCCCCACCGTGCCCAATAACCACGTCTCTCAGTGCCACATCCACGGGGGACAGCGACTGCAGCACCACCCTGGGCAGCCAACATGATTCACATCTTTCCCATCACCAATGAATGATTAAGAAGCAATAGAGACACACAACATAAATACTGGCAAATTTCTTCAGAAAAGAAAAACTGGGGGAGGAACACCAGATCAAATACATCCACAGGAAAAAGCTTTAACCTGCAGGTACAAAAAAATAACGTTGGCTACATCGCTCAGTTATCACTGCAGGGCAGGAAGTACTTTGTAAGCAGTATTCGGTAAAATATAAATGTAATAATGGGAAGAGATCAGATTTCTTTCAGTGAAACCCGGGGCTATTTGCTATAATGAGAGCCGTGCTCTACGCAAGCCACTGCACCACGCCAAGTATCCACTGGGTGGCAGCGGCACTGCGCAGCCAAACAGCCACCGTCATTTCCTGAAGAATTCATTACAGCTCCATTTGTGGGCAAGACTGGATCAGCAGAACTGGCAGAAAGAGATGATGTTCCTACTATGCTTTCTCAAACAAATATACCTACAGAACGGGTCTGTACTTTTGTCATCAGACCTATCCACTATGAAGTTCATCAATGTTAAGTGCAAAATACATGATCCGCTTTTAACGCGATGAACTGAAGTCACATTGGTGTGGTAGCACTCTGCTTTTTGGTGCAACTTAGAACTGACTTCAGAAAAAAATGTTTGCAGACCCAATGTGAATCAGGACTGTCCTTTGAACTAGAGCCTTTTTGATAAGTTTTACATGAATCATTGCCAGCTTTATAGGGCTGTAAAGAGAATGTATGAGTATTTGTGTCAACACTGCATCACAGTCAGACATTGCATAGCCCTTGTCTCACGGTTCTGCCTGTCCATTTTTGTCCCAAAGTGCTGACTGGTGACTGATAATTTTCTTTTTTTGTTTTGTTTTGTGATTGTTGTAGGTAAAATCCAAAATTGATTTTAAAACTGCTAAAAAGAAATCAACAGCAATAAGAATGATTATCCCCTCCAAAAAATGCAGAGTTACGGAGGAACACCTGATCATGATCACTGTGCTGCTTTATCAGACCTATGAAATTATGAAAGCAAAGACTGCTCAGAAACAGCACCTTCACGAAGCAAATTGGCTGTGACAACAACTACAGTAAAACGTGCCTTGAATGCATAGATATGCTGCTGCAACAGAATTTCATGTTCACAATGTAGGTACAGCCATTAATGAACAAATGAAAAAACTTTCTGCATCTATTCACGTCAGTTTACAATGCTGCCTTTGCTTTCCTAATATCCTTTGGCTATTGCATCTACAACTAATGTAGAAGAAAAATTGCTCTATACAAATTAAAGTTAATGAGAAGCTAGGTAAGAAAAACTTTGCTTCAGCGTTTTTAAATAATTATATTCACATTACCCAATGCTGAGTAAAATTAACTGAGGGTATCTACAACACTGAGTGGACGCTGGGAATACAAGATAAGCCAGTACTGTGGGTTCCTAAACTCTGTGCAGGAAAAATGGAACAAAGTCCTGTGGCCTGTATAATTCAGGAGGTCAGACTAGCTCATCGGGTCTTTTCTGATTCTAGATTAAAGTAACTGTAACACCATCTTTAATTTATAGGCACGTTTAGTGCCTATCCCACTGTAAATGCCATGTAATTAAGACACAATGTAATGAGATAACACATTTGCTTACCTTTGATATCTAAAACCAGCTTAGGTTTCATCTTGCTGTAAATCCTGCCGTCGGGACTAATATGCCAATACTGTTTGTCTTCATTCCGCTCAAACGACAGACCAAGTTTAGAGCCAGGAGTTATAAGATTTCCAACAATCGTCAAGCAGCAATCCTCTGCCATCTATATCATCAGAAAGGCAACAGCAATTATTCAAGAGGCCTTACTTCTAATATCCACTATTTTTTAAATCAGATAGAAGGGATGAAATCAGGTGAAAACAGAATCTAAGAACTCTGTGCCCCTTAAAGAATACATTTTTCCTAAACTCAAGGCTATTTATTTTTATATCTATTCCTATATCACTCTCTACTAGGTAAGGGCATTAAAACAGGCATGTTGTATCACATGAAAAGGTGCAATTAGCACCTGCCTCTACCCATGGTTGATAACAGATGCTATGGAAGATTACATTCACTCTGCTCCGGATGCTGAATGTTCCTAGTACATTCTCTCAGTTTATAGCGCTTTCTAGACCAGAGGCTTCTCCATACAGAGCTGATATCTCTAATACCTACATGTTTCCTGTCCCGTGTGCAAATTTGTTACTACTCACTCATATCAATGCAACCCTTTTGAACACACACCTTTCCATATCATAACCCTTCTGTAGCAAGCAGGTCCACATCTTTACTACTGCTACAACAACAAAAGAAACTATTTATTTGATATGCAACAATTGGCTTTATTTGATGCTCTCCTTCCTGCACCCCGCCTTATTTTGAAGGTGGTTTGTCCACACTACAGGTAGTCCTGGCTAGTTAGTCTCTTCCATGCATCACCTCTGCTGTCTTTTTGTTGTTGGTATTCTTTAGTCTTTTCCAGTTCTGCAATAACCTTTTGAGCTTGAGAAAGGACATAGCCTCACACTGTAGTAAGTGTCACAGTATATCACAAAGGTATTTTCCTCTTTGTTCTATAATCCTTTTGTAGTCATCTGTCAGATGATATGTCAGAACTCTGCAAATGTCTTTATGGCTAGGATGACTACTGGCAAAAATCAAGCTGACTGGAAAAGAATGCTAAGGCTGTCTTAGTGGTGAATTATAGTGAATTGTTTTGTGGGAACAGTGATTTCCAATAGATCACCACAAGCCTTCTTGTAATTCTGAATTTACTTCAGTAGTTTAAACATTCATCTGCCATTATTGATATGGCCCTCAATTATTAAATACGCCATTTTGAGAGAGGAATACTTCTTACTATCATAACCTGGAATTGAAGCCACGAAGTAAGTCAATTTAGTTCTCATCTGTATCTAAAAGTTGTCTCCACTGGGATGTGGAGGACTCAAAGCTTCCACATAGGTTCATGAGCCTGTTGCATCATGCATCTCTGAGAAACTCATCTTGAGTGAGGAAATCTAAATTCTTATCAATTTCTACTTCTGACAAATGAGAGGAATGATATTAATATCCTGCTCCCTGAGTTATCCCACCTACCCAGGAACCTCAGGCAGACCTCGAGATACAGTGACCCAGAGTCACTAAGGTGCCCTAAACTTAGAGCTACAAAGGCAGAAATTCTTCCAGTGAACTGCCTACGTGTGTGCACCTACCCACCCATGAGCTTCATTTTCTAAAATGTGGTAAAAACCATTTGTTTGTGCAAAATACAAAGACTTCACTGCCATTCAGTAGAAAGATGGCAGAGTTCCATTACTGAAGATCAGTGCTGCCCTCCTGCACTCCATGCTGAGTTACCTGACTGCTATACAGAATAAGCTATGTATTTTCCACGTGCAAAAAAATTGTGCTATCAAATACATACACAGGGAAGAGAAATGAAAGAGCATTTATCCAGAATCATACAATACCACACTGTCGTGATATAAAAATTTGCAATGAAATGTTTGAGGGAGATGGTCCTGAGAGAAGTCTTTTGTATATGATAGTCAAGCTTTTAGCTTACTGGGCATAATTTCACTGCCTGCATAAATCCCTTTTACCACTGCATCTGTCCTGTAAACACGTCCGAACAATGCCTTAGCTTATTAACAGCAAGATTCTTCCCTCCAGCATAGATGACGTGGTTATAAACATCTGCTTTTGAAGTTTTACAATCCTATAGAAAAAGTTCACATGATTCTTTGCAGTCAAGCTGTTTAACAGTATTAAAGTAACTTAATTTTCTTTGGCCTGCATCCCTACCTAAGACTGTTCATGCTTAAACATTATGAACTGCAAATACCTCTGCTCACCTCAACGACAATTTACACAATTAGTTTTATGAACTGTGAGAAAAGTAGGACCTCATTTGGGAAACTGTATGGAGGCATGGAAAAAGGATGGAACTCGACAAACATGGAATAACCAGCAAGGGGGGGGGAAAAGTAGGATTTCATCCTTAAGCTTGTCTGAATGCAGAAGAGAATATAACCTGATACTTCTGTAATGTTTTCGCTGTGGAAAAAGAGGACAAGAGAGTAAAAGGAGCTCATTAAAAGCACGATGATAGTCTTCCAAAGCTGTCTGTGTTTTGTTCGTCCCATCCCTGGAGGCACTGAAGGCCAGGTCGGATGGGGCCCTGGGCAGCTGAGCTGGGGGGTGGCAGCCCTGACAACGGCACGGGGCTGGAAATGGATGGGCTTTATGGACCCTTCCAACCCAGACAGTTCTGTGATTCTATGATTTATAAGACTACTTTTCTTTAGGGTGAAAGTATATAACTGAATCTCAGATTTTCAATTACATCAGGAAAAAAGGATCATATAACTATGACATCTAAAAAATCCAGAGTTCGGTGCAACGAACAGCCACCAAACACACACCAACCAAAAGCTCCACAGAGACTGTACTACAGCTGAAATTGAATAAACCTAGACAATTAGTTAAGATGATTGTGTAGAAACTGAATTCAGTGAACCCTGTAATTGAAGAGGGAAAGAAATAACTCACATTGAACTTGAATCTTACCCGGCATCTTATGAATCCATCCTGATAAACCCAGATTTGATCATCTGAATCTATATCTTCCGCAGCCTGTATTCTGAGAAGATTCAAATTGTCCAAGTTTCCATCAGTTGACATGAACTTTCCTGTTTCCTTGTTCCGAAGCCTGAAGTACACACGTTTCTGTAGAAAAAAATATAACAAAATAAAAAATGCCAACAACAACAGAACTCTAACCACAGTCTCTCCAGTGCACAACATACCCTGCTCTGGCAAACTTCAGAGCAGTCACTACTCAGTGCTGAACCTGGTGCATCTCTTTCTTTCAAAAATCTTGCTTTTCTGTTTTAGAATTGAGTTACAAAGTCCCTACCTGTGTAAGATGATTCAAGCTTTGAGAACCTGCCATTCTGCATGGAGACCTAGTATTAGGCTTGCCTGTGCTCTGGGATCGGCACACAGTGGGATGCTAAGAATGCTGAATTCAGAACAGCAGCAAATTTCTGTGTAGATGCTCCTAATCTTCACAAAGGATGCACTTGTGCAGTGCTGCTTATTTCACTGGCACCAAGTGTTACTCTTCACATTCATGCTGTGGCTTGTATCACATTCACACTTCTGTTTAGACAAGCTCTTGGCCAGGGCAGTCAAAATGCATTATTCCTAGCTCTGCTTAAGGATATACAAAGACAGCTCCATGACAGTAAGCATTTGTTACCAGTACAAGTAATCTGTGAGTAACAAAAAGTTGCTTCCTCAATAAAATACAGCTCAGCAAGAACTTCAAAGTCTCAGGGGGTTGCTGCAGCATTTGGACCAAATTACAAGGTCCCTATTTGAGAATAAAACAAAAAGGACAATATGGGAAGTTTTACATTAGATTTCCAAATTATTTTTCTATGTATGTAGTAAGCAAGGAAGGATTTTTCATCCCCTCAGTCAGCACAGTATCACTCCTATTTGAAATGATCCAATTTTGTGGAGCAACTTTTTTTTGTTGTTGCTCCAAAAATAATGTAGATAGTACTGACAGTATACCAGTGAGCAGTTTAGGAGCCAGTGATAAGACTTATCTATATATAGTATTTATGTCCATTAGTTGTTAAAATTGCTCACCAATCCTTATGTATTGTCTTCAATATTTTCATTAAAGTATGCTAATGAACAGTTTAAGCAGCAGTAAAGCAAAACCACATAGCATAATCAAAAACCATTTACTACAGTGAAACTGTAGAGCCATTTCTTCACACAACTGTCATCACTGAAGCTTGTGATGTGCAGCAAGATTTTAACATTGCTTTCAATGTATAACACCACCTCATCCCATAACTGAATAAATCAGTACTTCACAACCTCACGTCAGCTACTCACCTGTAGTAAAGGTCTCAGAGAACCTATCCGACAGCAGCCACTCAGTCTGTACCAATCTGGAATTTCATTTGGTGACAGCAACATCTGACGTCCCCTGTAATTACTGTGCTCATAAATTATCCACCTATGGGGGAAAAAATGAAAAAGAAAGGAAAAAAATAATGTTTTTGCTGCCAAATTGCTTTAGAATAACAACAACAACAACAAACAAACAGACAAAAAAAACCACAAAACAGATTTAACAGAAATATATCCCAGAGAACAGTAGTGTTAAGTATTTAAGCCAATGACCGATAGCACAGGGATTCTTCCTAATGGGTCTTCAGAATAATGAAATCATCTTTATTATTTGGTCAACAGAATTGGAGTGCACTGGATTTCACATTTTGGAGTCATCTAAAAATTACAAGTTGAATAAACTTCAGTTCAGTGAGCTAAGGAAATCCCTTGACTCATTTATCCAGATGGGGAAAAAAAAATGTATTGCCTTAAATTTAGGGAGAATCCAATTTTTAAGTATCATCTGTCTTCAGATGGCACTTGGACTCCTCAAGGAGCTCATACGTACATGCTACATAAGCAGCGTGTGCTAGACTGCAAAAGCAGTAGTGCTGTGCATCTTAACTTGGACAGGCCTGATGTACGCGGGCAAGATCTGCTAGGGGAACAGCGCAGCAGGCACTGCAACAGAGTGCAGCGCAGTGAAATGATCTAGAGTACTTTGGTAAAGGTTTTATTTCAGAACACCTTTCCTCTTTCCAAATTATCTGAGATTGGACAGAAAAAAAAAAAAAAGAAAAAAAGAAAAATAGCATACAGAAAAATTTTTAGCTTTCCCTAGAACCTGCTTACAGTCACATTCAGAGCAACGCGTCAAACCTGACATCTGCATCTTTACCATTAGTCCAGATAGAACACAACTGGAGACTGAAATAGGCTGCAACACAGCAAAATCTGTCCAGTTTTCTCACACAGATTTGTTGTCTGATAACCATGGGCAAATTTCCAGTACATGAACACTCAGTAGAAACATTTTCCTATTACCTTCTTTCCTCTGATTGATTTAGCAGTAGACTTAATATATCCAGAAGCAGCACACTCACCTTAATGTTGGAGCTTTCTCATAGCCTATTACACATCCATCCCCAGACATGGAATTAAGAGAATTATAAATGGATCTCTCTTAGTCATAAAAGAGAGAAGACAAAAAACCCTTTAATGGGGTAGACAGTAGGGATAAGGGCACTAGAAAAAAAGCGGTCCTTCCAATCTAAACCATTCCGTGACCCTGACCAGGAATTAGTCCAGCAGCTGAAGCTGCTATAATGAAATCAGAATTTTCATACCATAATCTGTATCTTCCCAATGAACAACCAAAAAAGATTTGTATGTTCATTGGACAGAACATAGATGACTCATGACTACGTTATCTGGAATCACAGTAACCACGTTCTTGGCAAAGAAACAACCCAATATTTGACTTCATGTTATTTCTCCTTATGGCAAGTGTAAATCAACTATATTGTGGTTATGGTGAGAGATACAGAGATCTCAGGATACTCAAAAATGAAGAGCAAGCACCTTCCGCACAGCTTATCTCATGACCTATATATTTTAAACTTCAGTTCAGTGAGCTAAGGAAATCCCTTGACCTGCTCCTCCAGACGGGGAATATGGTTTGTACTTAAGACCAGGTATTATTTTTCCACGTGAGGGCAATATTGAGCTATCCAACAGCATCTCTTGCGCACATGCTTGGGAATTTACCTCTTCAAAAGAACACACTTAGATGCAAAGGAACAGTAAAAAAGAAGTGTGATTCTTCAAGGTAGAAAACCTTGAGGCAAGCATCTTGGTGGTAAAAATTAGCTCCAGGAAAAACACAAGAAGATAAATTTAACAGATCTGTTGAGATATTGAAAGTTTTTAAACATCAGAGACTATTTTTTTTAAAAAAAAACATAATCTTCTTGAGAATAGAGAATACAACTGCTGAAAAATAGGTAATGAATTTAACTGATAGATTTATAACGAGTCTGACGCAATTCCTGAAGTCAAAGAGATTATTACAAGTAATATGCTACCAAAAAGGGCCATATCGTGATCTCATTACATCAGTGTCCATAACACCAAGGTAAAAGAACAAATACAAAGCTTATTAAAATATTTTGAACTTAAGATACAGGACACAGATCACAAACTGTATGATTTGTTATGATCAGGACCTAAAGCAAAAGCACAGAAGTTAGATTTAACATTGCTATGCAAGCTTGCTTTTATAATATTAGCAGGAGAGTTGGGACCTGCTTCCTAGTGAGCTTTGTTCAAATTCATTTCAGCTTCTTAGAAAAGCACAGGGCACCTCCTTGTGAGTCAGTGATAATGTTGTGGAATCAGGATGAAAGTAAGTTTCTGTAAGTACGATGTGCATTAATGCACTATGCACATTACAGTATTTCAATTTTATTCTCCTTAGCTTCTATCACCTGTGGGTTCTTGTGGGTTTTTTTTCCTCTGTTGAATAAATACATAATTCTAAAGACGCAAGAAGTGAATTTAAACTCACGTGCCACCAAGGACTTGAACTGAAGCTATTCGAGGATTATATCCCAGGAACTGGAGATTTAAGACTTCTGTAGTGAATTCAACTTTTTTTCCTTGGAAACCCACCTTTTCAAAAAGAGCTATGCATGGCTCAGACAGCTCCTGCACAAAGAAGACGAACACTTTTATAGGAATTTAAAAGCCAAAATGCTGACTGTGAACATCACACAACCCTTTTATACCAGCGTTTTTGGATTGTTTCAACTCAAAGACCCTGAAAAAGGTTTTTGCTTTGCAATAGGATACTTAAAAGAAACAAATGAAAATGTCATTAAAAGCCCTTATAGAAAGCACACATGGAGTCTTCTTGCATGCAACGTCACACTTCCTTATCGTAAGCCACACAAAAATCTGTGGACAATTCATGCATATCTTAATTATATTTTAAAACACATTCTAATTAATGCCATATCCTTCTTCCACTGCAGTAACCCCCATTCACTGTAGGAATTCTCATTTTCAGATCTCAACATATGGATAAGACTGGTTTCTACAGCTTCAAATTATGATAGTCTTGTCAGCATTGCTTATTCCTCAGTTTTCATTTTTTTTTAGCTCCTGTAGTAGGTTGTGATAGTATCACCAGACAAAAGTGTCAAGATTCATACTTCTGAGGTAAAATTCATGACTCAGACAAAAACTAACATCTGAATTTTCCAATTGGCTCTGGGGAGATGATTCTTCATTCCCTCTGTCAAAATGTTTCTGGTTTAAAGGGTTCCTACCCACACAGAATTCCCTGCATCACTGAATCTATTTTAAATGCTTTCTGGATAATGAA
This sequence comes from Pavo muticus, assembly GCA_016647715.1. Lineage (NCBI taxonomy): Eukaryota > Metazoa > Chordata > Aves > Galliformes > Phasianidae > Pavo > Pavo muticus. The sequence continues at coordinate 20,002 of JACDJE010000163.1, forward strand.
CCTTGAATTCTTTTCTGTGCAGCAGGTACCTGCAGGGGATTGGAAACAGCCTCTCATGATTATGGCCCCTCCCTGGAAGCTGGGAGGTAAGGGTTTGAAATCCCTCAGGGTAAAGTTAATTAAACCCAAGTATCCTGGTGTCACAACTTATAGTCACAGATAGGGACAGGCAGGGTCATTTTTTTTTCCTCACCGGTCTTCCAGTCACAACTGAGTAAATCCAATACCACAGACAGAAGAGCTCCTTACTGCTGAGATGCATGTGCATACTTGGAACATATCAACACAAAGCAAAGTCTGAAGAGACTCACAACAGTCTCAGTCGTGAAAACAGGCCACGCCAAGACAGAGATGGCTCCACTTGCACACAGCAGTGAATATCTGTGCTTCTCTGTGTTTTTGCGAGGAAAAATCTAATGTCAACCAATTTCTTGACAGTGCTGAAATTCTTTAACCTTCCTTTTGATGTTTAAAGGCCCAGATGATGACATTACATTAGCATCACCGTCATCTCAGCAGGAGTCCAGATTATCACAAAGCAGCTGAGCTATGTTCCCTGTTTGCATGCATGACATTAGTTTGCAGAAAACACCAGAGAGGTCTTTCAGCTTACTCCAAATTCAGAGTAGACTAATCCCACTATTAAAGGTTAACACAAGTTAGACTATCGAGCATAAACATGGGTAAAGAGCCCAACATGGACCACAATTATTTCCCAGTATCTCTGAACCCTCAGCCCTTTTACAGACTTGCACCTGCCTTCTGTGATATAAAACAGGTCAGACAGCAATCCTTGAGCCACATGCAATAGTTCAGAAATAATCTACTTACAAAGAAAGCATAGAGAAAAAAGGAAATCCTCCATTTTTCAACCACACCTTCCACTCTGGGCATTTTTATTTTTATTTTTTCTAAGATTCAGCAGGAACACTGTTATACAAAACATTCCCCACAGCAAGAAGTGCAAGGTCATCTTAGAGTTTTCTATCTTGCAGTTCTTCCCATGCATTACACTGTACAAAGCAGACTTCACGTATATCTACATATAGCTATTTCACAGAGTTGCTCATTAAAAACAAGTATTTTCAGCATGACTATTGAAGTATAAACCACATCCATGGTTGCACTTATATTATGTTCACGGAAAAGAACACATAGCAAATTCAAGAAGGAAAAACACTCTTTTCCATCTGTAACAACTATTTGGAACATGCAAAATAAGGACATTCAAGCAAAGACACTGAGATTATGAGTAAAAGCCCTTTTAACTTTCACTTCCAAGTTTATAAAATATCCCTTATGTTTTTCTTTTAATGGCCCCTTAGAAATGGATCTCTGCAAAATGGAGCTAAGCTGGGTCTTTACAGCAGCTTTGCACACTAAAACAAAAAAAGGTGCTTCTTGGATAGAAACGTCACAGAAGAATCACAGGGAAAGTTGTAGGCCCAGCAAATGGTGGGGAGGAATTGAGAATGTCACTGCCAAAAACCAGCCACAAAATAAACGTGACAGATTAAACCGATACCAAGAATAAATTCAAGCTTCCATAAAATTATGAAAAATGAACAGTATAATATAATCATTTCCATCTAACTTCTTACTCTCCGTATTATCATTTGCTAATAAACAACTGAGTAAAGCAAGCCATTTTTCTCTTCTTCCCAGGTAAGCAGCCTCTGAACAAGAAAGCACCAGCACATAACCTGCAGACAGACACAGCTCGTTACCACTGTTTGAAGTCTGATAAATTGTAGGGCAAGAACAATTTTCAGAAGCTTTAAGAACTTCAAGAAGCACAGAACTGTCATTTGGCTGTTTTAACACAAGAATCTCTCTCACAAAGAATAAATTTTTCACGAGAAAAATCCTACCAGTGTGAAATAAGCATTTAAGACCCAAGAGCTCGATACTGATACGTACAGAAAAGCCTATTTTGGTGCATCACCACTATTTTGGCGCATACACCACTGCATGGTGACCACCCACCAAGTCTGGCTAGAACAACTTCTGTTGTTTTTAATGCCATTTGTCTACAGGATAGTCAAAGAGTTCAGAAGGCAGACATACTTACTGCAAATGTTTGTTTACGTTGTACCAGAGACAATGCTCCAGAGACATGAAAGAGGATGACACATTTTAGTTCTCCTTTGTCAACTGCTACATCACTAACAAGCTACCAAAATTATAGTGGACTGCAATACAGTTGCCAGATTCAAAGAGGAGAGTCAATAAGGTACTACTCCATTTCTAGAATGAGTACCACCTCTTTTGTAAAGTTGCATTAAGTTCCTGGACTCTTGACTACATTTTGCCAGTAATTACTTTGATCTTAAGAGATACTTGCAGTTTCCATAAGTGATCCATCGTAATGATTGGTTACAGGCTTGAACAAACTTGTTCCTGACCACTGAGGAGTTACAAAATATGTAAATGTTGTTTAGGTTTGTATCCAATGCACAAAACAACAGTGTCTGATTTTGCCAAATGGCATGGGGTGTTGCTTTACTTTATCTAGAAGGGCACGTTATTTCACGATGAACACAAATTGCATTTCCCTGATGATACAAATAATGTTTTATAACTACATGTATTTCATGCAAAGTTCCTTAGCTGAAGTTTGCTCTTTTAACATGAGTAAAAAACAATGATCACAGTACAAGTCTTACTTCACACTGTCCTACCGCCATTTGTCAACTTATTTTAAGTGATCCCTTCTACTGGGAAATAAAAGAGTCTGACACATCCTTAACTATCTTTATGGAAGTCCTTTTATAAGCTGTTATTGAGAACAGCAATGCCAGACAGCTGTTCCTGTGAAGTCCTCCCTTCTGCAAAAAAATGGCACAGAGGTACAAAAACCGACTGCAGATAGGATGTTTCACTGCTGTTGCACAGGAAGAAGAAGAGTGTTGCTGTACTGTTCACATACACCTAACATTTTTACTGTCACAAGAGGAAAATAAAAAGAAAAAAGAAAAAAAAAAAAAGGAGGGGAGACATCGATGTACTTATCTGCTTTACTTACTATATTTATAATCCGTAAAGATTTTAGAGCTGCTTGGGACGAACACCCCATTGCCATCAGATCTGGATAGATTCCCTCTTCTAACACATACTGGTTACCAGAGAATTCTTCCTGGTCAAAAACTATGCAGCTGCAGGAAGAAGCAGAAGAAATTGTCTTTTAGGAAAACTGTGGAAGTAAAATGATGGTAGAGTTTCTGAGTCTTCAGTAAGAGGTACTGGCAGAAACATCACATACAATGTTTTGTCCTGACAAACTAAATATCAATGCATATGTGTGTATACCACAAAGCATTTTCTTTGTAAGCTCCCATAGGTAAAACCATTTCAGATGTTAGAAAGCCGTTTGATTTTTTTAAACTTTTACCACTTCAGTGATTTTTCAATATTCATTTGATATAACTTACCTGCCACCTAAAACTTTTGAAGACTTCACAGTAAATGAATCAATACATCTTGTGTTTTTTTCAAGTATTTGACAGTTACCCTTGAATTCAGGCTCTGAAAATAACTGGACCTTTAAAGAGTCATAAACATATTTAAAAACAATTAGTGCTTTAGCTTTCATCAACACATCTCTACCATTACTTCTGTAACTACTTTACTGTATATTCAATATCCAGATTAATTCAGTTTCATAGATTTTTGTTACCTTTTCAGTGTTGTTACTTGAACAAGGACTGCAGTGCCAAAAACCACCTCTGGCTGTATATAATTAAGTAACATACAAAATAATTCAAAGAACACTAACAAAGGTAGCTACTTTGACTATCTGCTGGAGAAGACAAATCTCCACACAACAGATAGAATAGGTACATGATTAGTAAAGGGCGATAAGCTGTTCAGTTTTAATTTCTTAATCCATTTAATCTCAAAAATACATACTCTTCCCACTAAATGAAAACTGAAAATCTGTTTCTCAAAGCATAAATGGTGCACACTCTTGGCAAAGTACTCAGACAGCATGCCAACAGGTGTGGTAAATATTCTTGGGGCAGATGGGCTCTATGTGCCTCTTGTAACTATAGCTGAAGTCATGTCAGTTCTTTCTTTCTGTGCTCTGAGGATGAGAGGGTATGAAAGGATAAGTCACCCAGTCTTTTGTCTTTGTTAAAAAGAAAAAAATTCTAAATAACAAACCTGCTAATTTAGTTAGAGGATAATTAACTCTGATCACACAGAAGTCATTCACATTATCACATGCCTACCAGCTTTATTCACTCTTAGCAGAGATACGAGTGCAGGCATGCACAGCATTTTCCAAAGAGGAACATGCTGACAAAGGATACAGTCTGTTGACTACAAGCCATTATTTCTTAGTTTCCTTAGGATAAGGTCTATAGTCGTAAATATTTTTTCATGCATATAGAAGAAAATAAGCAGCCTGGAGATTTCTATTCCCCAGAGTTCATACATATTCCTATACTGGATACTCCAGTAAAGCGTGTTACTAATTATGAATGCAAATTGAGAAAGCCAAGACTTTTCTCCCTGGTTTTCAATTCCATGACATATTCACTGTTCTGACCGAAATGAAAGTAACAACCTCCTACAGACAAAAAGACAAAAAGGTTCAGAACTATGAAAGAATGAAAAAAGGCCCCTCTTTAGTCTCATCGTCAAAGAATGTTCTAGAACTTGCACGAAGGAGAAAGTCTAACATAAAAATTTTGTTGACCCACTGAACAGACAAATTCACTTTGCCATTTCTTTCTTTTCTTTTTATTGACAAATACGACGTTAACTTTTAAGCCCAACTCAGAAAGCAGCATTTGTGACTGAATGAGTTTCACTTCAAGTGCAACCACCACTAGCAGAACAGTTAACAAAGGAACTAGGTTGAAAACAAAGTCACAACTATTGAGTACAACTAACTTGCATTGCCCTTGCTTCTGCAACAGACTCCAGGTAACTTCAGCTGGTCACTGAAACTCTGCATAGATGGGCATAGACGGGCATAGACCCCAGGTCTTCAGAACAATTCTGATACTCTCAAACAGCTTACCTACTGACCCAAAACACTGGCTTGGCCCCAGAAAACTTCTGAGGACTGCTATATTTTACATCCCAGCTTACAAGGACTTTCATGGCCTTAGTTAGGAGGTTCAGAAAGCAGCCCTCCTTCTTCACTTAGCATTCTCTCTCTTTGACTAATGGACTATCTATGCAAAAACCTGGGTGTTACAGTATACAAAAAGCTTGATCCCTTTTACTGATGTTACACAGACCACTACAGAGTATGTTTCATGAACTTGGAGAAATATCTTACCTTGACTTTACCCCCTTCACTTCCAACAATATCCTACAAAAATTTGGAGAACAAAAAAGAAAAAAAATAATTAAGAATTGCTAAATTAACAAACATTGAAAAGTTTATTATGAATCCCTGCTTAAAGAATGTATATGACAGTATATAAACTGGATTCAACAGAAAAAGACTACCTAGAACTACTTCAAAGAAACTTGCAAAAGAAGCATAAAATTGACTCCTTACCATAACGATGGGTTGAACTGAAGATATTTTGCAATTCTTCCCCCCCCATGCCTCAATGCTGGGATATAGCCCTTTATCCAGTATGTACTGCTCCCCTGTAAATTCAGGGTTCTCATAAGCCACCCACCTAAGAGAAAGAGAAGAAAAAGGCAGTGGGTAAAAGTCATATTACTTTTTCCAAAATGCAAGACTGTATATTCATTATTATTTTAACGTAAGGACAAATCGATGGTTTATCCCCTCAAATGCTAATTTGCAATGCTATTAAATCTCTAAATCAACAAGATTATAGATCTGATTCTCCAAAACTCTTGCAAATTCTATTTCAATTTGCTCTACTATTTCAATATGACCCAGAGCAAATAAACTAAATCAGACCACAAGTTCAAATACATCATCTGTCCTGTTCAATATATTCATTGATGACCTGGATAAGGAGATTAAGTGCATTCTCAGTAAGTCTTGAGATGACAGCAAGGTGGGAGGAAGTGCTGATCTACACAGGAGTAGGAAGGCCCTACAGAGGCATCTAGACAGTCTGGATAGCTGGGCTAAAGCCAGCGGGATGAAGTTCAACAAGACCAGACGCTGGGTCCTGCACTTCGGCTACAACAACCCCAGGCAATGCTACAGGCTTGGGGCAGAGTGGCTGGAAGACTGTGTGGAGAAAGTGGACCCGGGGATATTGGCTGATGCTCAGCTGGACGTGAGCCAGCAGTGTGCCCAGGTGGCCAAGAACGCCAATGGCATCTTGTCTTGTATCAGAAATAGTGCTGCCAGCAGGAGCAGGGAAGCGATCATCCCTCTGTACTCAGAGGGTACTGTTTTCAGTTCTGGACTCTCGCTACAGGAAAGACATTGAGGCCATGGAGTATGTCCAGGGAAGGGCAACAAAGCAGGTGAGGGGTCTGGAGCACAAGTCTTACGAGGAGCAGCTGAGGGAACTGGGATTGTTCAGTCTGGAGAAGAGGAGTCTCAGAGGAGACCTCATTGCTCTCTACAACTCCCTGAAAAAAGGTTGGGGCGAGGTGGGGGTTGGCCTCTTCTCCTGCATAGCTAGTGACAAAGACAAGAGGGAATGGCCTTAAGTTACCTCAGAGAAGGTTCAGGAGATTAGGAAAAATTTCTTCTTCGAAAAGAGTGGTCAGGCACTGGAATGGGCTGCCCAGGGAAGGTTGTTGAGTCACCATCACAAGAGATATTCGAGAAACATTTAGATGTTGTACTAAGGGACATAGTTTAGTGGGGAAATAATGGTGGTAGGTGGATGGTTGAACTGGATGATCTTGGAGGTCTTTTCCAACCTTGATGATTCTATAATTCTATGATCTGTTAGATACCTTAAAAGCTGTCTCCAGTAAAATCATTTTGAGATGTTTCAAAATTCTGTTGTTTTATCTAGATTAAGTTTTTCTCTAGAATATCAGGCAGATATCAGAATAAAATTGTTTGGTTAAAACTAACTTTCAGAGTAATCTGAGCAATAACATATATACAGGCAACATTAAAAGTTGATATTCCAAAACTTCAGATGTTTTTAAACAAACACACAGAAATTTGCAGAAAGATAAGGTACAACAAAAGGCATAAATGCTAACGGTGGTAGAATGTTCCCTGCTGGGGTTCACAGACATCAGCAGGAAGAACGTTCTTGACAGTTTAGCATTACGGCCATCAAAAATTTATCTGGATTAATGTATGTAAACTCAAAGCAATTATTATGACTATTTAGTCAGACCTAACTCCTGATACAGGCCACAAATTCTGATTTCTGCTTCAAACCCGTAACTTCAGTCTCAGCCAGAGACAGTCAACTTTTGAGACAAACACTTGAACTACTAGAAAAGCAACCAAATCATTGCATTAGTCTCTCCAACACTCAATTACAACTGCAATGCTTTATTTCTGCTCTGAAGTACCTCCTATCAGCTGATCTTATGTGTGGTCTACTACACTCAAGTAAACTTTTACTGCATTCTTCCAATCCAGGATCAGTACTGCAAGCTCAGATAAAGTGTTCCTGCATCAGCACTCCCTTTTTTTGTCACAAGCTACATAAATTCTGTTGCCTTTCACTGACAGACTTTTAGACTTTTTTTTTTTTTTTTTTTTTTAAGTGCTGACATTAGAACTGGTCACAGTAACAAGGGGGAATGGTCTTAAGCTGAGGCAGGGGAGGTTTAGGTTAGATATTAGGAAGTTTTTTTACACAGAGGGTGGTGATGCAGTGGAACAGGTTGCCCAAGGAGGCTGTGGATGCCCCATCCCTGGAGGTATTCAAGGCCAGGCTGGATGTGGCTCTGGGTAGCCTGGTCTAGTGGTTGGCTACCCTGCACATAGCAGGGGGGTTGAAGCTAGATGATCACTGTGGTCCTTTTCAACCCAGGCCATTCTATGATTCTATGATAGAGTTTCAATCTTACATTCATTATACTTATGCATGGACTGGGACATCATCTTGGTTATACAAGACAATCTACCCATAGCTTTTCATTTTGGCCTGTGCATTACATAAGGAGTGCATGTTAGCTTATTCCAAAACACACTTTCAGTGGGTTTTCATACAGAAGGTCAACACTAACAACAACAAAAAAAAACAAACCAAAAAAATCGACATCATTACATGTACTGAGCATCCATATTCCATTAAGCTGCAGTTTTAGTCCAAGAACAAATGCCAGATTCTCTGCAGAGACGAGAAGTGGGGTGACTTCAAACCGAATAAAGCTATAAAGCTACAGCAACACATATGCGCTGAGAGTACGGACTTCCTGTTATTTGTCCGTGGCAAGCACTCATAGAGTGATTCATGCTTATCACTATTCACATCTTTTGGTTTGCCTCAGATATAATCAATTATTCTAAATTGTTATGCACTAATTACTTAAGGCACTTTTCAAGGCACATTTCAAAACTGCCTCATAGTAATTCATCAAAGAGACATTGGTATGTAGAATAAATTAAGCTGAAAGTTCAAATGTCTCAGGTGTGTTTAGACCTGTATGCCACATATACCAAAAGAAAATTAGGTTTCATTACTCTATTTCTTGAGTGGATTCACGTTCGATTTTTCAGTGCACGAATGCCAAGGAACAACTGCAATGAAAACAAGTGTTTCTGATATTAAGTGAACGATAAAACATGCCAGATCCCTTCCAGGGGCCTCTCAATAGCAGGTATTTCTTTTCTTCCTCTCTAAAAAGAAGCTTGAGTACAGAGGAATGAAAGTATCTTACTTTAAGCACATGTTTATGTTGAAAACAATGGGATTTAAATTAATAAGTATTGCTCTTCCATGCAAGTCAGCCCATGTTGGAGAATTTCTGGAGTCAGGGCTTACTGGTGAAATCCCTGTGCTCTTATTCAGAAGCCCACGCAGCCTTCCAGCAGCACCAGTAACAGCAGCACGAAGGGGAAAGCTAAAAGCAGCACCACCTGAACCTCTCAAACCTCAAGACTATCCCTAGGACGCAGCACTGTTTTAATCCAACTCTGACCAACAGGAAGGCCTGCACAGCAAGACCTAGCCTCATATCTAAGCAAAAGAATCACACCTCAGCACCACAAGAACTGGAGTTTTATGCTGCAGCCTACCCTACCCCACAGGGAGCAACTTTCCTTAACATAATAATTTAGTGACCCCCATCCCAACAAACTGCCTTAAGTAGGCCAAGCAACAGCCTCATCCCCAAGTCACTGCCAAAACTGTGCCAAAGACCTCACTCCTCTGCACTGTCTGTCATGCTGAAATCCTGCTCAGACTCATACAAAAGGAAGATCACCTGCTGCAAGGACCTGCTTCTTTCGGCTACAGAAGAAATCATAGAATCATGGCAACACCTCAGTATTAAACTAAATGACACAGCTGTAAAAAGTTAAGCTTTCAGGCACAGATCTCCTTTAGGTCTAAAATAGAATCCATAACATTTAAACCTTAAATACTGCATGTAGACAACAGGTTTAAATTGGTCTATATGTTAATCTCACAGACCATGTAGAGCCAGGGAGAAAACTGGCACTTGAATGACTAACAGGAAAGAAGAGGTAATTAAATTCCATCTGTAGGAAAGAGAGGAAATGGGTTATTTACCATACTCATTTGTGCTTGTGATTTCTAGTGTCCCACAGACCTGTGAACTTTTTGTCCTCTTCAACGTCAGTTCAGTTCAGAGATGGAGGGAAAGAGGAAACTCTGAAGTGTTCCTGCAGACAACCTAAGGGCTCTTACCTACCCAAGTACCCAATGGGGGTTTGTTCCTGTACAGTGCCTCCTTAGTTCCACTCACATTACCATCCTGAGTGCATTTAGATTCAATATATTATACTTCGACTACTATCTACAAACTACCCATCACTTAATGATTTCCTCACAAAACAGACATGCACTAGAAGCAGACAAATCTGTGCCGTGGACTAATTCCTTGAAAATCAGAAGGAAACCAGTATGAATTACAGACCACAGTAAAACAAATACCCATGCAGAACACACCCCTGAAAAAGTGCTTCCGCCAACTTAAAAAAAGGATCAACTAAAATGCAGGGGCTTTTTCACTAATTTTGGCAGAAGCTTCACGTGTTAATGGATAAAGAAAAGGCACATTCAGAAACATGCAATTCTTGTGATTTTAATAACCATTAAACATAAGCTTGAAGAATTATTAAGCAAAGAGGAAAGTCAAAATTATACAACGCAGCTGCTTGAAGTACTTGCTTAAACTTGTAAAGGGTGTTACCTGTTGCTATTAAATACTTTCATTTTCCACCACTTTCAGTTCTGCCAACTTGGGAGTAAAGATCAAATCCTATCTAAAAAAAGAAAGGCCTCTCCTATTTGCAAGCAATCTAAATTTATTTTCCCCTAAACCAAACGGTAGAATAGAATACTCTGGATTCTGTGCTTGGCCAGTCTCTGAAGCATGCTCGAGAGCAAAACATAAATCAATTTAAAAGAAGTCAATACTTGCTCATCACATTTGTATATATTTTTCAAGATGTCTTTATAATGGATTTATCTAAAACATTAAAATTTTGCTTAGAAACATTCCTCAGAAACAATAGCTGAAAATTTTAATGCAGCTAGCTCTCCACTGCCCCCCAACACAAAATATTCATTCCCCAAATGCAGAGCTGGGCTGTCTTCAGCATACAGTTTAGAGCTGCAGTTTAGCTCAGAAGTTGTTCAGTACTATCTATGTTCTGCAGTGTCAGCCTTTCTTTTCTTTGATATACCCTTTAAATTACAGAGCAATCAAACTCATTATGTGGGAAATACAGATTATGCGTTATCTGTTACTCCTATAATTGCCTACTACAGATATCTTTAGTTAAAAAGAAAAATGTTAGGGAAAGGTTCAGGGCTTCTTACAGTTTGCTTTTTCTTTTTTAAAGGAATTATTTTCAGTATGACAGCAGGAAGGTTACTTAGAAATACTATGACAAGCTTTTATTGAACCCGTAACAGTTCATTATGACATCACGTAGGTGCTAGTCTACATAGCTGTAGGAATTGCTCAATGGATTATTCATCACTCTATGACTGACTTCTCGGTAGGAAAGATATAAAAAAAATTCTACTTGAAGTTACTTAATGCTTAAAATAAAATAGTTTTATTACCAATCATGACTTAACATGATTCAACTTCCTGTCACTAAGACCACCACCCCAAAATGCTGCAACACTTACAACCCCTTTGGAAACAAAATGCTCATACAAGACTGTAAAAGTGGACTGATAGTAACTTATTACAAACAATGCACCTAAATAAAAAACATGCTTATTGCTACAAATTACACCTTTAAGAGACTAGCAAGTAAGATTACAGGCGCAGGAGCAGAGTCTGTGGGACAAGGGTTTTGTTTGTAATAACTTCTAGCCAATTTTACCATCAAAGTATCGGAGTCACTCTTAATTACTAGAATACTCATACTAAAGTACGATTCCTATCTCAGCTGCAACAGTCACATTTACTAGAACAACTACACAAAGGGCGTGATAGGCACCCACAATTTGTTTCCCAACCTTCAGAGGAGACTCTTTCCCATGAATCTTCCTTGCATATTACAGAAGACATAAGGGCACAGTGGCTTCAAAGGTCACTATGCAGAAAAAACTGCTGTCGCATCACATTCATACACAAATCAAAAGCATTCCTTTGGAATGCACTGAGCTCAATTCTGCATTCTTTACCCAGACAAAATTTGCAGAGATATCACACAGATAGCATGCAGAAAGATTTAAGGTGTGGCTGGGTAAGGCAGAGCTCTCAGCAAGTCACCTGCATTCCAGGCAGAGGAAGACTGTACATCTCAGAATTTGTGTACTTGGAGACACGACTGCTAATATTTGTTTATATTTCCAAAATACTTTGAAGCGGTATCCAAGGCTGTGGAATTCAACCTGCCATTAATGTAACCAATAAATCAAACAGTAAGATACACCAACTTACTAACTGCATGTGACAGTACAAATGGCACCAAGAAGAGGATCTGGCCACACCAATCAACAGTTTTAAGAACCTCAATGAACAACAGCAAAAACTCCTCGCCCCCCTCACTCAAAAAAAAAAAAAAAAAGGATAAAAAAAATTTAATTGTGGTATTCACTGCAAAAGTATTGCAGTGGTATTCACTGCAAAAAGAAATGCTACTTTTCAGAAAGAAACACCATTTCATACACAACCCTGAGAAAGAGTAAGTAATTTGCCTCTGGTCAAGCCCAAGAAGCCCAAGTAAAAATTAGAAATTAATTCCATAACAATTTTGCTGCTGAAATGCTTTTCAAAATACAGCCATGAGAACAAACTATTTTTATCTCTCTGATGTTATCTCATCCACTTTCATACTTTGCAAGTCAGTAAACCAACATTTGAATGTTGTAGCCAACACGCTCCAGTCAAAGGCAGAAGTTTTTATCTGAAGACATCACAGAGACATTAGAAGATCAAGTACAGAAAAACACGATCAAATTCTAAAACTCTAGAAATTGTACATGCACTATCAAACAGCAGTTAAAATAGCACTTACACGCCACTTAGCACATTTATAGATTGTGTTCTCAGCCCATATCCAGTGTCTTTCAAATTGGAAACAATTCCTAACACATTAATGTTGGAACCTTTTGATCCAAAGTCTTTTTCGCTGTACATTATCATATGTGAGCTTGTGAAGTCCTGTTAAAAAAAGAGAAATGCCATAAGAAGAAAGCAGTGTGATGTCTCAGCGCGCTCAGGAGATAACAACTCTATGTTCTTGGAACTTACACCAACAACAGGTCTCAGTGACTGCAGCTCTTCATCATAGCCACCCCAGTCTGTCCAGTCCCGATATTCTCCTTCTTCCAGTAAATACTGATGGCCTTCAAACCCAGGCTTTTCATATGCGACCCAACTAAACAACAACAGAGACCGTGTGTGAAAATGGACTATGCGTTGTTATGTGCGAAATTTGTTCTTTCTCCCATCTTCTGTTAAAGATATAGGTGTCTCCTAAATGTTTTTCCCACTGACATTGATATAATTACATTACAATTTCAAATGGAAAAAAAAAATGTCTAACAGAAATACTTGCAAAACTTGCCAGAGGTGGAAGAAAAAGTGAAAATTTACATTAAAATGGCCACTCTGTTTTGATACAGGGTAATCAGGTAGAAAAACAAGGCATAAAGAAAATACATCAACTCCTCCTGGCTTGTAATGATATAGGACTTCCAAGTTAGATTGAGAAACTTTGTATCCTTCTCTAACCAAAGCTAGATGAAATTCTGCAACTCTTCAATGCATGGAGTTTAAAACAGTTAATTATGGAAAAACACTACAACAGGAGAGAGGGAAGTTAGCAGACGTAGGCTGCTCTGACTGCTTGACAGCCCTTCTACCGCTTCTCTAACCACTGTGAAACCACACAAATAAAAGTACTGACTAGAATGCAGCCACTGTTGTGACTATTTCCAAATTTAACCCAGATGTAAATCTAAAATAAAAAACAAATATTTTCTGAATTTATCCCCTGCGGTTTCAAATCTACAGAGTTAACACTTAATGCTGAAGAGGAAATACTGCTAGTGTTTTTTCCCCATACTTACACTCCTCCCAGTACTTTGATGGATCCCACTGATGTAAGCGAAAGTCGTGTCTTTTCTTCTGATTCCTTCTCACTGAGCATAAAGATCTCTGATTCTACTTCCACATGTCTCCCTTCAAAGAAAGGCTTCTCATAAATGACTACCTGTCACAGAAACAAAATAAAAGAAAAGCTGCAAAGAGTATGATAAATTCTGATAGTGGTCAGTTTCTTTTGCATGGCTGCATAAAGGGAGAAGATAAGATTATCTGTTGGAGAGGGTCCAGAGGAGGGCCACAAAGATGATCAGAGGGCTGGAGCACCTTCCCTATGAAGACAGGCTGAGGGAGCTGGGCTCGTTCAACCTGGAGAAAAGAAGGCTGCAGGGTGACCTAATTGCAGCCTTTCAGTACATAAAGGGAGCCTATAAACAGGAGGGGAGTCAACTCTTTACAAGGGTTTTAATGGCTGGACAAGGGGAAATGGTTTTAAGTTGAAGGAAGGAAGATTTAGGTTGGACGTCAGGGGGAAGTTCTTTACTATGAGAGAGGTGAGCTGCTGGAACAGGCTGCCCAGAGAGGTTGTGGATGCCCCATCCCCAGAGGTGTTCAAGGCCAGGCTGGACGGGGCCCTGGGCAGCCTGGTCTAGTATTAAATCTGTGTGGGGGCTGGTGGCCCCGGCTGTGGTGGGGGGGTTGGAGCTTCATGATCCTTGAGGTCCCTTCCAACCTGGGCTATTCTGTGATTCTCTGATTATGAAAGTAATTACTGAGAGTTTCTCTTTTCAGGACGTCTTCCCTTAGACATGCAACATTAGGATTTAAATATTCATTACCTGTCTGCAACATGCAGGTAGCTGTTAATACTGTTATTTGCATATATGATAGATACATGAATTAGACAAATTGCAGTTTCGTGGTGTGGTCATATGCAGCATGACCAGCCACTAAGCAGGTGGCATGTGATCAAGATATAATTATCTACCCACACGTATTTGATGCATGATAACAGGACAATCAAATAAATACTGATTTTTACCTTTGGGTCTCCAGGACATTCTACTTTGCGGCCACCCTATTGGAGAAGAAAAAAAAAGAGAGAGAGAGAAGTGAATAGTCTAAGTTGTCTTCAACTCTTCATAAAAAGCTGGAATTAGAATAAAACCTATTTTTTAGAATACATGTGAAAACTAGGAAGATCAAAAGCAGAAATAGATGCAAATCAAAAGTTCAAGAATTTCACAGATTAAAATTTTGTGGTGTTTAGATTTACATTTCTATGAGGCTTGAAAAAAATTTAGCCTCCTTAAGACACTGCTTCTACTATATAAATGAAGGTCACGTATCTGGCAAGTAATAATGATATTTTACCATTTTCAAGGGCCTCATAGACCTAATGTAGGCTTCCTTCTTCTCCCAGAAAGCTAAATTGGGATATTCACCAGGCTCCAACATTAAAGGGACTCCCTGGAAACCGGGTTCTTCATAAATTAGCCATCTAAAGTAAAGGGGGAGTAGAAAGCAAAAAGTAAAAAAAAAAAAAAACACCCAACAAAACAAAACAAAAACCAACAATAAAAATAACAAAACCCAAACCATAAACAACAAACCCCAAATCAAAAAAGCGATCATTTCTGAACAGAAAAGAACAAGACAAGCTTGATTCAGGCAAAAAAAAAATAAAATAGCGAACCCCTAAAACTTTGTTTCTTTGTCTTTACTATCAAAATTCCCAACTACAAACTGGTGCACTTGCAAACTTCTGTATCTGTGCAGGGAAGCACCTTACCAACGCATGTGTCATGTTTGAACAAGTTAAAAAAATTTAATGCCATGAACAGACAGTGAAGAATTTGACTGTCTTATCTGGGAGCAACACCAGTTTTGAACTGAATTTTCAAGACTTAAGGCTACTGCGTATTATTTTACAATAGTCTTAAAATATTCAGACCAGACTTTCTAGAAGCTGGAAGATCTCTATGAACCTAGACTTGCATTTGTTGAAAAATCTACTCAATGGGGAGCTCAAAACTTGTATTACTAGTATGTTGAAAACAAAGAAACTCAACCCAAACCAAACAAAAAACCCCACAAAACACTGATTCCGCTGAAATCTACTTCTTCATGGTTTGTATCTGCTAATGAGTCTGCTTTGAAAGACATCATTTTCAACATTCCTGACTTGGACAGCAACAGCAGTTTTTCAAAGCATTTTCAAGAAAATCTTGACCAGTAATCACTTACTGGAAACAAAGAAATCTACTGCTGACCTCTGCATAGAGGATCACATTGTGTATCTCCCAGTTAGATCTACCAGTCTCTCAGAAGCGCAGCATGAGGCAGGATATAAAATACTAAACAGAAACAACTTATACATTCAAAGGGTTGCCCGCTTAAGGATCATAATGTATAAATCTGGTGACATGAGAAAGATAAATAATTAAATTAACCTAACACTTTAAGATGATGTAAACTGGCACATGTTGGTCTAGCTTCACTGCAGACACATGGTTCCAAGCAACAAAGAACTTTGCTTTTATTGATATGTACAGCCACATATTGAATATATTGTGTGTCCTATAGCCACCCAACTCAGTAAGCTCTCAGCTTCACAGAAGAATTTTAAGTGCTTGGGAAACCAAGAAGAGAGTACAATCAGCAGATAATGGTGCATTGCCTCATTTTTGTTGGCACCTTTTAATAAACACACTTAAGCACGTACAGTGGGAAACCTTCAGATACAACCACACCTACATGGTGAAGTGACTCAGAATCAAACCTTCCTCAGGTGCCAATACAGTGAACTGTCATGCTTGTAAACTAAGGAAAAGAAAGAACCCTGCAACATGCAAAAAAAAGCAGTAGCAATTTACTGTATTTCTTATGCAACCAATTGGCAGAAGTAACATCTTTCCACACTGGATAAAGAGAGTAACTGGCAACTGAGAGACCTATTTTGTTTCCTTGTGAAAACACCAGTCCAATTTTTCTTCAAGAGATCAAAATACAGCTGGGAGAAATTAAGACTTTAAAGAGTTTACACAAATTTAGTGCAAAAATGCTCTCACAGTGATGCAGAACAGGGATCAGTCAGAAGTTGACGGTTGTGCACAGGCCTTGCTTCCTTTGCTAAAAAATGGTTATTTCACTAGTCAAAGAATGCTTCCAAGTGAGGAACAGAAACAAAGTTGGAAGGTAGATGAAGTAAATTAATAATCAATCTCCAAATAACGTATCTGATTTTTTTACCCTTGGCAGACATGTAATTTGGATTGAGTTTGCAGTTCAACATTAATAAGCTTCTGTCAGAGAACTATGTCAACATTTTAAATTTTTCCTACATATCTGAGTGCTTCACAGTTTTCCTCCAAAATCAAAGTGTGAAAAATTCATCAGATAAAACACCTTTATCTGATAACTAAAGTGCCTCATCCATCACGAGGTGTATTTGAATATCTCTTTGCAGCGATATGTAATACTAATCCTTAGTTGGGCAATTTTCAATGGTTAAATATACCATTAGCAAAAAGGCAAATGCTACCACAGCCCAAACATGGCACAGCCACCACGTCTGTACACCCTGCAAAACTTTCTGCAGGACCCAGGACCACTAAAAGTGGCTACACTCCCTGTTTCTGAATGCAGTCTCCCTTCTTTTCGCACCAATTTTGCTGGTGCCAGTTTGAGGCATACTTTAAGTACTGATTTACTTATTTCGTTATCAAAGTTATAATTTCTACAGTAACTGGCTTGTTCCTTGGTCTCCTTTATCACAAAATTTTGCTTAGTTCATGGCACGCATTATACACCTAACTTACATGGCTATATGTTTTCAGGAGATACAGGATACATTCTTAATTATCAGTATAAATACATCAATTAAAATGCGCTGTGAAATAAAAGGATGCTTTCAAGAAACCACACTTCATGTTAGGCCTCACTTCGTTACATGACAGCTTAAAAATGTTCTTTCAGTACAATGATTTCAAGTTTAGAGATGAAAGCAGGTAGGAAATGTGTCTTATCGTAACAGTTTACCACCACCTCTCTCATTTCTTATAAGTTTGCCTGGATGTGAAAAAGCAGCAGAGGAAAATTCTTACTTTTACTGCAAGTTCTTTTACCCCATGCAATTAGAAGAAAAACAAGACATTATAAGGTGTCATCCTAACCAGGCGTGAAGCATTACAATGATGTAACAATGTTACAGTCAACAAGAACCATCAAAATACCTGACTGGAATAAACATAGCCTGCTTGCATGTCTGATAGATGTAACAATGGTTTAAAATAAATTCCTTTCATAGCAGTACACGTTCACACAAAACTATGCACTTACGTGCCCCAGTGTACTTTGATAGAACAAGTCTTCTGAGTGCTGCCAAACACCCCTGTTTCCTCTGTGTCGTCAAAAAAGGAAGTCACGATTCCTAGCCCTTCAGGTTCTGTATACAAATCAATTTGACTGACCCTGTAATCCTGAAAAAATGAAGATCGCAACGATTACCCCATCTGTGCTGTAATTAATGTGGCTAACTAAAACAGCTTAGTAACTCCTGTTTGTTTTAAATTGCTTCCCCTTCTTGTCAATTACTACTATTATCAGATTCCTGTCATAAAAGTAAAACTAGGCCAGTTGTCTGTCTCTGTTTGGACCAAGACCTCAGCCAGTCAATCTTTAATCAGCATGTACATTGTTTACCTTCTGCCATCTAGGCAGGAATGCATCTTCTTTCATCAGTTAATATCTCCTCCAGCAAATTAAATCCTAACACAACAACAAGCAAGCCATTCTTGAGAAGAACCAATTTAAACCAGAATTGTAGTTACAAGCAACATATATTCCTCCCTTTTTCTTTACTAGTCAAAGCTACTTTGTAGCTCATGGTTACTTCGGCAATCTGCAAACATATATACTTAATGGTAGGTTAAAAGCGCATGTAGGAAGGCTGTTTCCACCACATAGGAAACTCCTCGATAGGTTTGTACACACAGGGGTATTTTTTGAGTAACAAAAAAGATTTGAAGGTGTTTAATGCTAAAGATTTGTTGGGTGTAAGTTTGGTTTATACATTAATAAAAAATAACAAAAAACTGCCCAACAATTCATGTGCTTTCAAAATACAAGTCTGTGGATTTACTGATAAGTTTTCTGGAAAGATTTTCTCCAAGAGATTTACCAAGCTGAAAAGCATATCCATACATAAGTTTCAATAGCATTTTCTGGGCCGTTCCAATGAAAAACAGTTGTCTTTCTAACGTATCCTTTCACTGTTTTTTTTAGCAAAATCCCTATTACAAAACAAACAAGCAATTAAAGAAAAACAACAGAAACCCCACCCACCCACTCGCACTGTGATTATATGAGAAATCCAACCTGCAAGACTGATTTTTCTTATCAGAATAAAACTTCATCAAACATTAGGACTTCTACAAGATTTTCTTTACTTATCTTACTTGCCTTAACAACATGTCTTATTGAACCAATCACAGCAGGCTTTAGCGACCCGCATTCATTTTGCTCTTCACCTGCACCCCAAATATCTGGGAGTTCCAGTTCTCCTTCTTCCAGAGGAACAGAGGGACCTTCAAAATTTGGTTTTTCATACAGTATCCAGCTTAAAATAAAAAATTATCAGTTTAAAATGTTTTATCAAGTGTGAGTTTCCAAAATTCATTTTCCCATTTAACAATTTCTTTTTTCACAAGAAGCACTATTTCCAGACTCTCCATGCCACCCCAACACAGCTTATTCACCCAGCAATGCTGATGCAAGTCATTCTTGGTCTCTGTGATATTTTTTAAAGCAATTATAAAAACAAAGGTGCCTACTGCTGACTTCATAATTTCATCAAAAACTTCTCCACCCTTTTCAAACTGATGATCTGGGGCTGCAGGAGTGTTGTCTATGTATACCAGACTTCTGCACGAGATACTAATCAGAACCAATTTGTAGGTCAGAAAATGTTGACACTACAGACTGCTGTGTCATGTATAAACAGACAGGCTACATGGATACTATGAACAGCATCCTGCAGTCCTACAGGGGCTGGTATAGATGTGCTGAAGAATGCTCAGAAGACAACTTTATTTTTAACTGCAGGTTTGAATAAATAAGTAGATAAAAGCTATATCCATTCACAAATTCAAAACTCTCCCCTAGAGCTCCCAGTTGAAGGGAATAAAAAAAATAATATCCCCTTAGCGCAACTGAAAACCATGTTGGAAAAGAAGAGAGCCCTGGTTTACACAGGCCAGAAGATTTTCATTCCTGTTTTCTGAAGCTAAGCAGCAATCAGAACGCTTCCTAGGATCTCCTATAGCAGCTAGTCCTTGTTTATCCAGCTTGCTATCAGATCATTACTTTTGAGAAACTACTGTTTGACCATATTACAGCCTGGTCACAGTTTAAAGTACCATACTATCCAGACCAGTAATGGCTGTTCTTTTAACACTATAAAGAAGGTGGCAGATAAACTGGTTTTTAAATAGTCTCAGACAATACAGCTTTTAGAGAAAAAATCCCTCTAGACTCACCAGAGAAACATCTACGCTATCACTTCGTATCTTTGGCTAAGGAATTCATCTTCCTTATCCAGACTAACATAGCCCTAACCCACATCAAACCTGTCTTCAAAATCCTTAGCTATCCTGTTAACATAATTCAAATACTACTTAAGAATCCATAAAGGAGAGAAGAATCAATGAGCAGCATGGACAGAATTTGTCCTTTTATCCCACTGAGGTGAGATGTTGAACTCTTCCAGATGGTAACACTCACTCCAATTTGTCAGCAAAGTTAGCTAGTACAGAACTTCCCATTGCAGGAGGTTAAATACCATGTTTCCTTTTCAAAGGTGTCTACATTACATTGCCAACCGAACACTGGTTCAGTTCCAAAGGATTTCCAGATAGATAAAGATCTCTGGGTAGATTTATCAATGATAAAGAGTTAAAATTCATCTTACCATCCTCTGATAACTTTAACTAAGATTGTCGGTGACAGAACCCAAGAACTGCAATCCAGAACGTCATGGAAAACTTCAATAACGTTCTCCTGATTGTCTGATTCACAGTATATCACCAGCTGTGTTTAAAACAAAACAAACAACATCTATTTTCATCTTGCTCTGCTTTTAAATATGGAGAGGAACAGCGAAGAACATAAAATTGGTCTTACCTTCCCAGGCCTGGGATTGATTTTACTTTGCCCGTTTCTTGAAAGTGTCTAATAAACAGTGGGGAGAGAAAAGTCACATACACAAAACAAACCAAAAATCCATTCAATAAAGATGCTAAACTATAAAAAGTTACCGAAACAAAATGAAAATTACACTGAATAGTAAAAAACTTCACTTACACCTAGCTCCTGCCTCAGTTCCTCCTTCTTCACAAAGAAAATACCTTGCCATGAGTAACACACTTCCTAACTATTATTTCTTTTAAATTATCATCTCACTGAAGACAAGTATTCTCAGATTTGAAACATTTTAAAATTTCTTTTGATCAGCTACTTTCCTACTTATTCCAGGAGTTTCAGACACTGAGAGACTACTTAGAAAACTGGCATTATGAAAGTGCATGCTCTACAACTGTCAAGATATTAATGAATATGTTAGTGTCTGGTAACCATAAAGAATTGAATAATTTTGAAGGAATAGGTGATAAGACTGAGGAAGCATGGTGGCATATACATTTATGAACTAGATATTATAATCAATTTTTTTGCTGAACATCTTCTAGCAAGGTTAAGTGTTCTTCAAAAAGTATGAGGCTCTGTAATAAGCAATAGACTAAAAATGCTGAGAAGAAATAAAATAATATACTCAGGTACACAAAATCTATAACAGTACCTCTAAGTCCACGGGGAACTATATGATATAGGCCACATGGAAAAATCTGTGGTTGTATCATGTGTTCTCAAAACAAATAAAGAAAGGGTTGTAATTATGTGTGGCTTTCTAGCAAGGACTGGAGCATTAATTCTTGGACAGGGTCCCACTCTGCTAGGTACTGTTCATACAAACCAAAAATCAGACCCTGCCCTCAAACAGCTTACAGCCGAAGATAAGGAGCAACACGTGCAGGGAACTAATGAGAACGTATTAGTCACCATGCAGGGCTGGCAGTGGTCTCAAGACAGAGTTCCTAACCACCATTGGATTTTTGTAGGCATCATCAAGACAAGTTGAAGCATGACTGGTTTTTCAGCCTGTGCTTTAATTCCAGTTAGAACTCGCTCTGTGCGAGTCATTGAGTGCCAGAGTTGTTGTTTTAGGCTGCCCTTACTCTTTCCCTTCACACTGCCCATTAGTCTCTTCATCACCATCTTCTTCATCAGATGAAGACGCACAGTACGTACATGTCATACAAACTTTTTTGATACCTGTCTACCTTGAGCAAAACACTTCAGTGTCAGCAACGGTGCTGCAGAAGACCTGGAACCCAATAGAGCGTAATGAACTTCTCCCAAGAGCAATCTTACGTGTGGATATACCTCCTTGCCACATTGTGCCTCCACATTCTAATGAAATAGTGAAATCCAGTCTGGGACAACAATTTAAGTGGCAAAAAATCAGCACCTACATTAGCCATTTTGTTTCGAATTCAAGTTTTGAAATCCAATTAGGACCACCCAAAGTCAGAACTCCTTTAGAACTGGCAGTATGAGCCTGCACCACTGCAAATAAACCACCTGATTTTCAACCCTACATTAATTAAAAACTTCTCATGAGAGAAAATCGACGCCCTCAAAACTGTAAGGTAGAATGGATGATTTCCTTCCACTAGGTGTAGAAGGAAGAAGTTATTTCTACTTCCCCAGCCGTTTTAGTAGAACTGTAACAACAGATAATCTGCTGCTTTAGCAAAGAACTGCTCAAGCTTCTTATATGCTGCTTCAATTCCACAGATCACATTACTATGGCTATTAAACTTTGGAAAACACTTTTCTTCCAGGGTAACGATAAGGACCAACATCTGCAGAAACAGCAAATACTGTTGGTTCAAAATACTGAAAGCAGAAATCACAGTTCTCATGTTGGGGTGAATCTGGCTCTGAAGGAAAACACAGGTCTACCTTCACTCATGGTGAACAGATGCTCATAATCAAATGAAGGGGCATTCCTCCACTGTAGCAGCACTTTCAATAAACGCTACTATTCATTCTTTAGGAATACTTTAAGAATTATGTATTTTCTACCGAATGCACGACAATACGGGGAGCAGAAATGATGGACTAAGAACGTTTGCCTTGTTATCCTTACAATAACGTAATGACTGCATGTCTGACTGGAAGAACAGAGAGATTGTTCTTAAAAGAAGAACAGGCAGAAGTTTTCTGAAATTTGCAGAAAGCATTCTACTGATTTAGAGTAAAAAATAGATGCAGCGTGAGATTTGTTTAAAAAAAAAAAAAGAAGCATGAAGACATATTCAAACATATCCTTTCAATTCCTACTAGTCAAGAGTCTTAGAATAAAGGCATCACAAAGAAACATAATCATTTTAAGAAATGCCATACATGCATCTTATTTTCATGTGTAGCAAACATCAGATGAAACTGCTACTACACCAATGCTCATTCTGTGCAGTTGTAATCCACGCATATCTCACTATGAAAGGAAACAAAACAAAAGCTATGCGTGGTAACTTTCAAGATAGATTTTCAATGACGTAATACTTACATCTACATCTAATAAGCCAGCGGGGACATTTGATTCGTATCTGTTTGCCCCTAACCAGCTGGAAAAATTTTTTTCTGGGTTCCCATAGTTAGCCATTTGTAAACTTAGCTCTTTTTTTGCACTATCTGCTTGTATGTACTTCTCCATATAACTTGGAAACTTCATATCTGAAAGAGACTGGATCACAAAAATAAAAATTAACAGCCATTCAGCAGTTAATTCATGAAAAGAAACTATGTAAAATGTTGTTCATCTTTTATTACCTCGGGTTTTTGAGGCAGGCTGAATGGCCCAGAAGCATCCTGTTGTAAAGAAGGTATCCCTGAGGAGTCTGCTATAAAAGTTGTGTTATTTACTGAGGTCACAGAAGGATTAAGAAACTTTTCTTTAGAAGTAGACGACAGCAAGCTTGAGAAGAGTGAGCTTTTTTCCAGCCGGGATCTCTTAATTTCACCGTCTGTAGCATCTGGGTTCTCTTTTCCATTTATTTCCTGAGTAAAGGCAGGTTCCTCTCTATTACATGACTGAAGGGCTTTGAATATTATACTGTGCTCTGTTGATGCACGCTTGGGCCTGACTCTGGCTATCGTTTCCAGACTTTGCATTTTCATTTGTTGGGTTGGTAACAGATCCTGTATTTTTTCCCTTCTCAGTCCCAAACCGAAGGTAAATACACTAGGATCAAATACTTTCTCTAAATTGTCTTCATGAATCGGAGGCATCGCGAAGTGGGGTGCTGGAGATTTGGGAAGCTTTGACCTTTTCTTCTTCTGTGGTAAACAAACTGAGCTGTCCAAGTTTTTTATTGTTTCAGCAAACTTCTTCATGTCGGTCGGAGAATCAAAAACAGCATCATCTTCAGCAGAGCCATTACAAGTTCTGCCTGGGCTCTCTGGAGTGTTACTGCTGTGCTCCGACACCGATATACCATTGAGACTGCCGTCATCGTACTGCTGTGCTGCAAAGGTCAAATCTCCTGGCTTTGCATTTTTATCTCCATTTTCCACCTTCTGAGATTCTGGTCTACAAAGCTGATGAGATTGTAGAGGATATTTATCACCATTGCAGGGTGATAAGACCTCTGCGTCTGGCGGTACCTTCTCTTCATTTCTGGAGAGTTCTGAGCTTGTGTTATTTTGCTGGTAGGAAATATCATGAACACTTTCACTTTTAGCAGGCGAGTGCAAAGACGGTTTAAAAGGAGAACTTTCCTTTTTAACTGCACTTAATTCTGGATCAGGTTGCTTCAGAGAGGCACCACTAGCATCAATTTTGCTGCTTTGGTTAAAAAGGGATATTGCAGCTTTTACTTTAAGCTCTGTTCCTTTCCCAATATCCTCGTAAGATGCAGAGCCTTCTTCATTTTTGCCTTTTAATTCTGCAGTGCTATCCTTCTCTGCTGTGCCATTCTCAAATAACTTCTGGCGACTGTTTTGTCTATTTAATGTTTTATCAGGCTGTTCACTTTCCTTAGGTTGTTTTCCAAATATCAGCTTTGCTCTACCAACAAACGTGCTTGGTACAGTACTACTTTTTGAAGCAGAGATATCAGTAGGCCTCTGGCTCTGATTGGCACATTTATTTTCAAACAAGGAAATTTTGTTGGCAATGCTGTTGTTGTTTTTATTAACTGGTTTTTCAAGAGTATCCTGCTCGCTTTCTAAACTGTCTTGATTTGTAGGTGCTTTAAAATTCAGCTCTACATTCTTCGGCTTGGCTGGACTATAGGAGGCAAAGTGACACACAGTTACGTCTTTCGGTAATCTTGAAGAGACTTGTAACAGTTTGTAAAACAATAAAATGTAGCATTAAAATGATTTTCCTACAGTCATAATCAGTTTAAATTTCAGTATCTCAAAAGGAATTAAAAATGACAAAATAATTAAACACTAAGTAAGGAAAATACATTTCAAATGTAAGTAATTCTTTAATGCTCAGCAAAACAAAGACGCAGAAACACAGCAGGCTACAGCATCTGCAAATGAGGCAGAGAACTACTTATGACTGACAGAAATTAAAATTTAATAGTGAACAGGCAGAATAAATTACATGCATGCAATTCCCTGCAGAGTTTAGGAAACAAATCCCAATTCATTAAGGTGATAATGAGTTGGTTAACATTACAATATACCTCTCCAGCAAGTTTTGAAGACATCTGCCCAGATTCTTTTCAGTCCTTGCACTGCAGAAGCAACCATAAATCAAGTGAGAAACCTCTTCTGGATTCATTATTGCTGGTAGAAAAATATCACAGTCCCCGATCCACTGCAACTGCTCATCATTGTTTGGTTAAGCCAACACTGCATGGGAGGACTCTCCCACTTCCCTCAGGTAAAGTCAGCTAACATTTTAAATAGTGTAAACTAACCCTGATGATTTTACAAGAACTGAATTGGGAAATACTTGTAAAATCTTATTTAACAGAGTGGATAGAAAAGCACGTACTATGAGGCCACAGCACACGCCACTCGCCTACTATTGCAGAAAGCTGGTGACACACAGCTGGCAGTTTGAAATCTCCTTCATCTGAATATCTGCATCCAACGAAAAGCATTAGTCCGTGTCACCTGCTACTGCAGGTGTATGAACAACTGAGAAGAAGCAAGGCATGTCTTCAAAATTTATCAGCCTGAAGTAAGGAGTGCCAAGCAGCCCACCAGCATCTCAAAGTCAGACCTGCTCTCCACTGAATGGAGTCCAGAGACATTCAGCAGTGACAGAATGCACAGAAACAAAATCTTAAAACAGTGGGAGATTAAAGAAACTCGCCTGCAGAGGCCTCGTATGCTCTATCAATAATTCCTGTACTCGTTGGTTTTGTTGTTCACCTACACAGCTGTTCGCTGAGCTGTGACACGGCTCTTCAGTCCAGTGAAGAGGGGTGAGGCACAATTGAGTGAACACAAATGTAAAAACTGAATCCACTCCTTCCCTCTCTTCCTCAAGAAACCCAGTTCACGTAAGAAAGTAAACCCTACCAAAACATCTTCATCGTACAAGCTTTTCTTCTTGAGAAAAGCACAAGAAACAAACTTACTGTGATAACAGAAGGAACCCCAAATCAGCTGCCTAAGAAACTATGCAGAAAGTAACTGCTGAAATCACTGGGTATTTTAGGAGAAGACTTCCTGACAGTGCTCACTGCTTGCTCAAATTGCTCCCAACTGGAAGGTTCTTATGAAGAACACCAGACAACTAAAAAAAGGAAATAGTGAACTTACAAACACCTGACTGACTGTACCTCAAACTGAAGCTAAATAAAAACCAATTGGAAAACTGACGTCTAGAAGCAGGAAAAAGAAACATTCTTGAGACAAATAAGGTGAGGAACTATCAGACAACAAATTTCAAGATACCTACACCCTAGTTTTCATTTGCAGTAACTTTTGAAAGTTAAGTTACTTTACGTTTTTTCTTTTCTGGAAATGTAAACAAGTTGAAAGGGATCTCTGATGGTCATCTAGTCCAGCTTGCCACTCAGCAGATGCAGCTTCAATGTTAGATCAAAGTTGCTGAAGGTTTTGTCTGATCAAGGGCTGAGCATCTCCAAGGACGGAAAATTTGCACCCTTGCTAGCTTGGGAAGCACTGAAGCAAGTCAGCCACTTGCCCTATGAATTATTTTTACCTTATGTTCCTTTGGAACTTAATTGCTGCAACTTGCAACCAGGCTGCTGTCCTTTCACTGAAAGATTAGAGAAGAAACTGCTCTGCCCTCTCTAAAGCCTCTGTAGAGATGATGGTGAGATCTACTCATATCCTTCTCTCTCCTAAACAAAGCAAAGTGCTTCAGCTTCTACCCATACGTGGCGTACCCCAGTGCCACTGTCTTCTTAATGGTACACTGAAAGACTCATTCCATCTTGTGAACATCTCACTTGTATCGGGGGAAGCAAGCTGGAAGGAGAGAGAGAGGTACCGCTCACCACAAAGGCCCAGGTCCTTCCTCAAGCACATAAAACCCCTTCCTTCTCCTTTGACGTGCTGGCTGTTTCTGCCAGTATAGCCCAGCACAGGCTTAACTGCCATCTGCTAGAAGGATGCACCAGAGGAAGAAGTGACACCTTCCTTCTACTTGTATTTTCAAGAGGTATCACTGGCACCCAGCAATCTCAACAGACTCATTTCCATACCATCCTCCTGTCATTCTGTCACTTGCACTACTACATGTGTTTCAACACAACAAACAATACATATCTCCCTAATAAGATCCTTCTTTCCTTGCAAGTCTTGACACAAGCAAGCGCAATGGTTAACACCGATAGTCATCAGCCACACCTGAAACTTATGTCAATGAGCAACTAACACCTCAGAGGTATAGTTTCAAGCTTTGCAAATTTACACACAAACAACTGCTTCAGCAATCTGTATTTTACTCTGCAGTATTTTTGCAGAGCAGCAGACAAACAACTGATGCTGAAGAGCAATGACAAGCTCAGCCTTGGAGCTCCGTCCACCACAGCCAGTCACATGCAGCTAAGCCTTTCATTTTGCCACTGAGGAACGCTGATGTTCCACGCTGAGGAACGCTGATTTTAAATATAGCTGAAGGACGCATCTCTTTGCAAGCACCAAATTTCTAAGCTTGTTTAAAAGGAGGAGAAGCTGTCCGAGTGTCCTTTAATTTCCCCTGCAGCATGGGATTAAAAACACTGGAATATGGATTCACATAATGGTACAGACACTTTCTTATAAACAGCCCAATGCAGTTGATCATTTCCACCCATTGCTGGCCAGGAACAAGCAAGCACAAGTGAAATACCAATGTCCTTCTCTTAGGCTATACCTTGCAGCTAACCTGTGTGAGCAAGCAGTTAAATCTCCTCTAATACAGTCATAAATTGAAGGTGACTCATATACTTGAAGCATACTGTTCAAACGACCTCTTCAAACACATAACTGATGCCAAAACATCAGACTGAGGCAAGCACAGTAAAATGGCATGTTAACAGAGCAGAAGAATTCAACGAGTGGGCATAGGCACAAAGGCAGCTACAAAACCAAGTCTGAGAATCAAAAGTGACAACTAAAGCCAAGGCTGATGTGCTTAGCAAAATCCTAACAGCTGCCTGAGGTTTTATGTGCTGAGTGAGAGGTACCATCAACCTAAGTTTAGTCTCAGGCCCAGTAAGCTCCTCTTTTGCTAAAGGCAAAAGTATCCTGTGACTCCCAAGTTCCGCTGTACATAGACATAGAAGGAGCAAAGACAGGAGTTGCTATCACTACTTGCTGAGAACTGGCAAAACCAACTTCTTAAGGAGCATTTCTAAAGAACCTCGACTCTCAGAATTGGCACCACATCATCAGTAATAGATGTTATGCATTCTTTAACTGAAAATTAGTTTGATTATTCCAAATCAATTTTATAGGAGGGAAATGAGTCTCTCATTGCCCATCTTTATTCAAATGAATGAATCAGCACTTTTCAAACTGAAGGGGTTTCAGGTAGAGTACCTAATGATATTTTTTCCTTTTAAAAACAGAAAAAACATCTGGTCTCTAGTCTCAAGCAGTAAGAAGAGAACAGAAACACACCTTCTTCTCGTAATACCACCATTTTTCCTTTCCCATTTTACAACTTAACTCACACCCAGGTTTACAGCTCCCACGCTCTCAAGGATGACCACAAATTACACCAGATAATCTGACTGTATCAGTTTATCAGGCTAAAGAAATTGTGTGATTCTGTGCAACAGTATCTACCGGGAGCACAGCAGTCCCCACCCTGGGCTAAAGTTCTTGGAGCAGCAGATGAGGTCAAGACACAAAGTAGCGCACAGACCACACTGCCAGGTCAGAAAGAACAGGCTTTTATCGATTAAAATGAAGGCTGCCAGAAGGGGTACTTGTCTATAACAGTAAGAGTACAGCAGAAGGTAATTCTCTGTGCAAGAAGCCAAGCAGATACCCAGACAAACAAAATCCAGCCATGCAAGTGCTTGTAACTTCATCATCACTAATGGCAGTGACACAAGGAGAAAGATATGCAGGCTACTTGCATTCAAAGTTGTAAAGATACAAAACTTCAGTGTTGAACATTGGTGAGCTTTGTTGCCAGATGACGAAGTGGCATTGTGTACAAAACCACCACAATTTGACTATCAGAATGAGGTGTTTTCAATCCAGTTAAAAAGGTACGAATCAGAGGCAGCATTTCACAAACTGTGCAAAGAAAATGTTCCTCTCATCTCTACACTTTGCAGATGTGGGAAGCATAACTGGAAGTATATGTGGTTGTTAAGCTATAATACTGAACTTTCATGAGCCTCTAACACAAGTGAATGGCAATTCTGAACTCAGCGTACCTCAGGTGGACTCTGACACGACCTGTAAGCGAATGCACCACAAAGAGGAAAGCAATGCTGCCTATTACATACCCAGGAAAACCAAACAATAGAAATGACGAGTACAATATAATGATTCACAGAACAAAACCATTGGGAGTCCAGGAAATCAATAGCTGGAATCCTACTAATGATTACACTGCAAGTAACAAATATATCCACATCTTCCTAAGGAAAGCACAGATCACATCTGCTTGACAGAGAACAACTGCTTCAGAAGTAAATCATGCAAACTAATACATGCATAATTCTGCAAATGCCTGATCTAATTCCCATGTATAAGAATTTACATCCTTTGTCCTGCATGTACTTATAAAGGCAGCTAAATGCATTCAAATTTCTGGAGTAAGATTTATCATATCACTCGAAGTACCAAGTAAGTTCTACACTGCATCCTTCATTTCTTCATAAAATAACTGCTGAGCAGAACTGCTCCTTCTTCAAAGAATAACCTGAACACCTTCCTTGGTCAGGGATTTTAAAGTACAAAATCTTCAAACAGATCCTCCATTGGCTACAAACAGCAAAACCACATGAGGGTCGACGAGAGCCAAGCTAATCTGAGCAACAAAAGGGGCAATGACGACAGCAGAGCAGCTTTTACACATGTTAAATTATTCTATGTAACAAAACAGACATACAAAGAAATGACCTAGACACAAATTACTCCTCTAACACATGCATATTACAGTGCTAGTTAGGTGTAAATATGATTAAAAGAAACAGCTCTTAATTGAAAATAATCTAGATAGCAGATATATAGCCAGTGCTCCTATATAATCCTAAACACAGATGCTGGCAAAATTACAGCTACAAGGGTAAGGTAAACTGTAGTTATCTTACTTACAGGCTAATTTTTGTTGTGACTATTCTGGAAGCATCCAAACTCTTCAGCTTCAAGCTGTCTAAATCAGAACTTGTCTGTCTCTCAGCTGGCATACATAGGTCTCCATTTTTAATCTTATCAGTACGCGAGAAAGCTCTTCCATCAGAATCATTACTATGCTTTTCTGTCTTGGTTTCATTTCTGCCTTCAGCAAACACCACAGTGTTGTCTTCCGCCTTATCGGCCAATGAGACTTTGGGAGATTCCAAGCTGTCTTCCCCAAAAGCCCCAGGTAGAGTTCCTTTTTCCTGCAAAGTTCTTTTTGTCATTGGGTTACTCTCTGTTGATGCTAAAGGTTGCCTTTTTGAGGAGTAATCTTTTGTCTGACTCTTCAAACCAGTGGGGGAAGTAGGAACAGCATCCAACTGATTCTTTTTATAAGATCTTCTCCTTGCAGGGGCCGTGGTTGAGGCTTGCTGTTTACCTTTGTCAGCTTCAGTCTTGGACGTGCCTTTGTGAGCAGATCCAGCTTTTAGGTCTGGATTATTACCTGAAGAAAAGCAATTCCGTTCAGGAGTCTGTTGAGGGGACTTCAGTTTTCTTTCTGAGGTTACTACCTTGTCTGGAAACCCCTCAGAAGATGCATCATCCTCAAAAACAGAATCTTCTCTTGCGGTATTCTCAGTCTGGTTCCTCTCTCCATTTGGAATGTCACTAGATGACTGAGATTTTCTCCTTTTCCCAGATCTTTTACTAGAAGATTTCTTATCCATCGTGTCTGAGTCACCACAATTTTCTTCCGATATAACAGTCACGGGTTCATTAAGGAGTTCGTCTGTTTTTCTAAGATAAATATCAACTGTTAACACTCTAGCAGGCTGTGGGTGTTCACTTGCTAGAGTTTCCAGCTTGTATGGCAAATCCTTTGGCTTTGCATGCCCAGGCTCTTCAGGCACCCACGTGTTCACCAGATGTTTGTGGCTTAAGATACTCTTTTCTAAGTCTTCGCTAGACAAATTCCTCAAGCTTTTTATAAAATCTGGAGTTGTGGAATTATTTATATCTGTGACAGACCCCTTCTCTGGTTCCCGGGTGTCCACATTCAAGCTACTTTCAAAGAAAGAGTTTTTAATCGTTTCACTGCTGCTGCTCCAGTCTGGCGACCACTCACTGTCAGAGGAGACTCCTCGACCACTCCATTCTGAAATGGTATCGTGGTATAGAGGTCCTACTTCCCCACTGAAACTATATTCCTGTGTCTCAGGAGCGACACTTGTGTTTCTTACTTGCTTCTGTACTGGAGGAGATTCAGGACCTTGCCGTGTATGTTTACAGTAAATGGGCTGTGCTGCGTGAGGCGAAACTGACCTCTCTCCTTTCCAATGAGAAGTGTGTTCTAATGAACTTTTGACATTTTTCCTTTTCCCCGTACCAAACAAATTTCCAAGTCTTTCCAAAACTGGTTTCTTTTTATGCTCTTCTCTGGAACAATCTGGAAATTGCGAGGAGGACTATAAAAACAAACAAAACAGTTGTATAAGGTCAAAAGTGTTTCTTTAATAAGCATGTTCGTATTAATTCCATCTTGAATTTAAAAGGATACGATAAACGGGAAAACAAAACAAAACCAAAACAAAAAACACATACTAAATGATACTAGATCTAATAAAACAAACAAACAAACCTCAAAACACAATTAGAATCCCAAGATTCTCCTTATGTGTTTGCCTGTGTTTGTTTACAAGCATGCTTACCTTGCCCTACAACAACAGCGTTGTATGTCCTAGATCTCAAACTATTGCACAATTAGTTAACATCACCTGAAGTAATAAAGCATTCTGGAGTTGGTAGGGCTGGGGAAACACACTGCTTGGTCAAAATCACAGCATGGAATTTGCCAAAAACACAGCATGGAGTTGAACTGTCCATACTGGTTGACAGTTCTGAGGCTGCTGCTGGAAATGAGCATAAGTTATGTTTTATTTTCTACATTTTTTTTTCCATAACAAAGCCCTGTAACTATCTGCTCTTGTTTTGGGCCAGAAAGCTCAAAACAACAGGAGCCACTGCATCATTCAATGAGCATTACCGGGTCAAACGCTGCCCTGCATCACTCCCCGTGAAGTTTTCCCTTACAACTTCTAATTAACATGGTAAACAGGAAACACGCAATAGCATTACCGAGCACAGAAGCCTATTTGCATTTTAATATATTAGCACTTTTTACATGCCGGCACGATGAATACGTGTTTTGAGCTGTGCATTTCTAAACACCGTGAACATTTCCTACTCTGTCCCTTCGCCCTTCCCGATGCTCTCCACGCCGGCTGTTGCCGGGCGTTTTCAGGGCTTCCTTTTGCCCGCAGACGCCGCGCTTCCCTCTCAGCGCCGCGCCTTTCCCTCACACCCGGCACGGGACGGCTGCGGGGGTTGGCTGCGGACCGCGCTCCCGGCACGCACGAGGCAGAGCGGCCGCCGCTCCCCGCCCTCGGGGACGCCCAAGGGCACCCGCGCCCTCCTCTGCCCCTCGCCCCCGAGTCTGCCGCCACTCTTCCCCTGCCCGGGACGGGGCGAACGGCAGAAAGGAGCCGGACTTCACCCAGCCCTGCCCCGGCCGTCCCGCCCGGATCCGCAGCGCAGCGCCTCCCCGCCCCGCCGATCGAGGCCCCCCGCACTCACCGCCCGACCCTGCCCGGCTCGGAGCTGCCCCGCACGCCGCTACCTCGGCGCCGGCCGTCTGGGCGCTCCGCCTCGGCCCGCCCCCGCAGCGCGCCCCGGCCCGCCCCGAGCCACCGCCTCCGCCGCGGGCAGCGGCTCTACCTGGCCGGGCCGCTTCCGCCGGACAGCAAGGAGGGGACGGGGCGGCCAGGCAAGAGCTGTTAGAGGCGGCGGAGGGCGAGTGGGCGCCCGTCCCACAGGAGCTCGGGCGGTGCGGTGGCGACTGCGACGTTATTGAGGGCAAAACGCCGCCGCGGGCAAAACCGACACGCTGCTGATGCTGAGGGACGAGTGCCAGGGGAGGCGGGCCGGGCTCTGCACAGCCCCACCGGCGCAGAAGGGAGGCGAGGCGGTGCTGCCGTCCCGACACCCGCTGCCGTGGGCTTAGCCCGGCCTCCCCCGGGCCCGGCGGCGCGGAGGTGCCGAGACCCAGCGGGGCCCGCGCGGAGGTGCCGCCCTCCCGGCGCGACCTGCCCGGCGAGGCAACCGGGGCCGGGCCCTCCTGGCAGATCCGAGTTCAAAGCCCCGCGGGGCGATGAACCGCGTTTTCCACCTCACAGCCACGGGCCGGCGGGCGCGGCTCCACGCCGCCTGTGCCGCCGCCTCAGCCCGCCC